>VWYP01033145.1:814428-1135916 GCA_013400435.1 Pycnonotus jocosus | reverse complement strand
TTTTTTTTTTTTTTTTTTTTTCCCTAGTAGAGAAATGATGGGAGGAAGTGTGAGCCTAGTGGTGCAGAGGCTGAAGACAGTTTCAAGGGTCCCTTCCAAAACCTGAAACGAAACAAAAAAACCCCAACCCAAACCCCACTTTTTATTATTATTTATTTAATTTTAAATACTTCAAAACAATTTTTATTTGGAGCCAAATCTAATGTGCCATCACTACTGATCTGCCAGCTGAGTGCAGCCATAGCACTTCCCATCCCTGCGGCTGTTTCTTTGTCTCTGCATTGTAAACAATGACCCTTGTTCCTCTAACAGAGGCCAAATGTATGGAGAGTGCCCAGACTACAGCCACTTTAGGAAGCAAAGCTTTTCATTTACTTGTCATAAAAGTAGGTTTTGATCTACTCTGTTGTTTTCACAAACACCTCTTTTTAAAACATAATATAAAAACCCCTTGTAAGCATCTATGCTTTTTTTGGATATATTTTTTCATTTCAGCTCAAATGTTGTGCTTCATGAAGAGTGAGTTCTTGATGAGCCACCCTCCGACCCTGCACTCAGGTGCTGCAGGCTGGTAAGTGCTTTCCTCATGTTTGGCAGCTCCCTGAGCCACAGCAGGTCTCTGCTGAACAGCACAGCTGATCAGAAACCTCAGCCATAAACGTTACTCAGCTTCAGCTTTCCCTGTGCCAGCCCAAGGCACCTCTGTTCATTTCTTCTGCAGCAGCAGCCCCAGGTTGCTTTATCATCCCTGCTCTGTAAGGAGGCAGTTGTTGGTCCCAGAGGCAAAGACCAGCTCCTGTCTGCCTTTGCTCAGCAGGGCTGGCTGTGGAGGGAGGGGGACTGCTCCCTGAAACCACCAGGGACTCACAGCAGTTATTTCCACCACAATCCCTCACCCAGGTTTTGGGACCTGCCACCCTGCCTCCCTTTTTGCTTGCTTCCATGGGGTGAGAGTGAAAACAGAGGCTTTCATTGATGTGTGGTGCCTTTGTGGCTGCCGTGGCTTGGAGAGTCACACAGGGAGCTTGGAGGTGGAGGAGTTTCTCCATGGGTGCTTCTCCCTGGTGGTTTTCTCATGTGGACCTTGCTCCCTGGGCACTGATCCATGGCTGGTTTATCCTTCTCACTGGCAGCAAAGGTGCCCTTGGTCCATCCTGTGTTGTGTCACTTAGTCTGGGTCAGTGATCTCACTGACCATCCTCAGTAGGTCAGCCCTGTTGACCCCAGGTAGGGGTGTCCTTCCAGCTGCTGTAGGGCAGAGCCCTGTTCCCTTCACTGTGCTCCTGCAGGCATCAAGCCATGCAGTTGGGAATACAGCTTTGTGGCAGATAAAGAAGGGCTGATCTTGTGGTTTTCAAACAGTGTTTTGAGATTTAAGAGATTCAGGGTAAAATACATCTCTGCTCAAGTTCTTGGCCAAAGGAGTTTCCCTGGATTCAGTTGTCAGGTCTGCCAGTGGCTTCCTGTGCAAAGCTGCTGGAGATTTTATATCCCAGCTCCTTGGCTCCCCACCTACGGGGCAGCCTTGTGAGAGCTCACTGGCAATGAGGCACGTGGGATTACAGTGGTGCTGTGGCCTCAGAGGAGTCACAGATATCCAACAGCACTGAAAGAAACACAGTGAGCTCCTCCAAGTGCCAGGGATGGGACAAACTTCCCCTTCTGGCCATGCTGGCTGAAAAAGTCTCATCAAAGCAGTAACTGGAAACTGAACAAACACGGAGGCTTGGCTTGGTTTTGTAATCAGAGCCATTCCCTTGCAGGTGGGACACCAGCCTTGGCATGTCAGGATAAACTTTGGGCAGAACCCTGCTGTGCATTCACCCTCAGGCTGGATGCTCCTCTGGAGCTGGTGATCACCAAATATGGCCAGAATTGCAGTGACTCCTGCTCTTACTACTGCAGCTGAGGGTTCAGTGAATGTCTCTGAGGCAGTTTTCATCAAAAGTATATATTTATTTATAAAAGAGAATGAGGGAAAAAAATATATATACTAAAGAACTTTTTCTGTAAAAGACAGTTCCTTAGAGGCTGAATGTCCTAGACCCAAGTATGCCTGGCATTGCAGTCCATAGCTGTAGATGGCTGATCCAGATCTGATGCTGAATATCATGGGAATTTGGAATTAGAAGATCAGCAAGGGATTTTTCCACTGAAAATGGAAACATTAACCACATATCTCATACAGGTTTCTGTTAGAGGTGTACAGCCAGCTCCCTTCAGTGGGCTTAAAATTCAATCCAGAAAAGAAAAAAACACATACTATTTGACTCTAGGCCTTAAATTGCTTCACTGTTTGAATCCATCTCCATACAAAAGACACACGGCCAGACTCCTGTCCAGTGTAAAGCATCAGTGTTGTGCACACACTCCAATATGTGAGTTAGGCTCAATAAACCCTCTTGATTCCTCTTCTTGTACCTCCTTGGTTTAAGGATACCAGATACAATACCAGAGGTTCACCAGAATTTTCAGTTAAGCTAAATCAGCAATTTAAGTGAATTTGAGGCTCCTCGTTCTGCCCATGCTCCCTTCTGGTTTCAGAGTCTGTGGGCAGCTGCTGGGGTGTATTTCCCTTGGGAACAGCAGAGGGGACACAGTGACCTAGACAGCAGGACTGCTCCTCAATGCTGAACCTGGCTTGGAAATGAAGGGCAAAATAAACAGATCTTTTCCTTTGAGACAATTTTGTATCAGGGTATCCTGTCAGGTTTGCTTCTATCAGATGCCTCATGTCAAAGTGTATCTGGTGAGCATTTTAACTTCACTCTCCTCTTTGTTATCATCTCTTTGACCACTGTAGGTCAGATATGCCAAAACAAATCATTCAGATTCTCCTTTGGATGCATCTTTTATTCTTTCTGGCAGACTGAATGCAGATTCCTTCAAATTTGAAACATGGTTAAAACTACAAAAACAATCTGTAACAGAAAAAAAAGCTGCCCTCTTGGATCTCTTCCTATAGGCATATTTTGGCCTGATTTCTGCTGCTTGTTTTATGTTTTTTTCTGTTTTAGATTTTATATGCAACTGATTAGCACCTTTATTTACTTTTAATATTGTGTTTGACTCTGAAACACTACCATGACCCCTGAGTTTTTCTTTTTCACAGATATATCTCAGTATATGGAGAAGAGCAATTACTGGTATAAGGCAAATTTCTCCAGCAGCAGCACTGCCCATGGCTTATCTCCCACCATGATGATGATTGGTCATGGGAAAGGAGGTGTGAAATAGCCACTGCTATGTCCTGAACCATGCCATGTGCTCGAGGCAATTTCACCATGGAATATCATTGAAAAAACCTTTTCCTTCAATTCTCTGCAATGAAGGCACCTGTGAATGCTGTTAGAGATTATATTCCAGAAGGGTTGCCAGGGGCTCCAACAATTAATGGCACTTCTGACAGGGAATATGTGAGTAAGAGGAAATACACATGCCAGTTACTGGCAGAAAGAAAATGCACAACGCTTGCATTCAGAAGAAAGCATTCATGGTTAGTCCTCTGTAAAAGAGTAACAGCAGCAAAAGTTTTCTGGACTTGAAGTAGATGCTGAATAATAAGACTTTCTCATTTTGAGCATTAACAGCTGCTACAAAAACTAGTAATTCTCACTACTCAGTGGCTGCCTTATATCTTTATGTGCAAGTTGTGCACATGAATAGCTGGTCTGAGAGCTTAGAAATATTCATTGCAAATGAGACAGCAGGTTATGCATATTACTTTGTTTTCTTAAAAAAGTAATTTCTGCAAAATCAAGAGCAAACTCTCTTGCTCTTAAAAGTAATTTTCAAGTGTCTGATTTTAAATTTTTTTAAAAATACAATTTGTCAAGTGGATTTCTGCCAGACAGAGTTCCCCAGCTGGAATCTGGCAGGAAAGCTAAATGCTTTGAGGTATGGTTCCACAGCAGCCTAAATTAGCTAAGATCAGCACCACTGTGTTGGTCCCAAAAGCAAAACTATCAGAGAAGTAATTCCCAAAGAACCCCTGCTATGGGCAAGATGGAACCAGATCCACTTCTCTCCATACTTAACCCCCTTCCTTTCCTTTCCTGGCTCTGTATGTAACCTCGGGGGTTCAAAATCTGCAGAAAACGAGTCCTGTTTCTCTGGCTTACATTAAGGTTGTGATACTCAGCTCATCTGAGGCATGTGGATCCCAGCTGGCTCGAAGCAGGCCATCTAAATCCTGCCCATGCAGGTCTCCAGTGACTGGTGCTCAGGTGTTCCATAGAAAGTACAGGAACATCTCCAGGCCCAGGAGCTTGGATCTGAGCCAACATCTGCATCTGAGGTTATGTTCCTCCTTACAAATTACAGCTTTGACTCCAGGGAAGGCCTGAGATGTGAGTTGTGGTTTGAAAGGCCATCAGGCCCTGATTCAGAGTAGTTCCTACCATGACTGCTGGCAGCCTGATAATTCACATGTGCAGATTTCGTGTGTGTGGCCAGAGACCCCCTCTGCATCTGAAAACATTTCCAGAGCCCAATGGCTATTCCCACAGATGGGAAGGGCAAAAAAAGTATAGAATTAATGGAAAAGTATTAGTAAAAACCTATCAGGAAAGCACTGGGAATATGTCAAAGGTAATTGAGCTGCTGTTGTGCTTCACAGGACCCATGTCATGGCAGACACTCATTGCTCTGGGCTTTGTTACAGGAAAACTGCAGCTGCTCTGTTGCAGTCTGCATCGGCCATACCAGGAGACACTCAACTTCTCCTGTGGGAACTAAAAGCAGGAGACAGCCCTGGGGTTTGGGAGATTTGTCTCTTAAACCATTTTTACCCTAAAAATCAGTGCAGGTAAATCCAGGCCCAGTGGCAGCTGATGCTTGATTGACAGCAGTGCCAGGAAAGGGTTCTCTGTAGATCCTGACACCTGTGGGACACAGCAGGGTGAGCTGTCCCCTCCAGGGGCCCAGCAGGCTGAGAGTGGGTGGTTAGGAAGTGAGTGGAGGCACGAGCAGCCAGCTGGGTCTGGTGATTGCTCAGCTCTGTGGTCTGAGGATGGCATTTAATGCTGCAATGCACCTGAGGGCAGCAGTTCCAATCCATGCTCCACAGGTAACTTGCTGATGAGGAGACTCTTTTCCTTCCAGCACTTTGTTTTGCTTTCCGTAGCTGCAGGCTCCCTCAGGCTGGCAGGCAAGAGCTAATTAATGTATTACTGTCTACACAGATGAGAAAATGTTCACAATCATCGTCTGAATTTCAGTTTGTCCATATTGTTTGTTCAGTACCTACCATTTGTTGTACAGCAGCAATCTTTTGCCCTGTGGAAGATTATGGCTGTCCCAGGTAGAAGAAAAACCTTCAGGTGGTGAGAGGTGGGAAGGAGCTATAATAGAGCAGGGTAGAACTCTTGCATGGATGTTCTTCAAAGAAAGAAGGAAAATAATGTAAAATTGACACTTTCCCCTTTGTCTTTACTTGATGTGTTGGCTGAGGGCAAAAATGTTTTCAATATAAAAATATATTGCAGCTCTCCAGGTGATGGCCCTGGACACAGCCTCAGAAGCAGTGGCATCGTCTGCTTCCCAGAGAAATTCTATGAGAAGCTGTGCTTGCTTTTCTCTTCTCCCTCATTCTCCCCTAGGGCTCTCTGTCTGGCTGCTTCCCTGTCACAGTCCTGAAAAGTCACAGTCACAGGAAGGTAGTGCTCTGTTTCTGGAAACACAATGAAATAAGCAAAGTCAGAGGTTCATGTTGGCTTCTGCAAACACAGAACCTCTCCCCTGAGCATTTCTACCTAGATGGAAACCTGTGATGATATTCAGGACTTGACAGTCCCAGACACTGGCAGCCATTTCATACAGTAGCTAAAGCAGGAAAGCCCTTAGCAATGGCACTGTCCTTTGGGCTCTAGGAGCACTCCTCACTGGAATGGAGGCCCAGGAGCTCCTCAGCCAAGCTGACAAGACCGTTTTCTTCCAGGGCTGCGATCAGCCGTGCTATCGTGGCCTTCTTGCCCTCAGACTGGATGAACCTGAGCAGCAACTGGTAGGCCTGCTCATAGAGTCCCTCCCGGTCATACTCCAGCGCCAGGTTGTCGATGGCAGGGTCACGCAGGGCCCGGCAGGATTTCTGCAGAGAGCGACCCACTTGCTTCCACTTCTTGGACACGGACTTGGCAAACTTCTGGTGGTCATCTGGTGTGATTGTTCTGTTGTCTGAAAGGGGCAGAAGCCAGGTAAGACAGAGGTTTCATGGCTGATGTGATACCGCTTGGGCCAGTTCAAGGTTTGGTCAATATTCTGTAGAGCAGGGAGTCTGAGCTCCCTGCCTTGCCCAGCTTACAGAAATCCTTCACAACAACAAAGCATCTAGGCTTGTCCCTACCCTGCAGGCTTGGCGTGGCCTGTTTTCTTTTTTTGTCCCTCAGAACTGTCCTGTAGTTTGCCAGACCTGTTTTTCTTTTTTTTTTCAGATGGCCACCCTCTTAATTTGTTTTAGCCTTTCAAAGGCAACTCGGTAAGGCCTTTCTGACAAAGCCCCCTGTTCCCTACCTAAACATCCTCAAAACACTGAAATGCTGATAGGAGTTCTCTCTTCAGCTGTTTAGCACTGGGGACTGTACACAGCTTAAGCAAGCTCAGAAATTATCTAGCTTATCTCAATCTGATACTGCTACATGAGACTCTCTGAAAGCTCTCTGTAGGAACAGACCCCAGAGCCACTTGGTGAACTGAGGGAGCCTGGACAAATCAGTCCCATCTGAAAGCAGGGCTGAGGGTGCCCACAGTAACTTCCCCAACCTACACTATTAACTCACCTCAACCAAGTGACATGGAAGAAGAGAAAAAATACTCTATATTCTTCCTTTCACTATTAATTTTAAAATGTAAGGAACCTGGAAGAGATAAAGACTCTGAAACATTTGGTTCTGTGCCACCCCAGAAAAGAAAACAGGTCAAGGTCTGATCTGAAGCATCACGGCAATATGTTTGGACTACTGTAATTCCTTCCTTATGGAATGCTGGGAAATCCTTGGTTTATCTGAGGTAGATCCCAATATGTAGCCATGATAATTCTCCCTCCTGGGCTGTGAGGCAGACCAAGGGCTCTGTTGATCAACTCTAGCTACTCACCAAACTGTTGTCCTTGAAAGATGAAGGTGGCTTGTGTGGGAAGGGAGCTGCCTTGAGGAGGACAAGGCTGAGACAGGGAGTTCAGAGATGAGCAGTCTTTTCCAGCCACATTGTTGTTGGTGCTCTGGTGAAGCATCAGGCTCTTGAGGCCTTCCTCCAGCTCCCTGATCTCCTCATCCGGCAGGCGGTCAGGCTGTAACACAAACAGCATCAGTGACTCTTGCCAGGGCCACTACCCTGCAAAGCTGGAGTTGCTGGTGTCAAGAGAAGAGCAAAGAGATAGAGCATGAGCTGTCAAGCAGCCAGATGAGGTGGTCTAATGGAGTTCTGGCTGTAAATGTGTGGATGTGAATCTGTAATGTGGTATGAAATAGACAATCTCTCCTCCCTGGGTTTCTCACCTGCAGCAGTGAGCTGCACAAAGTTGCACAAAACTGCTACTGGCCCACGTTCATTTCCAGCAGCCCTCTGCAAGAATTAGGGTGCACTGCAGGCAGCAAGGCTTCTCCCAACTCCCCATGAGGATCAGACCCACAGAACAGGGTGACCTGATCCAAAAGCTCATGGCCACCCAAGCAGGCAGCTCCTGTTACCCACCTTCTCTCTCTCTCTGCCCCTCTGTTCTCTAAGGTTCTGGGTCCTCACCAAGCCAGTTTTTTTCACTAGCCAAGAAAAAATTAGTCTGACCTCCAAAAAGCTGGTAATGAGAAAAAGAGTAAAGAAGGCAAAGCACAGGGGAAGAGTCAAACCTGGCAGTGCTGTGCCTCAATCAGAGGTAAATACTGGTTTAGCTCACTTACAGCAGGTACCCAGCACTGCTCTCAGCTGCTGAAGGCTGTGCCCCAGTGCCATCTTTCTGCCTGTTGCATTGAGTCAATTTTGGGGAACTGAGAATAAGCCCATTTCTCTTGTCCAATCAGCTAGTTCAGCACAGGGAGGGAGCAGCAAGCCACAGTTCACAGGGTATGGGATATCACATTTGGTTTGGGGATGAAAGGTTTGAGTTTCATTCTCTGTGCTTACAGAAAAGCAACCTGGCAAAACATGCTCTTGTACCTAATATTCCTGAGTAGATAGTGAGTGCTTATTTCTCAAGACCACTTAGAGGAACCAGAGCTAAAGTTCCAGATGGAAAAAAAGGAGGAGGGGAACAAGTCAATGAGTTTAATCATGTCAAGTGCCTTGTAGTGAGATGACAAGATCTCACTGTTCTTGCAAGCAGGATTAGAGTGCCAGTGCCAAAGTGTGTAATGAGGCAGATGTCAGAAGACAGAGACTTTGCCTTCAGAAGGGCAGCCTACTCCTGCTGGCAGCAGATACTGTTTGTCCCCACTCTGACACAAGTTTTTGGTGTGCTGTGCAATGTTTGCACTCACTTCCATTGCTCATTTCCAGGTGCAGTTACCTTTGCCACTCTGGGAGGAGGTGGTGTATGAGACAGGGGAGGGAGGTGCAGAGCAGTGATGGTTTCATCCAGGACTGCTCCTCCCTGCCTCACAGCTGTACTGAGCACACTTGTGCTGTCAGCTGCACTGTCTAGAACTCCTTGTCTTAGTGGGGATAACAGCCACAGTAGCTGTTATAGATAGAATCCATAGTGAGTTAGCAGGATCTTTGCAGGCTGCTTTAGGTAACTCTATTGCCCTTTCAGGAAAGTGCACAGCTCTTTTCTGAGGAAGGGCAGAGCTATTTCTCCACATTAGAATTAAGAGCTGAAGGACAGAGAAGTTTGCTAAGCCAACATGCTGCACCAGAACAAGATTTGCACCCACCTTTGCAAGCCCTGTGCCACTCCTCCTCATTGCTGTCCAGCCTCCCTCCCTCTCCTGCTCACCTTTTCTCTGTAGATGCACTCCAGGCAATGATCCTCATCCTTCAGCACCTTGTCAAGGTGCTCACTGCCAGCCTTCAGCTCCACTTGGAGAGGCACCGTGGTTGTGGCCAAGGAGAGCTGGAGGTGACTCTGGAGGGATTTCTGGAGCACTCCATCCCGGTAGCTGCGCAGGAACTGGCGGCAGTTCTCCTGCTTGCAGAACTTGAGCTGCACTATCAGGTGTGGGTGGCTGCAGTGCACTTTGAGCATGTCCACGCCATTCACGCTGCCGGTGGAGTCTGGCAGGGACAAGGGAGCACAGTCACAACCCAGGCATGAGCCAGCCCACCCAGACCCACACTCATCCACAACAAGCCAACATCCTCCTGCAATGGAGGAGCTTTAGAATTCTCTTTGTGATAAAGTCCTCTGGGATGGAAAAGTGTGTTAAACCAAGAGGGAAGGATTAAGTTCATGCTGCCCTGCCACCACTGATCTCCATGAAGTATGGTGTCCCACTGAAGATGTCTTGAAGTACATCCCAGGTAATTATATCAACACTGCTTATTAGGGCAAGTTTTAAATTTGAGGTTCCATTTCCATGGTTATGAAAACCTGGTAGCACAGTAAAGTTTTATAGATAAAAGCTCAGTTCAGCTCAGTCAGCCTTCAATGCCTGTGACTCGAGCTTTACACAGTGTTGAAGGTCCTGCAAAGAAACTCAGTGTTTCCTCTCCAGCCTGTGCCTAGAGGTAACTTTTGTCTCTCTGAACCTTTTAAACATCTCACAAATGACAAATGACAGATTCAGCCAGAGGGATTATGCTGCTTGAGATTGGGCCTTGACTTGTTATTTTGCACAGAGAATTAATTCATGGTAAAATCTAAACAAGGAGAAGCCAGCTTCCCAAAGCAGAAATCATGTTTCTGTGGTGGTATAAAGACAGCAATTAAATTTTCTTTCATAGTAATTGCAGTCTTTTCCCCTCTTACATAAATGGGTTTAAACAAACATCCATAAAGTTGGATAATTCATAGATGGTTGAAGTTGGAAGGAAGCCCAGGCAGTGTCTAGCCCAACCTCCCAGGCAAGGCAGGGTCAGCTCTGAGGTCAGATCCAGTTGCTCAGGGCTTTATCCAGTCCTGTTTTGAAAGCCCTTGAGGCTGGAAAATATACAGTCACTCTGGGAAACTGCCTGTCTTAATGGGGAAAACTTTGGTCCTTCTATCTGGTGTCTACCTCTCATTTCAATTTGTACCTGTTGCCTCTCATTCCCCATGCACCACTGTGAACAGTGTGGCTCCATCTCTCCCTCCCACAGCTATCTCTCCCTACCACAGCAGGCTGTTGGTAGGTCCCCTGAAACCTTCTCTTCCTCAGGTTCACTCCCTCAGCCTCTCCTCACAGCCTGTCCTCCAGCCCTCAACCATCTTGGTGAACCTCTGCTGAGGTTGCTCCACTTTATTGCCTTTCCCAAACAGAGTGAGCATGAGCTTTCCTTACCCATGGGGGTGAGATTAAAGACAGGCATGGCACTGCACACCAAGTTACCAGAGGATGGGTACCTGCTAATGCCAGCTTCAGGGCCTTGAACACACAAGGTTTCTTCTGGGAGCTCTCGTAGAGGGCTGGCAGAGGGATGGTCTTGCAGGTCGACTGAAGGAAGAGATAAGCGCTGCCAATCCAAGGAGAGGAGCTGCCTGCCATCTTCAGCACCCTAAAAAATCACACAGGCAAGCTCATAAGGGAAATTGGCCTGATGCCAGGGGAGTGCTACAGCACTTGCACAACAGATTTATGGGGATTTACTCTTATTTCTTAGAGGAGTGCTGATGTTGACAAAGCAAGTGTAACCTTTGAGGGGTTTACTGTTACTCTCTAAAGCACACCACAGTGGGACACCTTGTCCCAAAGACAGTAGCTCACAAAGCTCTGCTTTCATTTTTCACAGGAGTCCATTCATTTTATAGTCCAAAGATACTCTGACTGAATAGGGAAGCTGGCAAAACGTGAAATGATTCAAGTGCTCCAGGGACCACCCAGCAGCCCTGGCTCTGGCATGTTCCAATGGTCTGAAGCCCTATTGCAACTAGAGACATTCTCCTTAAGGTCTTGGCACCCTGGTTATTCATAGGGCCCAGAGCTCTTGTCACAAGACACAGGCAGGACAAGGTTAATAGTTTTCAACTAAAAGAGGGTAGATTTAGATTAGAAATCAGGAAGAATTTTTCTACAGTGAGGGTGGTGAAGCAGTGGCACAGAGAGGTGGTGGATGCCCCATCTATGAAAATATTCAAGGCCAGGTTGGACTGGGCTCTGAGAGACCTGACCTAGTTGAAAATGTCCCTGGTCACCACAGAGGAGCTGAACTAGATGGCTTGGAAGGGTCCCTTCCAACCCAAACCATTCGAAGATTCTGTGATTCAGGGGTACCCCTCTGCTTTGTTCACGCCCTCTGTTCTTGTGCCTCTTGTGTCTCTGCAGTGAATCTTCCCCTTCAGTGAGCACTGCCCCATCCCAGTCCCCGCTCCGCGGTCAAACCGCTGTGGGGTGCTTTAAAAACCAGCCCCAGACGTTAAGTCACATTTGCCAGCATGGTTATTGCCTTTTCCCTGACTTCTGCAGGCGTTAGGCCGCTGCTGCTCAATTCCCGTCACAGCCTCGCTGGGAGGGGGCTGCCCCTAAGGGAAAAGCGCTGGAACAGCCGCCAGCCCCGTTCCGCCGCGCTGTGCCGCCCGCGGGGCCGGCGGCTGCCCGGCTGTGTCCGCTCGGTGCCCGGTGTCCGNCGGCCCCGGGCGCCTTTACCTCCTCAGCGCCGGCCTCGGCCCCGACACTTCCGCCCTGGCGCGGCGTCTCTCGGCACCGCGCTGCGGGCGGGGAAACGGGAAGGTGAAAATAATCCCAACAGCCCCCTGGAATGGCCGGCGGCATTGCACTTCCCTGTCAGCCCTTCTGTTTGTCCAGGCCTGCCCCAGCCGCTGCCGGCCCCGAGGCTGCTGCGGGGGAGCCCCGGCCGGGGCTTGTCGAGCCCTGACGCCTCCAGGTGTCCCCGCCGCAAGGCCGCCCACCCAGCTCGGGCCCTCGGTGTCTCGTGTAGGTGAGGATATGTCAGGAATGCGCTGTCCAGGCGGCTCCAGAGCTGCCTGAGGGCTGGCATGTGTCTCTCTGGACCATTAGGGATGGAGGCGAGTGCGGTGCCCTGAAGCCCCTGCATGGCTTGGGGCTGACACACGCAAGGCTGGTGGGTCCCGGCTGGCACTTGTCAGCTTTTCCCCGTGGTGCTGCTAATGAGAGCTTGGATAGATAGAATGAAGCAGCATTTCCCGAGTCCACGAGAGATTCTGTGCCAATCAAGGCATGATTTGGGTCTCCATTGCTCAACCTCAGGTAGCAGCCTCCTGCCTAGGTGGCATCTGCCTTGCAGAGGTGCCCTGTGAGCTGAAGGATAACAGCAGCTCCCCTGTTTGTCTCCTCTGGTGAAAAGCTGGCATGGGCCTGGGGCCAGATTTTGGGCTCATGTGCAAGCTGCAGTCACTCTGGCTTGGCAGTGGTTTGTGCAGACTCGGGGACTGAACTGCAAAAAAAGCAGGAAGCATTTTCAAACACGAAAAATACCTATATATCTGATTCTATTTTACAACAACGGTATTTCAACAATATAAATTTAACTTGTTTGCTAAAGGGAAGGTGTGATTCAAATAGATCTGTAAAGGGGTTAATCTAAGCTGGTTCTCCTGGGTGCTCTGGTTCACAGGGTCAGACCTAGGGGGGCAGGCAGTGCCCACAGACCCCTTCAGGGTCAGCAAGCCTGGTGGTGCCAATGCTTCTGGAATCAAAGTATTTACTTGCTAACAGTTGAAGCAAGTGAGTTCATACATTTAAGGTCAGATGGAGCTAAATGAACCTGGACATCCCAACATTTCACCACAAAAGCCAAACCTGAAGCAGTGCTGGCTCCCAGAACCAGGGGGGAACCACAGCATCATTACTGTGGAGAGCATCACTCACCCAGTCACAAGGCTAAAAGCACACTCTTACTGTCTATGAGACTCAGAATCCTTCTTAATGGCTCCAAAGGCTTTAAGGAAATCATAAAACAAAACAGAGCTGAACACATGAGATCTCATTTTGCTGTAACACTTTGGCAGATGTGTGTTAGAGACAGTATTAAAAGCAGCTAAAAGTAGAAAAGCACTGTCCGAGCTGTCAAGGTGATTGTCAGAGAAAATGGCAAAAGATGCTGAGGTCCCAGGAAGGAAGCAGGACTGTGTCACTTGGCTGCTGTAGCAGGCTGGGTGGGAAGGGGGTTGTTGCTGATATGATGGTAGATAAGATAGCACAGCTGCTGTGCTGCTGCCACCTCACACTCAAAGTCAGGAGTCACATGTCAAAGTAGTACATTCTAGAAAAATGTGCAGTTGTGTTCCCCTCTGCATTACGTTTTTTTGTGTTGCTGCTCCATACTTTCTTCATGGGTTTCACCTCTAACCCTACTTTGAGGCTCTCTTGGTGCACAGGTTTTCATTTAAATGAAACCTGTTCTGCTGAGGTAATGCTGTGGCTCTGGGACATGGGGCTTCCACAGTGAGAGGGCATGCCATGAAATTCAGGGTGAGATTGTGAGACTTGGCCCACACTCCAGTGCTGGCCTGGGAAGGAGAATGTTTGCTTTTAAGTATCTCTTGCTTGGTTATGAGAAGGCTGAAAAAACACATCATGGTGGTAGTTTTGTTTGTGCAGAAATCTAGAAGAGAGGTGCAACACATTTTGGAAGAAGGCAAATTGAAAAGTTAGGTAATGATCTGATGCTCTAGGCCTTCTTCCCAGGCACTTATTCTTCTACATTATAGTTCACAGGAAAGGTTGGTTAAAATACACTTTTCCCTTACTATGTCAGGCATTGTAAGTGCAGTTTCTGCAAACTGGAGTCAAAGTCAGAAAAGGATTTTTTCCCAAGCTGAAACATATGATCACAGTCAAGGACCACAGTCATTAAGCTGTTGGTTTCTACTCTACGCCCTCTGTTGCACTATCAGTAAAAAAATGGATATGTGAGGCTGTTTTCTGTGCAGAGCTTCTGCTTGCAAAGTGGTTTTTTCCCCACAGTTTGAGAAATCTGTCTCAGCTTTTTGAATACCAGTGCAGCACTACCAGAAAATTCCCTTGCATTTTTATTACTCAGAGTAGCAAAACCTCACTGTGGGGAAAAAGACCCTTTTTTTCCCCAGAAAAGCTTTGATCTGACATTTTTAACCCTTCAAAAGAATCACCCAGCTTCTTAGGATTGATTGAAAAAACATGTGAAACAACTGACCAAGAGATTTTCATAATTTTTTAAGTTCAAATTCAAAATACGGTGAAATTTCAAGTTTGATTTTTTTAAACATCCTCTGTAGTTTGATTTGTTAGTTAAATCCTCACGTGTGTCTCTGTTGCTTTTTTGTTGCTGTTTTATGTTTTTCAACAGGCACTCTTGAGAATTAATTGCAGTTTTGGAAGTTTTCTCATGTTTGAACCTGACTGAATTGCCAAAATGTCTGCTCCTGGCATTACATCCAAAAGAAATCCTTGTCTGAATATTGTAGTATCTTTCTCTTTGAGATGGACACAGTCTTCCAGGTGTGCAGACAAGGGGCTGCAGCTGCTCCTTCCAGTTCTGTTTGGCACTTCACAGAGGTCAGATAAGAGGAATGGGATTCTCTGTCCAAGCAGGAATAACCTGATTGTTGTTTCCAGTGCCTGTTGAGCATCTACTCCACTCTGCTATGGCACTGTTGACTTTGTGACTTCTGTGTGCAGTGATGTTTTCTGGCATGACGGGCACCTGCTTATGTAAAATTTGTGTTGCTTGCTGGGGTTTTGTGCCACGTTTGTTTTGTCAGTTGCTAATGGTTATTTGAGTTTTAGGGGAAATACCACATTCTTAGATACACTCTTCTAAGCTGCCCTTTGAAAAGGGCAAGAAAAAATTAATGCATCGTTATCCTTATCATGACATTTATTTATCTTGTCTCTTCTCACCTTATGACTCTTTCAGTGTTTGGCCTTAAAGGACTCTGTAGGCATCAGGTGAGAACTCTGTTTCCCTTTTTAGCAGGAATGTTGAGCTTTGCAAGTTTTTGCTACGAATCTCAGGAAAATTTAATGTTGATTTTGTTTTATTGTGTTATTTAAAGAGCAGTTACTGAGTTGAAATGACCCTGGCATTAAGCCACACACATGTATTTAGAGCTATCTAAAGCTTTTATATTGATGATAAAACCATAATGTCTAACAGATTCTATGTGTAGCTGTTTTTTAGCAACCTCTTTTCTCATGCAAGAGCTAAATAATTTCTGTTGACAAATAACATGGTAGATAAACCTGCTTACAATTTTGACTTTTCAGAGTCTTGCTGAAGATGTACAGCCCTGAATCTGGCCAGCTCTCGTTTGTCTGTGCCAGCCAAAGTTTAGGACAAGAAAATTCCAAAATAACAACTCAGGTGCCTTCACAAACGGGGGATTTCTGTGCCTGGGTGTCCCACAGACTCTGGGCAGGTGGGTTTGCTCTGGTGACTTGCTCACCTCCCAGCATAAGGTGGGCAGCACGTGTTCCCTTTGCATGACGCTGCGTATTTATTCACAGCTCTGCGAGATCGGCTGCAGTGCATTTTCATTCTGTGTATTGTTCTCTGGGGCTGGTGATGCCATCCCATTGTGCTGAGTTTTTAAGAGTGCGAGCAGCACTGCTGATGTGACTCCCTGGACGCTACTTTCCACTGGGCTGGGATAAAATTGGGTGGTTCATTCTGTGTGGGACGCAGGCGCGTGCAGGGGAGCAGGCGCGCCCAGGGCAATGGGGTCAGTTTAGCTGGGACGCTGCAGAGCTATGCAGGATTCACCCAGCTCTCTGGTGATGGATGGATACTCCAGCAATGTCCCAGCCTTCCTAACTAAACTCTGGACGCTGGTGGAAGACCCTGAAACTAACCATCTCATCTGCTGGAGTTCTGTGAGTACAACAGATACTGGGTGTCACTAATGCCTGCAACAACAGGGAAATCCCAGGTGTGAGGCCTGAGAACTGCATGGCACAGGAGCTGCCCTTTGCTTGGCAGGTGCTGCCCAGTTCCTGCCAGAGAGCAAAAACAAGAATTCAAGTACAGGCACTTTTGGATATACTTGGTAGTATTTATCTGAAATACTGTGGCTCTTCTGTTTCAGAGGGGCAACTGTTTTGTGGGTGTTTTAGTTAAAATATTTACACATTTCACTTGAAACATCCTAAAAGGTGTCTAATGTTCTAATTCTAAGAATTCTACATGCTTTGAGAGAAATGTTTTTCACCTTGCTTGAATCTGCAGCTCCCTAACATTTTCTAGGAAATGTGCAAAGCCCTTAGGAAGTTTCACTGCTGTTTGGTACTATCTCACGTGTGTTTCTTAGCAGCCTCTCACAAATGTCTAGGTAGAAGGCGGCAGATAAACAGCACTCAGAACTCAAGACTCAAACCTATAATTTAAACAGATCGCAGACTGGCACCCTAAATCATTTTGGAAGAGCTTTACTTGATTTTTCAATGAGTCTGTGTGATGATCATGGTGATGTGAGTATACACAGCTTCACAGGGATATATTGCTTTGCTTTGCCTTCTTATTTGTCACAGAAGCATTAATGTACTAAGTGCAATCACAGAAATAAAATTATTTGTCCCCTTTATACAACACTTTGATACCACATTGTGCTTTTAACCTAAGACTTGCTGCAAATAGCATGATTTATTTTCAGCAGGGAGTTACTAGATAAGCTGTGTGCATAAACTTGGTCTCCAAAATCAAGAATCTGTAACACAAACAAATTTAAAGAGGGGTGGTAAAAAAGTCTAAAGCATACTTTGTATCCAGCAGAGTTTTCATTCAAAATCTGAGACAGGATTTGAGCTGCATTGATATCTGTGACCATGGTTGTTTGATGCTGATATTACATGGTCATACCTCTGAGAATCACCAGGTTTTGGTATTGTGTGTTTCAAATAAGGATTTCAAAGCTAGAAATGATTTTCTATCCTGTGTAAATAGTCTCCTCTCTGTAACACTTAGAACACTATTATTTTTGACTGACCACCACCATGCTCTGCTTTCCTGCAAACTAACATAGGCTGCAACTACATCCTTGGAGGTTTTGGTAAGGCTTTTAGGGGTCTGATTTTCCTGTTGTTGCAGGTATCCATGTTTCTCATATTTTTCAGCTTCTTTACATTGGCCATGTTGGAACTGAGAGACTGTGTGCATACCTAAGATTTCTGGGTGTAATCAGTTATTTAGAAAATAGGACCCATAAGGACATGTGAACTGTTTCTTAGCATGAAGAAGAGATGGAGAGGAAATGCAGTAATGGTTTATGTATACACTAAAGTCTGCTGTAAAGTGGAAAGGAAAAGTCTGCTCTCTGTGTCTGTGGTAGATTGGGCAAGAAATGATTCAACTAATTTTTTTAAATGGAAGATGCAGTGAGGGAGAACTGTAAAATTCCTGGACTAGCACTTGTCTGTCCTGGTGGTTCTGTCAAAAGCAGTTAGGATAAGCTTCTGCCACGAGTGTCCTTCTTCAGAGTCAGTTTTGCTTTGGGCAGAGAAGACTTCCAAAGGTTCTCTCAGCTTATGCTCCCGTGGTATGAAACAGCCAAGGCACAGCTGCAGTCTGGGAACAAACTGGCACATGCACAGTTCATCAGTGAACACACAGTAAGCTCAAAGTCTCTTGCATCTGCAGGAGCCTTTCTGAGTGTGCCAGCCTCTGAGAACATTGTGACCCTGAATTCAAAGGAATGGCCTCTCATGAGTGGCCATAAGGAGTTGTTGAGGTATGCAAAACTCTGATGCTTCTCATTTTCCATCAGTGGGTCCAGCCTGGGACGCACAATTGTATCCCAGAGTAAGGAGCAGAAGCACAAGGAAAGCAGAATAAACCAGCTCTGTCTCTAGGACACTGTCTGCAGTGTTGGGAAACCCTGGTCCCTGATGTCCTGTCTGCAAACTCTGTCTGTGAGGAAAATTCCAGCATGCAGGTTGTCAGTGAATCTCTTAAGTGCTTGATCAGCCTTTGCTTCTGCTGCATAGGGTAAGAAATGATAGGAAAGACCCCAAAAATGGTCAAAGAGCACTGTTGAGGCACAGTCATGTTCAGTATTTGCAACAGTAAGCAAGGAGCAAGAAGTGCAGCTGACCCAAAGTCCCGTGTTTGTGGATGTTAATTGTTAAAGCTGCCAAATGAGCACAGGGCAACTGGCACCATGTGGTGATGGAAATGCAGGGTAGGGCAGCAGGGTTTGCCAGCTTGCTGGTTTCTGGTGGCCATGAGCAAGCTGCAGGCACACACCAGCCCCTCTTTAGTCACTGAGCCATCTCATTGGACTCCCTGTTTCAGAGACTTCCAGGCTTCCTTGAGTACACCCTTGCAGCTGCAGACCCCGATGGGTGTGAGATGGGACTCACACCACTGCTACCCTCCTACTGCACACAGAGCCTGAGGGCTCTTACAAAGCACTGTCCTGTGTCACAGACCAGCCCCTGTGGAGTACCCACCCAGGCTGACACCTCTGACTGCTGGTAATAGCACTGAACACGGCAGGAGGATGACTCTGGTGTACTGGTCTCAGACCCCTCCGTGCCAACATGGTGCAGGCTCTGAGGTCTTTAGCTCTTGTCCCCTGAAACTCAGCTGCAGCCGAGGCAAGTCCCCAGTATCTGCTGATGTCATTGCACTGATGTAGCTGTCAGCAGGTAGAAGGCCAGGCAGAGAAAGCACGTGGCCTGCAGTGCATCTTCTCTGCCAACAATCCCAGGCAGTTTGCCTTGTTTGGCAGTCATGGATCTTTGCAATGGAACCCCACAAATGGAAGATTTATCTGATTAACATGTGTGTTGCTAGCTTGGACTGCAAAGCGTGACTGTCAACATTTTGTGGGTTGCCCTTGTGGCTGTTTGCTATTAAAAATAATCAATAAAAGGTGCGTGGAGCTTCTGGGCAAGTGTGGTGTCTCCAGAAATGATTTGTTTCTTGCCTTGCTGTGTTTCTTGTGGCATGTCTCCAGGCAGTGCTCCAGGACTGCTGTGCTCTGGAGCAGATGGATTTGAGTTAGATTTGAACAAGTAGGTTATAATGGCAGGGGTTATAATGGCAATTCCCACTTTCAGGGCCTTCTTAAGACTCGAGTCTTTCTGTGAAGTCCATGCAAGAGGGGATGATCACAGACTACCCACCAGCTGTTTGGGCACCTAAGTCAGTGGTTTTTTTCCCACGTCCAAGATTCCCAACTAAGCAGTGACAAAAAGTAGAAAAGGATCAAACCTGCAGCCACAGAGTCCTGACTGTACCGAACTGAAAGGAGCACATCTGTCACTGAGGGCTGTTGACACTCTTCTTTGCTTCAAGAGCACAATTCAGAGAACAAGACTTCCCCTGCTGTAGGACTGCTCCTGGGCCCCTCCTGTGGTCAGGGATGCTCCCCTGACTTTTGTCCTTATCTCCTTTGCAGAATGGCACCAGCTTCCATGTGTTCGACCAAGGCCGCTTTGCCAAGGAGGTGCTGCCCAAGTATTTCAAGCACAACAACATGGCCAGCTTCGTCCGGCAGCTGAACATGTGTAAGTGCAGCTCCCAGGGCCCAGGGCACGTGGGCCCCACAGATATGGGGTGTGGCAGGAGGTGCCAGTGGGACAGGAGGCGTGGGAGAGAATTGCGTAGAGAAAAGTTTGGGGTCCCGTGTATGTGACTTGTTGTGGCATTATTGATTTTGCCAAAGAGGATCTGCCTCTCAGATCCCAGAGCAGCGATCTCCTTGTGTTTACCTTAAATTCCAGCATGGAATTTCTGTTAGATTACATTTCAGGATGTGAGTTAAGAGGTTTCACCTGCCAGGTGTTCTCCTTCTCTTGCATTGATTTGGTGATCTTTTATTACTAATTTTCGATTTTATTCTGTATGGAGCTTTATCCAGCTGCCACCTGTGACACCTCCCCCAGAATGTGCCACTCTTGTGGTTCGTGTGCCCTGAGCTAATCCCTTTCACCAGCCATATCACTGAACTGGTACAGACAGTTCCTCTCCCTGCAAACCTTGCCTTGCTGACCAGACATTTTTACCCCTTAAATGAGGTTTAGGTGTAATTTTCAGCCACTTCAACATGACTGTTCTGATAATTCTTGGAAGTTTTACAGTGAGTAATTAAGTTCCTTAGTCAAGTTTTAACTTTGCTATTTCACCCTATAGTACCATTTTTGTAAATTTTAGGCCAGTCCTTAAATACAGCTTAGAAACCTTTTGAGGACTTCAGAGAAGTACTCAAAGCAGATTGCCAAATGTGCACATGACCCTTTTTCCCAAAAGTGGCACCTGTTGATGGTCTGTGCCTTTGCAAAACCTTCCCCTGAATCCCTGTGGGTTCTAAATTGTGACAGGAATTGCCTAAGAGCTGGCATTTCAGCCCCTGGCAGATCAATGTGCCTGCGGCAGAAAGGCTTTCGTGGCATAGGCTGCAGCAGGGGTGGCCAGTGGGATGCACAGGGCTCTCCCTTGCCCTGGGTTTCTGGTGGATATGGCCCAAAAACATGTCCAGGAATGATCACTGGCAGCTCAAAAACTGTGGAGGGTGGTCAGAAATGTTCTCAAGAGTGATGAGGGTGGGAGGTTGGAGGCAGTGCTGGGTTCTGTTGGCCCACCAGCCATGTCCTCTCTGTGCAGACGGCTTCAGGAAGGTGGTGAACATCGAGCAGGGGGGGCTTGTCAAGCCTGAGCGGGATGACACCGAGTTCCAGCACCTCTGCTTCCTGCAGGGCCACGAGCACCTCCTGGAGCACATCAAGAGGAAGGTGAGGGGCACTGTGTGGGAACAGGGGGGAACAGGCACCTGCCAGATCCTGCTCAGCTTAACTCCAGCATCACCCCGGTCTTGTTCCTGTCCTCCCCACGCACATGTGCACCTGGGCTTGGGGTTCTTGGTTTGCAGGGCTTGGCTTCCATCAGAGTTTTGTCTGTGTTTTTCTGCTCTGTTACCCTGTATCACAAGATGTTTGTGTAGTGCTGCAGGGCCAGGCTTAGCTCCCCACCCCTCTGCCTTTGAATTGTTTCTGCTTTCCTAGAGAAATATGGAGTAAGTCCTGCTGACACTCAACATCCATCTCTTATACAAGAGACAACCTACTCCCGCCCTCTGTTTTCTGTCATTTAACCTCTTATTAATATCCCCAAAGTGTTGTTCTCTTACTGAATTAGCATAGCAACTTCTGAAAAGGGACTTGAGCAAAAGCCTTTTGGAAGTCCAAATGTAGTTTGTCAACTTGAAGCATTATGTCAGAGTCATCCCTGTAAAACCTTAGGCTTGACTGGCTATCTCTGTAGTTAAAGTAGAAAGACTAAATTAATCTAGATCAATTCCTCCCCAGTATTCCAAATAGTTTTGTTTTCCCCCCAAGCTGATTTGAAATAGATCCCCACTCTGACAGGGAATGTAATTCTGCCAGCAGACCCTCTGTATGAATAGATTTGTCCTGCACTTTGCTCTCTTTGGCTCTTGCAATAGTACCCCTAGGATAGTTCAGACTCTTTGGCATGTGGCCTGTCCTGGTATTTCAGCTGGTGACAATCCTGCACCTGAGCTACCACAATGACTCTCTCTGTCCATGGTCCTTTGTGCACAGGTAAAATCTGAGTTTGATTTTTTTTTCCTCAGGTGTCAGTAGTGAAAAGTGAGGAGACCAAGATGCGCCAGGAGGACCTCAGCAGGTTGCTATACGAGGTACAGATACTGAGAAGTCAGCAGGAGAACATGGAGTGTCAAGTGCAGGACATGAAGCAGTGAGTTGAATCCTACTCAGGCTGCTTCTTATGGGCCTTTGCTTCTCTGGAGTGGTGGATCGTGGGGAATGGTTGAGAGGAGGAGCCTTGCACTTCCTCCCCAGGGAGCACGTGGAGCCGGGGACTGACCAGAGATCTGTTGACACAACAACATATAAAATTTCTATGCATACCTGATCTACAAATTATGAATTAATGCTCAGCCTCTCTGTCTTGTTTGTTTTCCCTTCACAGATGAGGAAAGCACAGAGAAGGTCAGACAGGAAATATGTGCATAACCTGGGGACTTAGATAACTATTTCCTCCAGATGGAAATGGTGATAAAGATGTAACTCTCACACATACAAAAGTCCTTGGCAGAAATGTGGTGGAGTCCACTCCAGCTATTAAGAAATTACCTTTCTGTCATCTATCACCTCCAAAATTTATGATTGGCCTAAAAAATATAATGTGTTATGATATATAACATAAGAACTTCTGAGTCATTTAGTCCATGGACTCATCTCCCTGAGACTGTGTCTTCTGACACGGCCAGAATTGTTGGGTAAGAGAAACCAAGCTGATGCAATGCTTCCTGCACGTGGCTGCCTGACCTCCAGCTGTCTGAGACTCTGGGATTTTCTGACTCAGACATGGTCACTAAAAGATTAGGAAGTGGATATGGTTTTATAAATCATATACTTGGAGAGGGTTTTATTTGCCTCCAGACTTTTAATCTTTACAGAGAGCTTTGTTTAAAGAGCATATGAATAATCAAATAGACCCAAACCCTTTATTTTATAATGAGAGATGATATTCATACACCACCAGATGACACTGTCATTCTTGGCTTTGAGAGACCACTGCATACTAGGAAACTTCATTCCAGCCCAGCACCTTATGTGCTATGGATACAGATTTTTATCCTACATAAATTTTTAATGACTCCCAGTCTTAGCACAAGCATGAGTTTGCGCTGTGAAATCCAGATACAGCATCAATGAGTTTTTGGGCTTGCCTTTGATTTACTTTTTAAGGAGTTCCAGTATTAATGATTTGGCCTTGATTCTAATTTATTCTCCCTTTTGATTTGCTTGCTCCCTCCCTGCATCTGGCAAAATTGCATTCAGCTGATGAAAAAAATCAGATTTTTATAAACTAAGACAGAGGAGAAATCCCAAGTTGAATCCATGTTAAGAAATTTACACTGGTGAAGAACAATTAGGACATAACTCCTGTACAAGCTGTCATACTAAGGAATGCTGCTTTGCTGAAAATCCTGTCAGTACCAGTACAGAAAGTTCACTGCAGAGATTCTTGCTGTAAAAGCTGTTCTACTGTGCTCTTCAGATCTCTAGACTTTACCTTCCCAGTTCTAGCATCCATCCACACTAGAAAGACTAAAAAGCAAAAGGATTTATCAGTTTCACCTGTGTGACAGGTTTTGCTGGCCTGACAGTTTAGGTACATCCACATACTCTAGAGATAAATTGGCTGGCAAAACCTTTTGCAGCATGGACTTGGCTGGCATCCAGACTTGAAGGCAGCACAGTAAATAAACTCTGCATCTCTCCATCCCATCTAGTGCAGCTGACTGCTAGAGGAAGCCTGTAAGCTCCCCTCTGTGCTGCTTCATTTATAGACAAAATAAATTTTCTTTATGCAAGCTGGACACAGGTCTCTGGTCTCTGCTGGGTTAAATCAGTGGCTCCCACTAATAAAATCATTACAGTCCTCCAAGTTCAAGGCCCTGAGATGGAGGAGCATCTTTTATCTGCTCCAGTCACTACCAAACATGCATTTGAGCCACCACTTAAGAGTCTTAAGCAGGTGGAATACACAGGGTCTCTGTTCATAGAGCCTTGTCTTTGGGGGCACTGGTGCAGTTGTGGAGAGGTTGGGCTTTTTTGGCTCCTGTGAAAGGACAGTCTGGATGATCCAAATAACTCACAGTCACAAATCAGGCCTTGCTGAAATTCTGAGTTTGGCCCAAATGTTCCTCAAAAACATGTGTCCTCTTGTTACCTTCCCCTATAAATGTTGGGTTCTCTTTATTTGTTTTTCTTCCATGCTTTGGCCTATAGTTCTTTTGGGGTCAAGGAAGAAAAAGGAAGGCAATTGTGTGACCTTGTTTGGGACATCTGAAAAGAGCCAAACACTGCAAGAGCTGGAAAATGAGACAGACTTTGAACAGTTCAATGTACTGTGCATCCTGGCAGCATCATGGGCTGTTGATGTTTCTGTTCTCATGGAAAATTTCTGTTTCACTTTCAGACAAAATGAAGTTCTTTGGCGGGAAGTTGTTTCTCTCCGGCAGAACCACTCACAGCAACAGAAAGTCATCAACAAGGTAGTGGTCATATAAACTCCAAACTCACTTGTGCTGCCTGGTCTATGTCTTTCTCTGTTGGTTTTTTTTTTTTTTTTTTTTTTTTCCTTGTCCAATAATCTGTGATATTGCAGTGTAGTTATTTTCCCATTCTTTTAAGTTGTGTGATGCTTTTATGTGTCCTATGGAAACAGGTCATTAACAAAGCACAGACTGCACCCTTAAGCAAAAGATTTTAATTTCCCTTTCTTTGATGTTAGAAACCACTTTTCTGTTGAAATCCTGAGCAAGAGAGCACAACTCTCACTAATTGTCCTGTATTGGCTGTGTTCTGGTGGTAGCAATGCCTTTGGGCTTCCTAAATCTTCCATTTGTTCACGAGAGGAGCCCCACTCCTGCCAGCACAAGTGGGAAGCTGCAGGTGGCAGAATTGGCCACCCACTGCCCCACTGGGGGAATGTAACAGCAGCTATTACATTTTCTGGTGTTACTGGTATAGTTGAAGAACTACTGTACAACCTTTTAGGCTGCAGAACCATCTCAAAATCCAGCATGACGAGTATAGAAAAGGTCTCTCCAGTGATTCCTGGATGGTGCTGACATGACTGAGCACGTCACATATCCCAGTCCCCATGTTCTGACCCTCACGTGGCACCACAGAGTCATAGGACTGGACAGAAATGCACGAGGCTCTCAAGCCTTCCTCCAGCTCTGAGGCTGGACCAGCCACATGCTTCATTGTAGAGGCTTTTATGCAACTCTATTTTGTTATATTGAGCAATGAGTACAGAGCCAGATGTGATATATAATAATAATGCTCTCTTTGTTTGGAGGTCAAAGCAGAGCATTAAGTTCAAGCTGACCTGGGAATATGTTGCTAAGTGATTCCTCTCCAAAGCTACTCTGCTTCCTTTTTAGTGTCCTGTTATATCAACACTGACATTCACAGAGCTGAAAAACTCAACTGAAAGAACTCAGACCTCCATCCAGGCTCTCCATAGGGAGTTGCCTCTTTCACTTGCAAAATCTTTGTCAGACTTTATAGCACCTCTTCTAAATGTCTCTGAAAACTTTAATGGATCCAGGTCTAACTCCAGGCCTAGGAATGTTTGCATGTGCACTTCACAGGTCTGTTAGGAACAGCTGAAATTCTTCATGGACGAAGTGGAGAGAGAAAGTGCTGAGTACATGCATCCAGGAATCTTTGCACAAAGCAGGCACCTGGCTGTGTCCCTTGAAAGCCAGGCAGGCTGGAGTTCTTGGACAGCTCATTTCTGTTTCAGACTCCGATGTCTCATGCAATTTGGCTCCTATATTCTATAGCTGCCCCCAGCTTTGGGGTGCTGTTGGGAGGGAGGAATGGCTGCGAGAGCAGGGAGTGCTGAATCACTCTGCTGATTAACAGTGGATTTTGATCTCTCCTGACAGCTGATTCAGTTTCTGTTTGGCCAGCTCCAATCAAGCCCCAGCAGCACTGGGATAAAGAGGAAGCTGTAAGTACCCGTGTGTGGCGCACACGCTCACGGGTGCATAATGCTGCCCCCTCACTAAAAGCACAAGCTCAGCTCACCCAGGCAGGCGGTCACCGGACCGGGGCTCCATGGTGATGGGAAATGAATGGGCTGAAGTGCAGAGTCAGACCTGCTGACAGGCCCCATTCACGGCTCTTTAGAGAAGGACCGTGTCAGCTCGTGACCTTTATGTGGGGAACGCAGCACACACTGGGACATGGGAGTGCTAACTAGGGGGAGGCTAAAGGGCAGGACCCCAGTGCTGCTCCTACAGGTTCCAGTTTTGCCACTTGTCATCAGCAGGAGCAGGGCTGGGCCCAGCCAGCCCACAGACACCTTCAGTTTGACCCACAGCCCCTGAATGTGGTGTGTATCCAACACTGGCTTGGTGATGTTAACCTGCAGGCCTTACAAAGAAGAAGGTGGGGAGAAATTTTAGCTGAGGGGTATCTTTAGATAAGCTCTTCAAGACAAGTGAATAGAGTGATGAATTAGGAAGTTTATGCCTTTCAGGAGGGCAGCTATGCATTTCTTGCCCTGTAATGCTTGTGATTTAAAAAAGGGGAAGAGACTATTGAGTGGAATTTGCTGAGGACAGAGACCTGCATCCAGTTCCCACCTTTATTACCTTGTGGCCTTTGACAATTTAGAAACTTCTCCATGCTGCAGAGAAAGGAGCCAGACCTCCCAAGAGTGGCTCAAAGGAGTCAATTCTCATTAAATCAGTGTCCTTTTTATTGACTGACTCCTCTTGTGAGGATTGTAAAGGCAACACGGGATTGAATGAAGCAGCCCATAATCTATACAAGGCAGCAGGGTATGTGCATCTCTGCCTACCTCCTCTGCTGAGCCTCTTGGAAGAGTGAAAACACTGCAGATAGCAAAGAAAAGGGCTCAAGGGGAGAATAGCAGTTGCTGAGTTGCTGAGGTTCATGACTGGGGAAGTTTTCCTCCAGTAGAGTGGGCAAGCAGAGAACTAAGATACCAGATCTGACCTCTAATTTTCATGGTCAGGGCTGTGTCCTCTCTGTAAAAACTTTGCAGCCCAAGAAATGTCTTAGACCACTGCTTATTTGTAAAAAGGCAAATAATTAGTGAGAAACTGTGCTGAAAAGGACAGGAGAGCACAGAACTACCTGCACAGCAACTGCATTGACTCCCTTATGAAGAGGAATTATCACACTTTTTACAATCCAGCTGCAATTTGAACAGTGTTATGCAAGGTAATTTGAGTTCCTGCTTCCTTGGAAACACAAAGGTCTTTCTTCCAGAAACCTCAGCTCTTGTATTTCCATCCTTAGTGTTTTATCTTTCACGATTGTGCTTTCACACCTCTCTTCTAAGTGGTGGCAGGAAAGGAAAGGTGTGCAGCCTGGAGCTGCTTGGTGCAGAGCAGAGTGCTGCCTGGGGGCTCTGGGTAGGTTTGCAGGATGAGCAGGTCTGCATCCTTCCCTTCTCTCTTTGGTTAATGCTCTTTTTTAATGGTGGCATCTTCCAAAACTGTTTTTTGCCTTCCTTGCCCATAACACTGGGCAAGAAAGACTCTTACAGCTGAGGAAAACCAGAATACACAGGGGAGAAGAGCTCTTGGCTGAGGGATATTTTGTGTACAAGCAGCCAGGAGCCAGTCAGTACATGCTGGAAGACAAAAGTGTTTCTCTTCACAGACCTCTGATGCTTGACAACGGGATCTCAGCTCCACCAGTGTCCAAGTTCAGCCGGCATTTGTCTGCAGAGCCCCTCCACGACCCCTATTTCATACAGTCGGTGGGTCCAGCCCAGCTCTGAGCTCTGTGGGATGGCTTTACCCAGGAGTGGGGGAATGTTTGGAGCAATAACAGAGATAATGGTGTAGGTGATTTGGCAAGAGTTTGGCAATGAAGAAGAAATGAGGTTTGCTAAGCTGGGTGACACTTCAAACTCCTTCAGCTCCCCAGTTTCATGGATGCCTTTGTGAGGGAGGCCATGGGCTTTGGTGGGGAAAGGCAGACTGTGCACACTGAACTCTCTATGCTGTTACCCCAGCCTGGTTCACCTCGAGGGAAGAGAGGAAGAAGTGAGTTCTAAAAGTGGGATTTTTGTAGCCTCTGAGGGATCCCCACCATCATCAGAGCAGGCACCAGACACTTCTGTCATGCAGTTAAAATATGTGAGCTGGCTTGAGAGGCTCATATGGCCCTATTGGGCTGTGTTGGATCGTTCTCTCCAGAGGAAGCTGAGCAGTGTAGGCAGAATGTCAATGGTGAAACCTCTTGGTTGCTGACATTTCACAGGGTTTATTTCACACTTGTACCTCTGTGTGGTTGGAGGAAAAGTGAGAGGAAATTGTAATGTTGCATAGTAGGTAAAAGCTTTCTTGGTTTCCATACAGGGGGGACTCAAAGTCACAGTGAATAAAACCTAACCATCTCAGATGGGGCCTTGGACTTGTTTTGGGGTCAGAGGGATAAATCTATATGACTTTTGCTTTCCTCTTAGCCATCAACAGAGCCTGCCTCTTGCTTAAACAGCCCTGCAATTGCTGGAGGACCCATCATATCTGATATTACTGAAGCATCACCATCCAACATCATGAATGTGCAATCCTCTCCTGAAAATGACAGGTAAACATGTTTGTGATTAATAATAAGGAGAACTGGGTATAAACATGCTTATGCAACTCTTCTCAAGAGTTTTTTATGGCTGTAATTCTACCAAAGTTTCTCTCTGATTCACAAATCTCTATAGAGATATGGGATGGAATACTTTTTTCCAGTTTGCAAAGTGGGTCAGATTTTCAGAATCAGAGAGGGGTAATAACAGCATAACTTTCAAAACAGAGTCCTGAGCTTCATGCTGAGAACTTCTACTCCCCTCATTAAGAAATATTCCATGTTTCTTTATATTTTGTCCTCAAGACAGGGACTGTCTCAGACTTAATCAAATAATGAGATACTTAGAGTTTTTGGGTTTGTTGAGAGAGAAAGGATGGTTTCCTTTTGGCTTTGGCAAAGAAGAAACAATCAAATTGTACATCTAACAGCTAATGAGAACAGTAAGGTTGCATCACAACAACTTCCGATGTTTGACAACTTTTCTGTGAAAAGGCCCCAGTGACTTAAGAACTGAATGCAGAGGTATTTTAATGCTTATCTCTTCCTGCCACAGACATGCAGTGTATTTGGGGCTAGTAGCAGAATAGCTAAAGCTATGTCAGTGGAAAGTAAGTAGACAGATGAATCATGGAAACAGTTTCTTGGGCTTAGAGGCAAGGCAGTTATACTCTAGAAATTGCCTGTAAATTTGTTGCATAATTGAAACAATAGCCATAAAATTAACTAGAAGCATGTAAAGAGCTTCAGATTTAAGAACCCCCAAATCTGGAAGGCGTTTCTAAAGCAGAAAACCTTTACTCTAACCGTGAAGTTAAGTTGCTTACTTCTACTAATTACTGAGTGCCATCTGGTGGCTCCTGGTCTGTGCTGTGTCTGCATGACTTTAACATCTGAGCTAAATAGCCAGCCATGGCCCCAGTCAGTTCAAGTGTGGTACCTCCTAAAATCAGCTGTGCTTCTGTGGAAATTTAGGCCCCATGGGATGAGAAAATGATCTGAAAGGAATGTTGAGGAAAGCTCTGTAGTGTCACATACCATCCCCGTTATCTCCATGGCTTTGTCACTTTGGCTCCAGCTGTGCCAGTCCACAGGGAGCTCTAAAGTCTCCTACAAGTAACACAGAGTAGGTTTTTACACAAAAAATGCTTCTAAACAAAACTTTATTGTCATTTGTCCATCTGGAAATAACGTGGATTGCCTCTCCCATTGGAAAAGGCAAACCTCTGCTTCCAACCAAGTAAAACATCTGACTATGACTGTCAGATCTCAACAGCTTCTGTTCAAGTCCTGCAGGGCCACAAGATCCTGACCTGTGTCAGGGATCTCTAAAGTGCTTGCTGATCCAATCCTAATTCCTGCAGGGGATGGTCTTATTGATCCCATTCCTATCTCTAGGGTGGAGACTTTTCTTTTTCAGGGGAATCTCTCTAGCCCAGTGTCCCTTTAACTTGTCCCTAACACTCACCCAAGAAATGATCAGTGTGTAGAAATTTATTTTCTGTATTTGCAAAACAATTGAATGGGGCAAATTCATTATAGCTGTGACTAATGAAGTGGCTGCAGATATTTCAGCTGAGCAGGTTTCTGGAGCTTGCTGAAAAGAAAAAGAGGCTGCTGGCTTCTTTTGCCTGTCTGAGGAAATGGAAAGACCTTCTGGGTCAGTTTGATGGGAAGTGGGAGCAATGCCTTATGCTCCTGCCCTTTGCAGCAGCACAAGGCCCGTGCAGAGCAGCTGTGTGTGGTGCTCAGTCGTGTTTCTGATGCAGGGAGAAGTGCCTGATGCTGATCAAGGAGGAGCCAGTGAGCCCTGGAGTGAAAGGCAGCGCGGAGCCCGAGGTGCCCCTGCCCGGCTGCCGCGGCTGCTCCGAGCCCCCGGTGCTGCCGGTGGCCATGGTTCAGTCTGTGCTGGAGGGCAAAGGCAGCTGTGCTGCAGCCCCAGCAGGGACCTCCCAGCCACCCGAGAGGAGAGGCAGGAGGGCACTGCTGGACAGGTGAGGAGAGCCAGGGAGAGCTGTGGCCCTGCCTGCTCATGGCCCTCCCTTTCCATTCCCAGGGTGGGGAGGGAGGGTGACTTCAAGTAGCCAAGTGCAGCCTGGTGAGCTCCATCCTGTACCTGTGGCACCTGCTAGAGGACCCCTGAATGCCAGGGGACAGTTCACAGAGGTAGGGGGCATGTGGATCACTTGCTTGAAGGACCCAGCAGAGGAAGAGCTGTCAGAGGGTGTGCATCAGAGCTGTGGAGCAGGAAGAGGCTTTGTGCATTGAGAGGGCTTTACCCAAGGTCCAAGTGAAAGCTGGAGCCCAGACCAGCACCTGTGTCTGCAGGCCTGCCCAGAGGATTGGCACTGTGACATTAGGCTGAGCCCCAGGGTGATCCCAGTGAGTCACTTCTGGGGCTGTGCTCTGAGACTGAAATCCCAACAGAACCCATGTCATGGGGGAGTGTCCAGGAGGCCTCACCAGCACAAGGAAAGCATGGTGCAGCTGGGTGGATGATGGGGAACTCAACTGCAATTCATTCTTGATAGCAACTCTAGCAATGTAAGGAAGACTGTGAGGGAGGGGAACCCAAAACACTCAATAGGGTTATCAGAAAAGCTTCCATTTTCCTTTAAGTCCTTACAAGGAAAATGTAATGAATTTTCCTCCTGAAATTCCTCCTTCTGAACCCACTGGATGTGTAAAAACATATTAGTAGAAAAAGAGCCCTTTTTTAAAGACCTGATTTTAAGAGAAATTTTTTCTAGCTTTTGGGGGTTTTAATCACAGCAGGGCCTGACTGTTGCTCATTTAGCTGAATGTCTCTAGTAAATGTAGCCTGCAGGGTAAATGCCTGCAGCTAAAAGTCGCTTCTTTAAAGAGCATTAGTTAACAGTAATTCAGGCATCTTGGACCAAGGAGAATGCAATGCAGCCTGTTCTGGTTCCAAATGCATCTCTAAAAGTGTTTCTTCTAAAGAAAGCTTTAATTTTCCCAGTGTTGAGAAGATAGGCACAGACTATCCATCCCCAAACCACGTGTCACCCAGGAGAGGGATTGTCTCATTTTTTTTACCATCTGCCCAGTCCCCTGTGTGCTCTGCTGAGTTGTACTCAGGGATTAAACCAAGTTTTATGGCATGAACCCAGGCTGACAGTGGGCTCTTGGTTTTCAAAATGAGATGTAAACATCCTTTAGGAAGGCTGCTCAGCCCTGCTTTCTGTAGGTATCTATGCAAGTTTCCTTTGTGGCAATATTTCCCCTTGTGTTTTCTCAGAACAGATATTTCAGACCCGTTGGAGGGCACTGACTGGAGCCTGGAGGGGCTGCAGCTGCTGCTGAGGAGCCAGCAGTACAGCCTGGAGCCTGCCAGCCTCTTGGATGTGAGTGTTGCTGGGAAGGCTGCATCAAACAGAGCTGTGAAGTTCACAGAGGTTCCTTTGGGCTGTGAATCAGGTCATGCTGCTTGTTCTCGTGTGGCATTTTATCTGCCACATGTAGCCTGTGGAGCTACAGCTCTGTTTTAGCCTGCTCATAAGATTTTAGCTTTAAATTGTGCCTTTTTAAAAAATATGCATATTTGAACTTCTAGGAGCACAAAACCCTGCATTTGATAAAGAAATCAACATGAGACCTGACACATTTATGTAAAATATGTTTAATATGACTCTCTAGCTAGTTTGGTAATTTGTAGGGGTTCATTTATTTTCTGCATATGCTACATCTTAAATATTCCTAGATTGTGTTTAGCTTTTCCTACCTTCCCCTCTTCCTCCTATTCTGGGAAGTGTAGCCAATGCAAAATCCTCTCTCTGCTGAGGAATTTATCAGTCTCAGTTCTTAGATCACCTTTCTTTAGAAATGGATGGTGGCTTTTTCTTAAGCAGACATACAGAAATAGGAAAGTTTGTTTATTATTCTGTTGTATATATAGTTGGTATATGAAAGGTTTTTGCCAATAATCAAATAACTCTGTATGTAAGAAAAAAATCTATATGCCAAATATGTGCCCCCTTGAGGAGGTGCTTCAGATAAAGGCATGTAAACTTGCATGGATAAACAGAATGAAAAGTCATTTAAAAAAATCAATCTTATTCTCTTCAAGTCAGTTCCCAAGTGTCTGTGCTTGATCCTGACTTTACAGAGAGCTTTTCTAATGGCCTGCTGTATCACTGACTGTTGGTTTCTGTTTCTTGTTTCTCATTAGGAAGTGTTTTCCTGTTACTGACACACTTCTCTCTCTGTGCAACTAATGCCACAAGAGTGAGAATGAATCATTAAATTCAGATCAACAGTTCCTTTTCCCAAATTGCTTCAGACTTTCAAGAAATTGGCACCAAAGCTCTGATGCAGCAGTAATCTGCCCTCAAATGCTACTAAATTCTGGAATGGCTTTAAAAGTCATATGAATCTGCGTGTGTCCCAGGACTCAAGAGCAGCAGAAAAGGGCTTTGATTTGTGTGTGCAGTGCCCTGGTTTGTGACAGGACAGTGGCATGAGGTGTCTGTGCTGTCCCTCCCAGGGCAGCAGGGCTCGTGGAGCAGCACAAGTGCCCAGAGCCCAGCCCAGCTGTGCCACAAGTCAGCAGAGGAGCCTCTGCCTGCAGCTTCAGTTAGTGCAGGGCTGCACCCTCCAGCAGGCAGGGGAGGGCATGAGAATCTCAAACCATTACACCTTTCACAGTCCTAAGTGTATTTCTGTCCCAACAGGTCTTTAATCCCAATTTATCTCTGAGTGAGTGGAATTTGACTGAAATGGAAGCCAGTCTGTCCCCGGTAAGAGATGTGTATTTCTGAGATGTGATAATAACAACCACAGAACCCCAGAATGGCCCAGGTGGGAGTGACCTTAGTGTTTATCCTGCTCTAAAGCCCCTGCCCACTGCAGGGACACCTTCCCCTAGATCTCCTTGCCTAAATAATAATGGAACTATGAAGCAGAGCTTGTGCAGAACTGAGGAAGTTATTTCATAACCAGAGGGGAGAGTGGGCTAAAGCACAGCACGTAGGCATCTCCTGGGGCAGCATGAGAGTGCTGGATTATACTCTTGACCTGTTTTTCCCACTCAGGCAGGCTTTGTCTGGAGACAAAGCTCTGACTGACTGTTGGTGTCCGGGCTGCTCTAAACTTTCTCTTAGTGAGAATGTCACATCCTACTAATACCATAGATTTATAAAGTGTCTTTGTGCTAAAGCTCTTTATAAAATATGCCTTTACAAAGTCCAGCCATCCCTGTATGTTTCAGGAGCAGTAAAATTCCATGCAATTAGAACAGAGGTTCCTGCATGCCTGTACATGAAGAAACAAGTAGAAATTGTTTGGTAGTATTTGTTTGGAATTGATACTTAACACAGATATTTCTGCAGTGCAGAAAGAGTAGGTTTAATAAACAGTGAAGGAAACCACAGACTCACAGAAGCATTAAGGCTGGAAGTGTATTGCTTGGCTGAGTTATTTTTCCTGCACAATGGAGAGTGAATTTTCAGAGCCCTCACTGACAATCAACTTGGATGAAGGCTTGGATGGTTCTGCCAGATATCTCTACAGATGCACAAGTAGAGTGTTACCTACTCTAATGAAATGCAGAAGGTCTCTAAGCCTTCTTCATGGTATCAATATCATTTTTAGGTTTTAATAATTTTGAATTTACTAGGTAATTCCACTTCCTGAGTGTTAGGAAGGAGAGTGTCTAAGAAATAGTTAATATTAATTAGCAAGTCTTGGAAGCAAGGGCTGTAACCTTTTAAAAAGAATTGCATGAGAGAAGGCCAGGAAAGGAGGCTGCAATGTTCAATAGTTCAGTCCTTGTGCCCACTAAATTTCCCAGGAGCTCTTGCTTGTCCTACAGAAAGTCATGAGCATGGAGAAGCCTGGAGGCAATATGTGCAGGAGCTGTGTGCTTAGAGCACTGTGTAAGCAAAAACTAGTTTCACTTTAAAGACACTCATAGGAAATTGGAAAGAAAGTCTCCTTCCTCTTTGTTACTGGCTGCACAGGGTTGTAGGTTTGCTTTGTAGGGCAGCCACAGTGACACCAGCCTGGTTCCTCATGTGACAGGAGCTTCACACCATATTAGCCAGTGCTGATAGGGGATTGCACCTCCCTCAGCCCTGTCCTTCAGGCAGATCTGCCCTTGGGCACATGGTGTGGCTGTTTCAGTGAGGTGCAGTGAGGCTGGGAGGAGAGGCTGGGCAGGGAGGATGGCTTGTGTTCCTGGTGGGTGTTATGCAGTGGGGGGAAGCACCAGTGCTCAGACATGGCCTAGTTCTAACAAGCTCCCCTGTCTTTGTATAATTGTACATTGTAGTTTATATTTTTGCATCAAGATGCAGCGACTCACAGTGGATCTGGAGAAGAGTGCAACTGAGCTGCCCCCAAAAGTGTTCAACCCGTCATTCAACACCACCTGCCCAGGTAGGAGCACCAGCAGCTTTGTGGGCTTGGCAGTGGGATGTTGTTTGGGCAGCCAAATTTCATGTCCAGCACTGACAGTTTGCCATTTGAGGGAGCAAACCATGTCTGTCATTTTGCTTTCATGGCTGTCAGTCAGCAGTGTTTCCACAGCAGCTGCTAAGCCAGTTCTTGAGCTGTAGGAAAAGAGTGGGGGATAAACTGAGGTGTAAATGGGATTGAACTGATTTTGCAGTGGGTCCCCATCATGACTGTCAGTGTTTCCACTGTTTTCTCTGCCTGTTCATTGCCACCTCAGAGCAATGTGGATCTCAGTGGGTAGGGGTGGGAAGAGCTGTACAGTCCTGGGTTTCCTCTGGTTCCTGCTGCAGGGGAGGTGCCCTGGTAGCTGCTGGCAGCCAGAGGCACAGGTTGTGTGTCCCTCTCTCCAGACCTTTTAGCAGACCTCAAGGGAACAGTCCAGCTGATCCACTTGCTGACTCTGATAAAGTGTGTCATTGACCTTAGATATGAATCCAGGAGTGTTGCCCTGGTTGTGGAATTGTGATGTATGTTCATGTGTGTTCAGCTGGGACAGACCTGAAAGAGAAGCTCTTGTGAGCCCCAGTTTGGTGCTGTAGCCACCTGAGCCTGCCCCAGCTGTGATTCATTGTGTGTCATTCAAGGACTTCCAGCCTCAGCCTCACATGAGCACCTCAAAAGCATTAAAAGCCTGGGTACACTGAAGAGAGTCCTTGAGCTTCCCCTGTTGGCAAAGCCTTTCTGGTCCTTCTACAGAGAGGGAGAAAGACACATCTTGAGTGAAGGAGAAGAGCAGCTGCTCTCATCCTCTTCTCAGTGCCTCCAACATTCAGCCATGCATTTTTCACTTGTGAGGCATCTCAGCTTTCAGGCAGAATCTACCTGGTGACCTGCATTGATTTTGATGGGCTTTTGAGTGAGTCCCAGTTCTGCTCAGGGGTTTCCAAGCAATTTTGCTGAAGTGAGGCTCCTCAGTCACTGCTGCAGTTGGGATTTGTCACTTTTCAGTTCTACTTATGTAAAACCAGGCAACCTGCCTTCCAGAAGCTGAATTTTCTGCTGTCCATTCCTAGGGAAAGATGTCATTCTTGAGAGTGCCCAGCAGTTCCTCCTCGACCGTCAGTCCATCTTTGGGAACGACCTCATCAGCTTGCCTGAAAATTCATCACTTTATGTTCCTTCTGAAAATATAGCTTCCTACGTGTCCTCTGTGGGTGTCCAAGGGGATATCCCTCTAAACCTGAGTTCTTCAATGGACAACAGCCAGTGATTTAACTTCCAAAAACCAGCAACTCCCTCCCACCCATCCAAGCATCCACAGGTTTGAATGTAAAGAAACAAAACTGACTCAGAAACCTGCAAGAGAGTTTCTTTTGTCCTCCCTNTTTTTTTTTTTTTTTAGTAGATGGAAATGGTCAGTAGCTGTTGCATTACCCTCTCTGCACCTGGATTTCAGTGTTTTTTACAAAAAAATACTACTTCTGGTGCTTGCTCTGAGGAGGAGGGAGAACTTGCCAGGATTTTTTTTTCCTTGAAAATGCTTTAGAAATTTCAAATCTTTTAATAAAATTTAAGTGAAGAGTAGCTTGAAAGTCCATCTGAGACTTCATAAAATAGTGATCCTGAGTAGCGCCTGCAATGGCAAACTGTTGGATTTTATTGGTCAGCATAGATTAGCTAAGATGCCTGACCCTTGTTGATGCTGGTTTTTTAATAGGAAAATAGTTCTACATGCCAGTTCAATGCTCTAAAAAGACTTTTTATCCATTTTCTGGGTTTAATGGGATGCACCTGTTCCTCCTAGGGTGAGTAGGAAAAAGATCTCTTGGGGAGTAGAAGCTTGTTTTCTGAGTGACCCCACCAAGAATGTGCCTCTGGCTCTTAGGAGAGCTACAGACCATCACAGGCTGCAAAACATCCCATGCTGAGTTGAGAGCTTTTTTTGTTTGGAATTTGTTTTGCCCCAAATTCATTTTCTCTTGCACAAAAGCAGGGCACTCCATACTTAAAAGATAGAAAAGGGATAGACTTTCTGCACACACAATTTTCCATGTGCAGAGAGGGCTGAGGGAGTGCACTCTGGGTTTTGGTGCTGGCTAAGTATTCTATGTTCAGTTCCAAGTTTTCCTTGGCTTTGACCTGTTCTATTTCCCCTGAAGATGTGCCTGTTGGTTTATTGATGTATGAAATCTGATTAAACACTTTAATTTATTGCATCCCCTTTTTAGAAGGACTCTCAGCTGCTCATTGAAGGAGAGAGGCAGAATGGTTAGTCCACCATGTCCTACAAACTTCTCTTCTGTCCTTTGTGCATCTGAGACCAGCCTCAAAGGCTGAACTAACCTTCCCCATCCATGTGGTTTCTGAAAACTGAGTTTCTCAACAAAGCACAGCTTTGTTTTTTATGCTGTAGTTCTAATGAGAACGTATTCTTTATCTCAGTATCTTCTACCTGAGTTTCTTTTCCTTAGGAAGGTTACCCAAATGCAGTAGGACAGACCCAGGAAATTCAATTAACTCAGGCCTCCTAAGGGCTTAGACAGGGAGGTTTAAGCTGTGCCATTTGATGAAATGTTCTGCCTGCCTTCACTGCCATGACAATTCTTGGTTATGAACTATATTTCTGAGCATTATGGTCAAGCAGCATCCACCCCAAAGTGTAGCTCATCAGTCAGATGAGTGCAGGCTAAAAATCTCCTCAGTAAGATGAGCATTTTTGAAATGGACCTTCCTGTCACAGCCCTTTCCTCCATCCATTTAGCACTATGTGAACAAATGTGTTAGTTCAGAAACACTCACTTTGGAGCACATTTTTGCCCAGCTGATTCCTGTGCTGGGAGCTCTGTCACTGCCTTGGTGGTGTGGTCTGTGCAGGAGTGAGGTTGTGAGAGCTCCTGAATTAATCCCAGCCACTGTTTTTGTGTTCAGGACTAAGGGAAAATTCCAGCAGCCCCCATGGGCCTGGTATTTAGATGATGTCCTTGAGTGTATCCTGGACAATGTATTTCTTTTTGACAGATTTGTGCTTAGAAATTTCACCTAGCTCAGCCCATTTCCACCCTATTTTGCCCTTTCCAGCAATGGAAAGTCATTGAGATGCACTCTGTTTACTTCTTTTCTCATAGGTAATTGAAAACTGCCTGGTGTCTCCTGACACCGACAGTGAATGTTCAAGATTTACACCCTTCTCTGAACTTCCACAGGCTAGGCTGCTGTCATGTTAACACTGAATGTATTGATGCAACAAGGTATTGAAGCACATGCTTAACTTCAAGCTCCTGAGTAGTTTTCCTGTATTTTTATGGAGCCTGTCACATGCTTGAGGCTGGGCATACACTTGTGTCTGACTGGACTGTCTGATTGGGGTTGAGAAATGAACCCTGAGGAGAGCTGCCCGTGGGCACAGCCGGGTGCAGCTGGGCCCTGGCTCTATCTCAGGCTGTGTCCTGCAGGGCAAGCTCCAGCCTGTGCTCGTGGGGAAGAGCCTCTCAGGAGGGCTCGTGGGGTTTTCTTTAGGCTTTTTGCTCTACTATAAACATGAGATTGGAGCTTGATGGTGAGAGAGGAACCTCCAGGAAGAGCACTCAGGAGCCATTCCTGTGAAGAAGGAAGCTTGTGTTCCTCGGCTTTTTACATTGTTAATTTTACTTGAAGGTGATGTGCTGAGACTGCGTTTTTGCACTATGCTGTACATTTGTAAAGTTTTACAGAAGACACTAATTAAACATGTTTCCTTTTTCTCATTTAGTCCTGCTTTGGCATTTCTCTCACTCCTTTCGTCTATCCCTTACTCCTTTTCTCCTTCCCAAGCCCTCAGTGACAAGTGAAAATGCTTTCAAGCCTTCCGAGATTCCCTTGAGAGGGCGCCCTGGTGGGTTGTGGTCTCTGTGGGAACAAGCAGGGGCTGGGGAATCCTCCCATGTAAAATGTGGTGAAGTAAAACATCTTGGAAAGCTGCTGAATTCTTCAAACTAAAATGCCACTCAGAGTAGATATAGGTGGTAAAATCAGGATCACAGTAAAAGAATCTATAGTTCTTGGAACTATTTGCTGCCTTCCCCCCCACCTCAATTGGTCCTTTTTTTTTTTTTTTTTCAGTGATAACAGAGCTCAAACTTCACTCTTGCAATTATTTTTAAAAACCTTTTGTTTGCAAACATAATGGGATCCTTTCTGCTTACTTGTTTTTAGGGTAGTAAGTGGATACCAGGACAGGCACCAAAACACAGCATGGAAACTGCAAAACCCAAAGTCCTCAAAGTAGTCCTTATCCAGCCTTCTTTTCTGTCAGAAAAGAAAGCAGCTATTTTTATAGGATGGAGCTCATACAGGTTGGTGGCAGCATTTGCAGCTTTCTGAAGAGCAGATTCCTGCATTGATGCTTTCAGGTAACCCTGGGCTCCACAGGCCCTTGGCTTGCCCCACCCTGTTCTGGAGGCCAAGGTGTTTGCCAGCATGTTTTAACTCATGCAAGGTGGAAAATAGATGAAATTTAAAGCAATTATATTGTCCTCTCTGGGGGCTTTCACAATTATTTCATGTTACTGTGAAGTCTGATTCTCTTGCCACCAGATGGCACCTAAGCCCAGGTCATAGGAAATACATATTTTCAACAAGCCCAAAATACTATTTTATTTATTTAAATTTGCACACCTACAAGAACTTTCAATTCTATTTATTACAGATTATTAGAGGTGTATAGAAATATGAAAAAAGACATTCACCTAAACTTGGCTACACTCAAAATCCAGATCCTGAGACCCATCTCAATGAAAAACAATAAAAGCAGCAGATATAAGTGTATGTTTCATTACAGATGCCCTAAAATGTAAACCCAGATTTTCTATGCATGGATGCTATTTCTGCATCTTTTTAGGCATAAACAATCTTGATGTCAGGGAATATTAGATCAGTAAAATATCCCATCAAGAGGCAATCTCCATTTGCCATTGGTGTCCATCTGCTATGATGTACACTGGTGATAAAACACCAGGTGAAAATATATGTGATTACAATTAGAATTCTTATTTACTCAAATGACAGACACACTGAATTATACTTGAAACTACATCTGTAATGAAACTGATATATATAAACATGTAACTAAGGCATTTCTAGAAGGGTGCAAAGGCACAAATAACACAAAACTGGAATTTAACCTCAAACCAGTAGTGAACAGCAGTGCACAGGCAGCTGCCCTGAGGAGGTCACAGTGTTACCTCACTTGTAACAAATGGTCCCATTGCCAGCCTCCGTATTTGGGGAATATTTCCATGCACTCAGACACTGTGCTCCAGGTTTGTTCTGTTTTCTTCCAAGTGATTAATCCAATCCATTCTCACCATCCTTGTCACCTTGTGCTTTATGAGGACATCCTTCCCCCTCAGCCAGGCCCTGTGCTTCCCCATCACTGCAATTCCCTGTTAGAAGCACAAAGGCAAAAGGCAAATGAAACTCACTCGTGGTCTTTAAAAAAGAAAAAAGAAATATAGAGCCCAATTATGAAAAACCATTTAAATGAAACTCAGTAAGAAATCCTCTGCAGAAAAAGAAAACATTTAATTCCTAATTTATTAGGATTCCCACATAAATAAAAGGAAAATGTGATTGTGACTAACAACCTTCAACAGCAGCTGAACAGATTCTTAGTGAGTCTGTGCCACCTCCGTTTTCTCTGTGATTAATAATGTCACTGTAATCTTACCATTCTCTTCCCACGAGCTTGGGTCATCTGGTTGATGACAGACTGGTGACAACAGCAGATGATCCTTGGGCTCAGTCATTACCTCTTCTATCAAGGGTTTCAAAGGGGCTACCTCTTTATCTTTGATCTCCAGGTATCTTTCTGAATTATCAGGCTCTGTAAAGAAGCTTTTGAGAAGGGGTCTTAAGTGCTCCTTTTCAAGCTCTTTATGGTTCTGACATACATTTGAAAAAATTCCTGTTGGAAGTTCTTCTACTGAATTCTCAAGCATGCTTTTATCATTTTCCTCTAATGCAGAACTGCTGTCATTTGTCACTTCAGAAATTATTTCAATCTTTGGGTGATAGTCCTGCTGTAAATGTAGAAATGTAATTGAAAAATTATTCTTAGATATAAAAGCCAAAGGATGGGTAAACTATATGGAATATATGCTTCACCCATAGCTCTGCTGCTTTGTGAATGAATCTTAGGTTATCAATTTCTCAGGCATCTCCAATGAACTGACCATAAACTAATTAACAGTTCATAAAAAGAGCAGTGTGTGGGTTGTGTTCTAATATTTTACTCCAAACAGAGGAACCTGACCAATATCTTCATCTGTCTCCAGCTGAGAACTGAGCAGCCTTTGGAGCAGGACAGCTGCTAACATGTCCTCCTTCCCTAATCATCTTTCATTGCTGCCTTTTAATCGGAGGCTTTGTTGGACAAGATATTTTCCAACCCTGAGTCTGTGATCAAAAGGGCAAATTAATTCCATGCCTTATGCCGATTGTAGGAACAATTGGAATTTTCTTGGAAAGACTTGTAAGAGCATGTACTGTACCAGCTTCTGTCTCCAGCAAGGCCAGTATGATTCCATGATCAGTATGAAAATCAAAACTGTGCTTTGGAACTTTGTGGTCCTCTTTTTTTTTCTCTTCTATTTATTTTTATAGGCTTGCGCCTAGAAGATTAGTTTGAGCAAAGCAAAACTCCAAGATGAACAAGAACTGGCCTGCAGTAGAGAGGAGTTTCAAGTTCTCTGTTATTTCAGTTGAAAAGTCAGATTTTATTCAGCAGCAGGCAATTTGCACCATATTAATACTGGTACAGTATATTTTAAGACTAATCTTCAGTATAACACTACATCCTAGTAAGAAATTAAACTTATGTAACTGTTGCATTACTGATCATAAGTTTTTATTCTATTTCTGCTACACAAGAATGTAAAGGGGGCAGATTTAAATAAAGGAAGATTTACGTGTAGATATGAACTGCTGAAACCATCCATTTTAGTTTGTAAATGCATAAGTGATTGCATCACCCAAACCAGCATTTCACAACTTAGATGATCCTCATTTTGCAAAAACCTTTGTAAATGTATTTAGGGAAGTTACATTACTGGAATGAATGAAAATGTTACCTTTTGAACAAAGATTTCCTCTTCTGGGGAAAGCTCACTTAAAACTACATCTTCTAAATCAGGCAGTTCCTGAAAACAAACACAGATCAATAATCAGTGGGAAGAGCTACTGTAACCAATGAAAAATGACATTTCTGGCTCATTGGACAACTTCTTCAAAGCACTGCTCATCAGGGTGTGAGGCCACAGCCAGCAGGACCCCACTGCCATCCTCTCATGGGCACAGTTTGCTGTTAAGCACATGTGGGAAAGGGAAAATTCATCTGTCTCCAGAAACAGCAAATGGGAAAGCAACAGCCCTGATGTCAGACTGAAGGCTGTTTTCTACTATGTTGTGTGATTATGAAGGAAAACAGGATAAAGAGTAAGGCATTACCAGGATTTTAAAAGCCAACATGGTTTATTCTTTTAGCTGTTTCCTGTCTATTCAATAGACTTAAGCCCAACTGCAACCCATCTGTATGGGTAAGTGCCAAAGCCAGACCTGCAGTGTTCCTGAAACTGCATATCAAGTAAGCTCTGTTAACCTAAATACACCTAATAAACCAATGCTTTACTGTGAATGTCTCATAATTAAGACACAGAACTGCAAACTTGCTGAGAACTGTTTTTCCACAGACAGGTCTGGTAATTTCAGCTTACTACTAGAAAATATTATCTCAGAAAACTATCATTTGCTGATATGAAAGGAAACAGAAGGTGGGAATGCAAAGTCACAGGTAGAAACTAAAACCTTTTTGCCTTTTTTTTTTAATTATAGGTCAATACTGGGATAAGCATCTCCTTTTGTTTTTTAGATATTTTTAGCACTTAATGACTTTGTAGCAGACTGCTTGGCCTGATAGCATCAGGAACACCTGTACTGTCTTGTGTGGTGAAGATTATTACACAATTAAAATCAAGAAAGGAAATTTCTCCTTCCTGATATGGTTGCAGCTAGTGCAGCATGTCCTGAAGTCACAGAATTTTATAAAAATTGCATTAAAAATGCACAAATTAAGATCTGAGACTAATGTGGAATTTGATGTCAATAGGGAGATGAAATAGCTGTTAGTTTTGTTTCAGTCATCATTTGCAGATAAACTACTAATTAAGCCAGTTTAGGTAAATGGTAATGTGGGTCTCTGCCAAAGCATGTCCAGCAACAGGAACTTGTTTCTGCTTCACACAGGGATGTCATAACCATCCATTACAAATCCTCCTCCACTCTCCTTTATATTCCTCCTGAGACCATCTAGAGACTCAGGATGTGAATAAAGACAATGGTGCTGCTCCAGAGCCTCTCACCATTGACATCTTCCCAGCCAATCCCTGCTGTGTGAGCACTAAGATTCTCTGGAGTATCTGCAATAGGGTAAGTGCTGAGGCTGTTGAGAGGGGCTCTTTCTATTACTAAATGTCCTTGGAGAACAAGCAGCATAGAACACTGAAATGTGCATTAGTGTGTGATTTAGGCTTGGTTTTCCTTCTGTAGAATTAAAATAGTCCCACTTTTTACATCTCTAAACCCCAGAGTTGTGTGCTTAAGAGTTAGTTTTATACTGCCTTGAAGTTTGTGCACAGGATCTTCCTATGATGCCATAGAGCATCAAGGGAAAAACAAACACTGAATCAAGGAGATCTTCACATTGTGGGTACCTACAGTGTCACTACATATTTAAAACTTTTATTTCAGACACTTCAAGATCTACTTTTAAGAACAATATTGTGCATACTTTAATTGCTGCCCATTCTCTCCACTACCTTTTTTAAACCTATGATTAAAAACAGCTAAACAGGAGGAGGCAGCAGCAAACCCTCTACTGAAGCAGTGGGCTGAGCCCTTCAATAACAACATGGAATTCTTGCCTGGGAAATTAAGAACATGGCAAAGATATGAGGTAGTTCTCTGCCAGCAGTTAACAATGGCAGTGTAGGGTATCACGGAGTGTATTAAGTGTTCTGGGAAATCATAAGCTCAGAATTTTTACTGCTGATTATATCACAGTCTGACATTGTAAGTTTACCAGCACTGTCCTAATTAGGACATATTGAACAATTCTCCTTTGAACTGAGATTGTATTTTTCAGTGGTATCTCATGGTTAAATGTGGTAAACATGTTTAAATGTATAGATAGACATCTTAGATAATAGAAGACCATACTACAAATGTCAATCACTTATGTATCTGAATAATGTACATTCTGCTCTTCTTGGAAACAGACATAAGAGATCTATTTTGAGAATTAATTCATACTATCTAATACTGCTGGGTAACATTTACAACGATGGGGGTGCTATTTGTTCCCTGTGGTTTTTCTGCAATAACTGACATTTTCAACTGCATATTTCATTTGAGTTTTGATTAAGAGGACAAATATGTCTACTAGACTCTTTTCACTCTAATTTCTGTTTTTAAATGAGAGCCCTCATTAGCTTCTCCAGAGAAATCACAAAGATAGAAGGTCAACTTCAGGTGATTTACAGGACAAAAGGATTTATAGGATAAAAAATTTAAGGACAAAATGAACTTTGGAAGTATTCTTCATAAATGTTCCACTTGAGAGAATACCCCTGCAACTTTACTTTTTGGGGTTCTTTTTCTTTCTTTCTTTTAATTTTTCCTAACAGTAGACCTTTCTCAAACCCCGCCCCCCCCCCCCATTTAGTTTTATAAGCCAGAATGTTACAAGAATTAACTTAGAGAAGACAATACACACGTGTGAACTTCTCAAAGTCTGAATCCAATACATACATCGAGAGAAAGTGTCTCCAGTGTCTCCAGTTTGAACTGTTCAATTTCAGCATATTCCTCCCTCTCAGGAAGCACGGCCTTGTCAGTAGCGGCCTCCTGTAGATCTACAGATTAATCAGTAGTCAGTTGCAGAGAACTAACTGAATAAAAAATGTCTACATTGCAACAGCAAGCCCTGTAGAACCAGACTGCTGGGGACTGACTACCACTGCAGAATTCACAGCTCAATCCAACATTTTGTTTTTCTGTTATATTCTGGGTCTTTCTTCTGTTGTATAAATTAGTACTTGCATTTTGCAATAATGTGTTCCATAAATCTATAAAAGCATTTCTCCATGTGTGAAGGTACAAAACCATCTCTAGAGTGATGACCAGCTTCTGTTGGCAGACAGACTGCCCAGTTTATGTGGGAGCAAGGGAAGTGTGTGAACTCTCCTGGTCTTTCACTAAACCTGGCATGTTTGAGAAGTGGAGTTCCACCTTTAAGTTGCAGAAGTTGCAGGTTAAGCCTTCAGAAATTAACTATTTGTTGTATTTAAAGAATATGTTATGCAGTATTCCTTGATTTCACCTAGTCACTGTGGAAATCTAATGGAATGTTTTTATGTAGGAATTAGTTGTTTTGAGCCCCAGCAGAGGCAGTGCTCCACTAACAGGCTGGCTCATCATCTCTGCATGTTCAGTTTGGTTTGGCTCTTTGCTGTGTACGTTACCATCTGTCTCCTTGTTGAAATTTGCACATTTGTAAGAGTCTGGTTCCTGTGCATCCTCTTGAACTTCATCAGGCATATTTCCAGATGTGAAATCTCTGTTATCTCCTGTATTTGGTAGAAGTGTTACCACTTCATCACAAACGCCAAAACTTTCATTTTTAAAATTCTCAGTCTTTTCTTGAGCTTCTTCTTCTGATCTGTTTGAAGTTTCTGATGTATTAGAATTTTCATCACCATCTTTTGAATTTGCAGGTGCTCCTACAGAAGAAATAATTTCATTAGAATTGCTGAGCTAATCTACCATTGCTCATTTAAAATATCAAAACACTACTATAATGGGTTAGAATATGCATCAAAAGCTCCTACTTTGAGCAGCTATTCATGGATGAGTAGTCCTCCCAAGACTGCAGCAATGCTGTTTTCCCATCTCAACTCCCCAGCAAACAGAAGTTCCCCAGGAAAAAAAATCAGAAAATGCTTAAAAAATAAATGTCTGGTATTTCTATTACTTTGAAAAAGCTCACAAGTGACTACATATTTAAATACATCCTTGAGGATTTTGATGGATCAGCAACAAGTGCTGGTTACCCTGTCCTCTGTGCAATCCACTTGCCTGAAGAAAACGTTTTACTTGTTAGCCAATCCAAAGATGTATCAGATAAAGGCTCCTCTACACATTCAAACTGAAGTGGTCACAGACATCTTGCAAAAGAGTAAGCACAAACCTTCTTGGGTATCTGTTGCAACTCCTTCCATGCACTTTTGTCTCCTCTGTTCCTTTGCTCTTTGCCTAATTGCTGCTAATGCATCAATGCTATCTTGGATTTTTTTTCTTTCTCTGGTTTCCCATTTTTCCCTTTCTGCTTTCTCAGCTTCGAGCCCTCCAACAGCCCAGGCTTCTGCACAGGCTCTAATGAAAACATAAAAGCTCACTGTAATACAGCTTTGCAGTGAGAGAGAAATTTAAAATAAAATTTTTGTGCTTTCAACAGCACAAAATAACTGCAAGAGAAAAAAGCAGATAGCAGTGACAATCTCTTATGCAACAGGGATGTACATTTATCTCACAAAAGAAACAGAGATATTCAAATGCTGACTGGTGATTACATGACCAGATATTGTTCTGATCTTGGCTCAGCTGTTCCAGACACCTGCTCAGTTTCTGTTGAAATCAGGATTTGCCTCTGGTCTACAGACAGACAATTCTGTTCAAGAATTATTTTGTGAAAAAATACATTGCTTTTTTCTAGATATCTTAGATGTAGAACTCTGTAGCACAATACTCTTCTCCTCAAATAAATTCTACTCTTCACCTTCAATAAATTATACTGGTCAATCTTCTTCCCTGACAGTATTGACAAAAACATGGATGAGTGATTGTTAGCACTTGATTCTTATTGCTGTATAAAGAAGATAGCTGTGTTTCTTACCTATCCTTTGGGAAAACTGGTCTGTCATCCAGATATGTCAGCTGTTTTAGTCGGACAGTGAGTGTCTTTCTATAATTAGTAATTTTCTTTATCACCTCATTTCCCATCAAATTCAGCACATGCTAGAGAAACAAGGGAAACAATTTTTAAGCTTGAGTAGCAAAACCCCCAGCCTGGATATGCATTTCCCCTGTCATTTCAAAAGCAAGAAATGAATAAAACATCCAAGGTGTTACAGGTGATCCACCAGAAATGAAATCACGTTTAATAGTGTTTTAGACTGAGACCTTCTGTGCACTGAATTACCCAACAAAACCCCTTGACAGGGTTCACCCACACACACCACAAACCCTCAGCTATTTTTGGCTTACCAGATTGGGCATGGTCTCCAGAATAGCTACAATACTTGGATCACTTAGATTGTTGTGGGAAAGATCAAGAACAGAAATACTTGGGCATTCCTGCAAGTGCTGGATGTCTTCCACTGTTTGTAACTTATTGTGAGCGATCTGCAGAGTCTGCAGGAGTTTCAGACAAGCTGCCAGGCAAGAACAGTACAAGGAAAGGTAAGAGTTGTTGCTTCACAGAGGGTTTTTTGACAGTAAAAAACTGCTTTGTCAAACTAATAGTTATATTGAATTCGGAGATTTTTCTGAATTTGTTATTCTGCTATAAATACTTTTTGACCAGGCCTCCAAAGCTCCTTTCTTCACCCCAGGGAAAAACAGGTGATTGTTTTTAGGATGGTGGTTGTTTTTAATTCACGTTTCAAACTAATCAGTTACACAAAAGAAAGAGCTTGTGTTTCAAAGTTCTCCAATTTATGCAAGTAGTAATGTAGAGAAATAGTTTTTTATTTTCAGCTGAAGACAGAATTAACCTTTTAGCACATATAAAAGATTTGGTAATTGTGTCTGCAACTGCCAAAACACATCTTAACTGTAAAGTAAATGGTGAAAACTGGATTGTCAGCCTGTCTGCAACACTGAGATAGAAGACAAAAGTGAGGAAAAATTACTTAATTATCCTAGGCATCCACATGAAAGTAGTTTCTATGTATTTTCTGTTTCTCAACATAGGTTTTTATTCCTCCACAGAAGCCCTGTGGGCTTTGGTATGGATATTGTGCAAAATTCTAACACAAATTAAAAAGTCCCTTGAAACTAGTGCCACTAACAAAATCTTAGTCAGAGCTTAGGAAATAGGGGCTTGCCAGAGGCTAAAACCTGTTGCACCAACAGTTCTTACAGAGATTCTCAATGGTCCTAATGTAGTTGTTACTGATATTGAGAGAATCCAGCTTTTGTAAGGGTTCAAGGTTTTCAATTTTCTCAATTAAATTGAGTTGCAAGTAGAGGGAACGTAATTCTGTCTGAGCCTCCAAATTCTCAATTTTTCTTAAGCCATTGCATTGCAGCCACAAACACTTCAGTCCAGTATATTCTTCAAGATTCTCCAGTCGGTCAAATCCTGCAGAGAAAAAACAAGATGTTCCAAAATGAAATTACATTGGCTGAAAATGGCTCTTTGAACAAGAAAATTCCATTAAACCAGAGCTGCTGAAACACCCTGAGAGAACACTGCTACTGAAGTTACTGCAGTATTTCCACTGAGTTCAGGGTACCGTTTCTGGTCCATAAAGGGCAAAACCAGGCTGGCACTGATTCTGGTCTGTATCTCAGCAGCCCTTCAGATGCTAAATAATACACAGCAAACCCAAGAATGTAGAAGGTAACATATCCTATTTATTTGGAAGAATTCTTAGGCTAACTTGGACCAAGTAACTGCATCATGCAAAAGCCTTCTCAGAAATCACCAGAGGATGAGTAATGTTTGTTCTAATGAATTTTTTTTTCTTTCAGTAGTGTTTGCAAACATGCAGCAAGTCTTTAACTGTTTATTTTCCTCTTGACCATTTTTATTTAGCAGTAAAAAAGTTCCAGAAGCTGGAAAAAGCTCTTTATACAAACAATTTAAGGAAAAATACATATATTTTCCTCTGAGTGCAACTCAAGCCAGTATTTTAAGACACTTCTCAGAGGCTCCTGTTTCAGTGAAAGAAACCAAAAATATGTCCCTGGATTCCTGTTGATCCTTTGGATGGCTCCACAAAGCGAGTTAGATGTACAGTTTACTCTTCTACCTTCATATTGACTCATTTTGCTTCCCAAATCCAGTATTACATAAAATCGTGTTTCTAATTTAGAAGAATGACTAGATGCCTTACTTCAGTGAGCCATGAAGTAGATTCTCTGCTAAAATGCTACTTAGAATGATCAAGGTGGGCAGTCATGTTACATCTTACCTTTATAATGCAAGTACAGTGTATCATTTAAGTATGGGGTCCAGTATAATTTCTGCTGTTTACAGATGTCTAGCAAAATCTTTTTTGTCATTCTGAAATAGCACAGGAAGCAGAAGCAAAATAAAACATGTGTTTCAGTGCACATTCTGAGATCTTTAGTTTCTTTATAGACTCCATTGCAACACAATTAACAATTCTTTCATGCAAGAGAAATAGCTACAGCTTTCAAAATTATATTCCAAATAATTTTTTTTAAAAAAGAGTGCTAGGGTTTTTTTAGTGTGGCTTTTCATTTCTACCTTTGAAGCGAGTTACCAGGCCCTTCTGCTAAAAAAGCAGAGGGTTCATAGGAAAATGGACAGGGAATTAGAGAGTCCATCTTCTTGAAAAAGGGCAGCATGATTTTATGCCAGCTTCTGGTTCCAATCTTAGCTTCCTCTCCAATTCTTCCCCCCATTCCTCGTTGCTTTAGTACAGGACCTTTTGTGGCAGAGCCAAAATGTAACGTTTTTCTCAGAGTAGAAAAATTAATAGTAATCAACCTGATATTTTATTGAAAAGCTGACTCCAAAATAGCACTCAAGAAGGTTTTCATATACAGCTGTTGGTTGGCTGGGAATGCCACTAGGAATTAACAGAATGCTTTGTCTGAACTGATGCAGGAAAATGGTTAAATCTACTGGCTCCACTTCCACAGGAGTTTGCACAATTTTCTGCAGATCCTTTAAATGACTTCATCTTGTGGAGAGAAGGAGTTTGCTACTGTGGCCATAAAACCCAAACATCTGTATAGATACTGGAAATATCACTGATACCTGATTTATCCATTATTCTCAAGTTCATCTTCAAAATTGTTCTCCAGAACTGAGATGTAGACTAGCAAAACTGATGATGCCAACACATCCATAAACAATGTATTACCTTAGAGAGCCCTTCTTTCCTTCGCTCCTTTGACTGGATGAGCTGGTTCCAGACTTCTGATCAATATCTGATTTTTGCTCATTCTGTTGATCTGCTCTGGACATACAGTTGACTTCTTTTTCTTGAGTTTTAACAGCTTTATAGGTAAGAAAACGAGTTGCAATTTACCAGCAAGGGTGGGGAAAATGTGTCATGTTGACAATTACTTTAGAGAAATACTGAAAACCACTTCAATATGGATTTCAAGAAGAGAGTGTTTTAACCAAGATTTCTGCTGAAATTTTAAATGAAACTTAACCTTTTTACACAGCATCATAAACAGTAGCAATTGAATTGTTGAAATCTGCTCCTTTTTTTTGACCTAGAAGTCAGATAGTATTCATTATTCTTAATATTCTTATAATGTACAGTGACACTAAAGTACTGATACCAGTGTTCTTTTCGTGTTAGACACTTAATATATATTACATTTAATCAACACCAAATTGAGTTTACTGTAAAGAGACTACAGCAGTGGTGTATCAGAGTAATCTCAAGAACTGATAGTCTAGCTCTTCTACAAATTTACCCTTTTGTGCTCCTTGGAAGGTGTCTTTACACTGCCTTTAATTAATTGCAATTTCAGTATTTGTCTCTTCAGACACTTGCCCTGAACCTTCTATTTGCACTTGTAGTTCATCCATTTAAAGAGAAAGTGCAAACAAGATGATTGTACCAGCTTGCTTAAATATGACTGCAATCAAAACATAATAATCGGGCATATTTAGTAACACCAGAGGCAAAGGGCTGAAACTGATGTGCAGAACTTCCACCTGAACATAAGGAAGGACTTTTTTGTGCGAGTGACCATGCACTGGAGCTGTTTGCCCAGAGAGGGTGTGGAGATACTCCAGAAGCATCTGGACACAATCCTGTGCTCTTGGATGGCCCTGCTTGAGCAGAGAGGTCGGACCAATGACCCGCTACGGCCCCTTCAAACCTGACCCATCCTGTGACTCTGTGATGTAGAGGTCAGGCTAGCTGTGTGATTGCAACACTGGAAGAAAACTTCTCCGGCAAGAGGAAAGTAAAGAAATGTCGGGAAAGGAAAAAAGACCACAGGAAGATAGCAACTGAGTATGCCTCAGTTATGTCAAGATTTCCAGTGACTTTGCTAGCAAAAAGCACACACTCGTCCTTGCATCCAGATGAGCATGAACAGCCGTGATGTGCAGGCTGTGTGTGCTGGCGAGCGAGCCGGAGGGGCTCACCTGTGCTCACAGCGCTGCCCTCGGGCTCCGTGTGGGCACCTCCGCTCCCGGTGTCGCCCAAGGGCGCCTCTGACGCCTCAGGCGCGGGGACCTGCCCTCTGAGGCCGCTGCCCGGGTCTCTAGCGGGCGCCGCCTGCATGCTAACATCCCCCGAGCCGGTATGGGATTTACGCTTTGCCTTTTTCAGACAAAATGTGCACAGGCTTTAGTCGGCGGCAGGCAAGGCACAGAGCGGAGCCCGAGCCCGGGATGCCGCCTCAGCCGTGGCCATGGCGACGGCGCGCGCAGCCCCACAAAGCCNCAGGGCTAAGGCGGGGCTGGGGTCGATCTGGGACAGCCCGGGACAGGGACGACCCCGGGCCGGCTCTTTCAGGGCCGGGGCTGAGCGAGGGGCCGAGGCGCCGGGCCAGCTGGCTGGGGCTGCGCGGAGAGGGCGCGTCCGGAGCCTGTTGTCCCGCCCTGGGCGAGGAGCTGGCGGGGTGTGGCGGTGCCAGGGGGTACTTCGGGTCCTGCTGAGGAGGGGACAGATCTGTGCTCGTTTAAAAAAATGTATTAACTAGTAAAAGCCGTGTGAGACGCAGCAAGCGCGGTGTGCCGTGTGCCTGATGCGCTGCACCGTGCCGTAGTTCAAGGACAGTGGCAGACGCCGTGTTTTTGACAGCGCTGGGGACTGGCGTTCTGTCTCTGAGCCCGCTTTGTCTTTCTTGTGGCTTTTTGTCCTTGAAAGAGCCCGTTGTTTCTTTGTATCTCAGCTCTCTCGTGCTAGTTATCCTTGACTCTCTTGTAGGTAGCTTTTCATCTTTCAAAATTGGTCTTCACCTGTTCAACTTCTGCTTGAATTATTTACAGAACCGTTGATCATTGTTGTTGCAGTATAACTGATTGATAGCTCAACCCTAGGAACAGGGCCAAATAGTACCTGAACTAGTGAGGATGATGGTAGGTGATACCCAAATTTTAGCATACTGACTTTTGGGTTTTCTGCATCAAAGCAGTGCTCAAACTGTAAAATGCTGAATCTCAAAGGTTATCCATACAGTCTGATAAGTTTACATGGCCCTAGAGGCAATTGTAATTGCCTGTGTATTTTTTTTTTTCAGGCCTGTGAGCACCATGGCTGCAGTGGATCAGTTCTTTCTCCTGTACAGAGAGATCAGTCGCTCCTGTGGTTTCTATATGGAAGCCCTGGCTGTTGTTGGAGCTTGGTATGTAGTCAGGAAGTGTGTGTGCCTGGCATTGGACACTTACAGCGCGCTCAGGCTGCACGTTATTCCAAGGCTGAGTGGGAACATTGATCTCGTCAACAAGTACGGGAAATGGGCCGTGGTCACGGGTAAGAGATGAAGTGGTGAATTTGCTTGTGTTTATGTAACATACTGTACCAGTACTGTGAAACTTGGTGGCTTGTGCTGCTGGGTGAGCTTTATGTCACAGGCTGGGGCCTGTATTATCTCTGGTTGCAGGTTAACCTGCCTGAGCAGTGGCTGTTGTTCATTGCCTTTATAAACTGATTCCTCAGGAGATGGGCAAGCCAAGTGAGTTGACTGAGTGCTAAGAAAGAATCACAGCAACTGTTGCCCAAATTTGCAAGGTACATCTTGGGCACCTGCAAGTGTAGACAGAGATGTAGACAATATCCTTTTTTTGCTATGGGGTGTTCACATGTGCCCTAGGTCTTGAGCAAGGTTTAAGTCCTGTACCTCTGACATCCCTGCCTTTCATTAAGGTTCTCCTTTGAGCTCTGTCTTGTTATAGAAAATATAACACTTTTATGTGTGGAATTGCAGAAGGTGGTTGACAGTGTTAACTTTATTGCTGTGTGTTTGAATTCAGTATATTTAGTGCCACGTGCTCTCAGAAAAAAAGAATAAAGCTATAATTGAAAGAATTGTTAAAGTAGAAGGCTGGTGTTACTCTGTTTTTCACTTGTGTTCTATTGCTGTTTTCTCTTGCAGGTAGCACAGATGGTATTGGGAAGGCTTATGCTGAAGAACTGGCAAAGCATGGTGTCAACATCATCTTGGTCAGCCGAAACAAAGAGAAGCTGGAGGCTGTATCCAGGAGCATATCTGAAACCTACAAAGTGGAAACAGATTTCATAGTAGCTGATTTCAGCAAGGGCCGTGAACTTTACCCAGCCATTAAGGAGGCTCTGAAAGACAGAGAAATTGGCATTTTGGTGAATAATGTAGGAATATTCTATCCCCACCCAGAATATTTTACTAATCTGTCTGAGGATACGCTATGGGACTTGATCCATATAAATATTGTTTCAGCTACCATGATGACACATATCGTGCTGCCAGGCATGGTAAAGAAGAGGAAAGGGGCAGTTGTGAACCTTTCTTCAGCAATCTGTCGTCAGCCAACACCAATGGCAACAGTCTATTCAGCCTCTAAAGTAAGTTGGGGTGTAGTGTTAAATGGCATGCACTGGAAAAGTAGGTTGGTTGTTATGAGGGGTTGTTTTGAACACATTCAGCAAGGATGTCAAAATACTTGAATGTTTTCTAGGGTTTTTTTTTAATATTGAAGATGAATGATAATGTGTATTACGCAGTAAACTCTTCATCCTCACCACTGGTGGGCTTTGAACCAAAGTCAGTGCTCTTGGATTTTGTGTGAACTGTGGCATAAGTCATTCTAGGAGAAATGTTGTCATTCTCACATGTACAAAGCAGAGAGGGAATTCTGTGGGCCCCCGTTGAAAGGGTCAAGAATTTAATGTCTCTCTTCAGCTGACCTGTGCACATACCTCAAGCCTCTTGCATACCAATATTTGGTAGCAAAAAGGGCTATACTCCTGCTCAAGCCACCACTGTGACACAGAGTGTGGCAAAATCAAGCTGCTGCTTCATGTAGTACCAAGAAGTGTTGTGGCATATTTGGGGACAAGTGAAAAGAGCTCCCCCATAACTGTCCTTCCTGAAGAGATCCAGCCAGTAATGAATAGGGCTGGGCAGCTGGGTGATGCTGGAAGAATGAATGCTCGTGGTGATGGTGGATTTACACTGGGTGACATGCTGCTGAATCCGCAGAAGCAACTGGGATTGTGAAAGGATCTCACTTACATCCAGTGTCTAAACACAAGGGGTTATTGCTCCCAGCTGTCTGTGGCTGCCTTCTGTTGTAGCCTTGCTCCTAACATAGCTCTTTTATTTCACTTGGCCTGGAGCAAAACCAGCTTTTACTACCCCAAGGTGTAAAACTCCTTGCAGACTAACTTCAGTGTGGAAACTGGCTTATGATTACTGTTCCTGTGCAGAGTATCTGCCCCTTTGATTATGCTAAGTGTATGGAGAACTGCACTCTGAATTAAAACAATTAAAATGCTTGAATGAAAAAGAACAAATACAAAGGTACCAAAGTATCTTTATTTGGCTGAGATAATTAATCCAAATCCTAGATAAGCAATCCAGCTTTAAGCCTGGCCTCAGAACACAGAAGTGAGAACAAGCTGATGTAATATCCTAAGCCTCTTTGTGCAGTAACAGTGAATAATGCATGAAGTGGTTGCTTTAGTTTTCCTAAAGCAGCTGTAAGAGCATTTGTACAAGATGCTTTCCTATCAAACTGTTGGGAAAACCTTTTGCAAGGCTGGTTGGGAGCAGGAAGATAGCTGCTCTTTCTCAGGGAGAATGGGCTGTGTGGCACAGCAGTGACTTCAGCTGGGAAGGCATCAGTGTTGCTGCCCTGAAAAGATGGAGCCAGGCTCATTTTCTGTCTGATCCCAGCAGTCCCAGTTATCAGCCTTGTGCTTTGTTTGTTCTGTAAAAGTAAAATGAGCTAAAGGAGGTAATGCAGATACACACTAATCTTTTTGCATAACGAAGTCCCAGGAAATAACTAACCTGGCTTCTGGAGAAGACAACTGAATGCAAAATTCACCTGTAAATGTATTCATGAATGGGACCTTATTTTCTTCTGACAGTAGCAGGTAGAGCTGGCTGTAGGGTGTCCTTGTAATGCCCCCAGACCAAATAAGGTGTTTGTTTTAGATGAAATAAATGTTTTAGTATTATTTTTATGCAGAAATTGTCAGACTGTGATAAGCAGTCACTTTGTTCTGCAAGTTACTATAACGTGGCAGCTTTATAGCAAATAATAACACATACACATGTTGATAATAGTTCAGAAAATCATATTTTTATACTATTTAATAATATTTATTGAGCTGGTGCATAAAATACGTTAGAAGTTTTCTGTAAATTTAATAAAACTTTGTCCTGAGATTTCATTGCTTGAAAAAAAATAAAAAAAGTCTCTTTCTGCTTCTTTCTAGAGCTACTTGGACTATTTTAGTAGAGCACTACATTATGAGTATGCCTCTAAAGGAATTTTTGTTCAGAGTCTAATGCCATTTGTAACTCCTACAAAATTGACGGCATTCAGCAACATTATATCAAGGAGATCTATCTTTTTTCCTAATGCTGAAGAATATGCAAGTCATGCTGTTTCTACTCTTGGGTTATCCATAAGGACTGCTGGTCACTGGAAGCATGCAATACAGGTAATGGAATTCATTAAACTATTTCATGTTTGTCAGTAGAAGTAAATCAGCTGTTTACTTTCTTAGGAGTCTGAATGAAAACTGCTCATTCTGAAAAAGTGCAGTATGTATTGTAGACTTTAAGGCATTGTGCCATATTTTCTCACTAGTTCTGCTTTAGAAACTTATGCTTGTGTATGCTTGCTTTTAAGATCAGAGAGTGAATCTAATTTTCACTTGAAATGCGCTGTAGAAATGGGAAAGAGACAACTTTTTACTGAAAAGCAGGATATCTAATCTCTCTTGGGGTGTTGCTGACTGGGCAGGTGTTTCACTCTCTTCTATAAACAGAAATAGCTTTTTTCAGTCTTAATATATTCATCGTATTTGTGCTTTGGGGAAGAGTGGGTAGGGAGGATGCAATAATAGCAGGAAAAAACCCCCATATTTTTATTCTAAAAAAATGGAAGCAGGTCCTTCATTTGTTAGGGTTTTCATTTTGGGGGCAGACTGTTTTGTGCACATTGGTCACGTTTCATGTATCCTACCTAGTGGCTTCCTATAGCATTGGGTTGAGTAGATTGAAATGTAGAAGTGGGGATTAATCCAAAAGGAATAAAAGAGACAGGATGCATTCTGGCAAAATGTCAGTTAAAGGAAGTGGACAGAATTACTGTTGTGTACTTGATCAAATCAGGATTCAGGATTTTCTTGCAGAACTTAACTGCTCGGCTCTGGGCACTACATCCAAAACAGCTAAGTAAGTGTGCTTCCAAAGGGTTGACTTTAAGGCTTAGTTGATGATATTCAAGCACTTTTTGCCTTGCTTTAGTTAGTGACCTGAGAAACAGTTTACTTCAATGGAATATATCTTAATCTGTCCCTCTCATTTCTTTTCTGTTTTCTTGTGTCCCTGTGCCTCTCCACAGATCACACTGGGTGATTGCCTGCCTGAATGGATGTGGGCATGGCTTGCACTGTATTGGAGCAGAACTCTACGCAAGCAAGCTTTGGCAGCCAGAGCAAAATAGAAGCAGCTCGATGTCCCACGAGACAATTCTGATCAGAGCACTGCAAAAATATTTAATGAACACTGGTGGACTTACTGTAACTTATCCATACCTTGTTACGCAAGCTACGTAACCTAGACAACAGAAGTCTGGATCCCCTCTGTATCCTTGTATTAAATAGCTCCTCTGCTGGTTTCCTTTATGACAGAGTACTGATATTCTTGATGTTAATCTCTATTCACTTTCTCATTTTGATAATTGGGCAGGAGCAGGCACAGTGTCATTTCTAACAATAAGTAACAGTCTCACACAGTGCTACATGACGTCCATTTGAAAAGTTGAGAGAATTTGAGACTCCTCCAACTCCATCAGAAACGGGACCCCGGGAACGTCAAGCCATTCAAAACGATAGCTGTGAAGTTGTGGAGAAGATGGGGAACAGCTGGGGGAGTATCAGGGACAGGGACCCCTGACAGGGGTCTGTCCACAGCTGACACCAACCTCCGCTGGCCCTCAAAGCCGATGGCTTCAACTGCGCGATAAAACTTTTATTGCCAACGACGCCTTCTACTCGCTGGCAAAGGAGCTTTAAACCCATAGATTTAATTTGGGTAAGGGGTTATAAATGCATCGTGCTGGCGGTGCGGCTGCCGTGTCCCTCCGGCCCGCCCGTGCCGGCGCCGTTCCCTGTGGGTAACGGGACTCCCCCCCCGCCTCCCCCCGAGCGCTCCCGGGGCCCGGCACCGCATGCGCAGCGCGGCCCGCGGGGCTCTCGCGAGAGCGCGCCGGTAAACAGCGCTCAAGATGGCGGCGGGCCGGGCGGCGGCGGNCGGCTGTCACTTCACCTCCGCTCTGCCCGGGCCGGGGGCGGCGGCGGCGCTGCCCCGCACGGTGCCCGGCCGCGCTCACTGCGGCTTTAGTCCGGCCGGGGCGGTACCGGGCCCGGGCTCGCTCATGGTACTGGCAGAGCTCCCCGGACGGGGCGGTGCTGCTGCGCTGCTGCCGGCGATCCTTGCGGCGTGCCCAGTCCACGGGATGGGGTGCCCTCGCTTCGGCAGAAGCAGGGAGTGACTCCAAGTGTAGCTCTGCTAGGGCAGGGGCGAGCTGGGATGTATATCACCCATCCAGCCCCTCACGGTGTGGGTATTAAACAGAATAAACCTGTGGGCGTGCTGTTCCTTTGCTCTTAGTATCCATCGTACTTCGTTATCGTGCTTACATACAACCTGTTATCAAACATAAGGGTGTTTATTTTGCCCATTTGTGTGATTGTTTTATTTTATTGCTATAGAGGTTATTAACTAATGGGGTGATAAGGCAGGCGGAGCTCAGCCAAGGCCAGAAGTCAGTGTGCTCTTAACTATGTTGAGTTAAAACTGAAGGGGAAACTTTATAATCACGAGCAGTTCCCAGTGTGTCATAGTGTTGTCAGTCAAATAAAAGCAGAGGTAATTTCTGTCCCTATTACAAAGAAATACTTGATAATGCTAAATAAATAAAAATGAAGTAACAGCTGTTCAGACTCGATTCATCTGTTGTGCTGTGAGGTCAATCCATCATTCCCCTAAATCGTGTGAATCCCCTAATAGGGCTTCTGCTTTCTTTCCAGTCCTGGTCACAGCTGCAATATACAGTTCAGTTCAGCTTCCGCAGGTGCTGTGACAAACCAGACATAAATGTTTCTCTTATCTTTTAATGGCCTTTTATCTCTCAGTTGCTGGTTGAGTGTTTGGAATTCAGAAGAATGCTAGCGTTGCAATTTTTCTTGAGTGTATTATGCACTTCAGAACATAAGGGGAAGAGGCTGTTCCTCCATGTGGAAAATACTTTCAACACCTTTCTTTAACTTCATGTGCTGTAGTCAGCTCTTACTCTCTCAGGTGTCTGTATTTTTAGTAACACACACCGCAACTCAAAAAAAATTTTGAAAGACCTTTTTCATGCAGATTTTCAAGCACAGTCACTGCAGCTTTGCCTCTTCTGGTATCTCTTATCTTTACCTATCTCTGGCATAGAGTTTGAATCTGATTCGCCTTGTGTAAAATGATTTCTATTTGCCATGTGTCTGATTGGGGAAAAAAGCATGCTTTTTAAAGTGTCCATGGACACTTTTATCATGTTAGTATTTTATTTTGCCTTTTTTCCCTGCCATGGGACTTGCATGTCATTTGTAGCTCTTTGCTCCACTTACATGAAGTGTGGTCGAGTTTGGTGGCCATGATTGCCTGTTTTCTTGTAAGGTTAATACCTGAGTGTTTCACATATGCTCTGGTCTGAATAAGGGGAAAACTTTCGTGTTGGTGAAAAATTGTAAATGAAATATGAGGAATACTATTTCTAAAACAAACTACCAAAGGTGGGGCTGTTTTGTGATTTTCAGACTATACAGTTGCACTTATTATTGTTATTATTAATGCATCTAATTATTTTCTGTACTGCCCTGCCTTACAGGTTGGCTTGCAATCAGCACTGCTAATTCTTCTAGGGAGTTAACTTTGCCATCAGAAATGGAGTACAGGACTCAGCTGCCACATCCTGAGTGACTGAATCATTTAATGCAAAATGGAGAAGAAGCGGAGAAAGAAATGAGCCTGTTCACTAGGCTTGACCTGAAAAGACCATGAATTCTCTACTTATTTTGGATCCAGCTTTCAGAATATCCAGTTGATCAGCACAGTGAAAGCAACGTTTACTGAAACAAAAATGAACTAGTTTATAAAGAAGAAAATTGTGATTTGAATATATGGAATTTTTGGAATGAAACCATTTTCTTCTATGACCATGAAGTTTGCAAACATCTGGCTTGTTCTGTTTGTTATTTTACTCTGTGGCAAAAAACACTTTGGTACCAGAATAGGGAATTCCTCTCATGAGGCTCATGTATGTCCTGGATGTTCTCGTCTCACTTTGAAAGTGGAGTTCACTTCAACCGTCGTGGAGCATGGTAATAAGGAGTGACACAGTAAAAACAAAAACCTGTGTCATGTTCATGTGTATGTTACTGCTTTGTGGTGTTTGTGCAATTGTAACACTCTGGGTTTCTGTAGAAGCACATCATTGCTAAATTCTCTATATTTGAAAAGAGGAACACTTTTTCAAAAGTTCTTTGTTTAGCTGGAGACAGTGTTCCAACAAGAGAAGGGAGAAGATTTTAAAAGTGAAAATGATGTGTGAAGGCTCAGGTGGGCAAGTGTGGTGTGTTTAGTAGCTGTTTGTTTCGACCTGGCCAGTGGTACTTGAGGTTCTTTTATAAAATGTGACCACAGAGATGGGCCTTAAAGGGGAGAGAAAAGCAAGAAGTCTCTGGGGATTTGTTGAAAAAAAAAACTTTGGAAGTGATACTTGCATAGAAAAATGGCAGATAATAGTGAAGGAAGCAGATGAAATGCAGAGTGAGGCAGATGCTGCTGCAGGGATGGCAGAGGATAGCAGTAAGACACCTTGACCCTGCATCCATGTGTTGTGTCAGGAACCTGCAGTATTCCTGCAGTGAAGCTGTGCTGTGCCTGGGTGCTTGCAGGAGGGTGGCACAAGTGACATTCCTGTGCATAGCTGGTCACAGCCTTAACACAGTGAATGTGGTGTGAGCTGGGGCTGAGCCTGCTGACAAATCACTGGAGATCAAGGACTGCACCGTTGAGTCTGACCTTGCTTTCTGAGCTTGTCATAGTTCATGTCAGTAATTTGCACTAAAGCTCAGTACCATGTAGTCTTTGAACCAAACCTGTCAAAAAGCACTGAATTGGCAGATCAGTTTGTAACAATAAAACTGTTCCCTCACACCTGCTCTTCTCATGTCATTTCAACTTTCCCTGATATTTACAATTCTACCTTCCTTTCAAAGGCTTCTGTCATATTTTTTATGTTTACTGATACAACACCTCCCACTCCTTTACACAGTGCAGAAATAAATTGCAAAGTTGTAAAAGCAATAAAAAAGAGCCTCAAATTGTGATTATTTGTTCTGAGTAAAGAAGAGAAAAATTCAGACTGAGCAACGTGAATTCTTGCATAAGCTGCTTAAGCACTAGTTCTGATAAAGTTGTGTTCTTGTTCCAGAGTATATTGTGGCTTTTAATGGATACTTCACAGCTAAAGCTCGAAGTAAATTTATTTCAAGTGCTCTAAAAAGTAGTGATATTGAGAACTGGAGGATTGTACCTCGCAACAACCCGGCCAGTGACTATCCGAGCGATTTCGAGGTTATTCAGATCAACGAGAAGCAGAAGGATGGAGTCCTCACACTGGAAGATCACCCAAACATCAAGCGTGTGACACCTCAGAGGAAGGTCTTTCGGTCACTCAAGTATTCGGAGTGTAAGTTATTTCCTGTGGCTGCATGAGATCTGCTTTGGAAAAGTGTTCTTAGCTGTATTTCAGACCATCAGCTTAACATTACGCAAAGTAATAGAAGTACCTTGCAGTTTTTCTTTAATTAGCAGAAATCTCTTGGTTATAAAATTATAAGGGACTTATCATACATTTGCTGAAGCATGCTATATTTCCATCCACAACATAGGAACGTTTCTTCTGCAGCAGTTATCTGAGAATAGGGACCTCTGTATCTGTAGCAGATAAACCAGCAGCTTTTACTGATTTTGATTAGAGAAAATCGATCCTCAGTAATCTCAATCTTTTGTTTTAATGATGTCTTAAGTTTGGAGAACCATTCTGTTACGGTTTTCCTTGTGCTGATTTTAATTTTCTTCATTCTAATTCTACACAGCTGATCCAGTGCTGCACTGCAATGAAACCAGGTGGACTCAGAAGTGGCAGTCATCCCGCCCCTTGAGAAGAGCAAGTCTTTCCTTGGGTTCTGGCTTCTGGCACGCCACAGGCCGACACTCGAGCAGGCGCTTGCTCAGAGCCATCCCTCGCCAGGTTGCTCAGACCCTGCAGGCAGATGTCCTCTGGCAGATGGGTTACACAGGTATGCTTTTGCTTGTTGCCTGAGAGCAATAACCGTCTTGGAAAAACAAGTGAAGTGTAAGGAGAGGCTAATTGACTCGTGTGTGTTAACCTCTCACTGGCTGCCAGGTTGTAAAGATTGAGAAATAATTTGGTTTGGAATGCATTGTATATTTATGAAGTGCTTGTTTGTATGTGTGTGCTTTAGGGGAAGCTGTTCATGTTTATGATCTTTGACTGAATTTCTGAGGTGGAGTATGAGTTTGTTTATTATCTATAACTGACAGTAAAATGCTTAAAAATTAGACAAATTTTAAAAAATTTAAAAAATTTTTAATTTAAAATAATTTAAAATATTTTTAAAATAATTTAAAAAATTAGACAAAAGTACTCTTTCAACTTGACAGAAGAGATTTACTGGGGAGCTGAATAAGAAAAAGCAATGGTTTTCTCTTAATAGGTGCTGGTGTGAGAGTAGCAGTGTTTGACACTGGTCTGAGTGAGAAACATCCACATTTCAAAAATGTAAAGGAGAGAACAAACTGGACTAATGAGAGAACCTTGGATGACGGTGAGTTACTGTGCAGTTTTCCAACTATTCCTGACACTGGTGTGTTTTATGCTTGCTGCTGTGCTGCTAACATCTGTTAAAATTGTGTATCTTGATATTTAAAGTTGAATTTTGCAGTGTCCCAAGCACTTTGTACTCATACCAAGTTCAGCAGTGACTATTAATGTTCCAGGAGGGTGCTGCGTAAGTCTCCTTGGAGTCATATGTGACACTTCATCATAGCTGTTGAAAAATGTCAGGGCAAAAAGTTAATGTGCACCTGTGAATACATTGTCAGAGAAGGTGGCAGTTAGAGCAAACCCAACAAAGGTGTTTTTTTCCCTACTCCTTTTCCTTTTGCTATTTCACAGTGGTGCATATTTCCATACTGCTGAGGGACAACATTTTCCTTCCTTACTGTGCAGTCCTAAACTGATCAGAGTTTGGCACCTTCCTGTAAAGTTTTTCTATGCTATATAACTGAACCTTTTATTTTCTACACTATGTTTGTGTTCCTTTTTCATATGTTGACCCTGACTTGCCCTGACTTTCACAGATTATTAACTTCATGCAGTTTGGGTCAGTGAGTCAGTTGGCCATTGAATCTCCCTAGAGTTCAAGGTAGATGTTTGTATTGCTCAGTCTTGTGTGCACCTCCATAGTTTTGTTTACATAGTAATTACTTTATATGGCAGCACCTACTTTTGGGTAGCTCTTTCCGTAAATTCTGTGCCCAGAGGGTTGCTGGATGGGCAGATTTGGAGTACAAAAATATAATGTGGGCAGTCCAATAAAGCAAAAGCTAAAGTATTTTTTGGGGAGTGGAGAAAAAAGTGGTTTTTTGTCTCCTTGCTTGTGGTTAACGAAATTTCGTTATTGCAGACTCAGGATAAAAATCCTTTGAGAAGTCTGCATTAAAATACATGGACTTTGAAATGAGCTGCATTTTCCAAAATACTGGTTTTTGTCGTGATTTCATTGGTAGCAATCAGGAGTGGATGGCCTGGAGAATGAATCACCCAAGTTTCATCAGTTGGTTGTCTGGCTACAGCATGCAGCAAATTCTGTCCCCACTGAACCTGACAGCAAAATATGGTTCAAAAAGGCTAGGACTAAACCCAGCACTTGTGATTTCTTGTAAAGTCTGTTAAATTTATGTGGGTTTTGCTATAGGTGATGTTCAGCAGTAAAAATTCATGGTAATGAAATTGTTTGTCTTCTAAAGTCTTATTTTGTTTCCTTCTCATGTTGATAGGTTTAGGCCATGGGACTTTTGTAGCAGGCGTGATAGCCAGCATGAGGGAATGCCAGGGATTTGCTCCAAATGCTGAACTGCACATTTTCAGAGTGTTCACCAATAATCAGGTAGCTGTTTTACATGTGTTTCAATTCCTGCCTTTCCAGGTTACTGCTGTTAATAATCCTTTCCTGTGGGAGTATTGCATACACTCAGAGATGTAGACATTGATAAGTGGAAAAGATACAGCTTTCTATTTATAAGAGAACTCCAAGACTTCTGTCAGTTTCCAAATCTGGTATATTTTTCAGAAATAGTATATGGAAGTTTTAAGTATATAATGAAGCAATGGCTCAAATGAACTGAGTGCTAGAAATTTAAGACCATTGTCACTTTCGTACTTTATTTTGGTGTTGTTTTTCCTCTCTGTCTAAAGTCTGTATTGTCATGAAGTCAGTACATTTTTTTTAATGGTTACTTTTTTCTCCTGTTTCTTACATAGGTCTCATATACATCTTGGTTTCTGGATGCTTTTAATTATGCAATTTTAAAGAAGATAGATGTACTGAATCTAAGTATTGGTGGGCCAGACTTCATGGATCATCCGTTTGTTGACAAAGTTAGTATGAGGAAATGAAATAGGCAAAATGTTTGTATCTCTCACACAAATGCTGCACTTGCAGAGCAACTTGTTTATGTTTGGTGCTGCTGACAGTTTCTGTGTTTCATTTGTGTGACAAAAATTTTTATACAGTGTACAGGCTTTTAGTAATATATATAAGGAATGAGTTAAAAAACCCCAAACACAACCCAGATGGTCACAGAGTTATGGAAAATGCCCTTTAACAAAATGCTTGATAATCTGCTAGGAAATTACTCCTAAGCAGACAATTAAAAGGACCTTTAATAGGAGACACTTAACTGAAATACACTCTTGGGGCTTTTTTAAATCTCCACGTGGTTAATTTATTTAATGGTAAAAAAAATGTGTATAGCATGATTTTAGTGAATTTAAGCGCAAACAGGTAAAAAGTGCAGGTAGTTGTTTCAGCTATGTGCCAAGAGATTTGGTTCAGGTGAAGATGGAATTAGGTTTTTGTCTTTGTAAATGTCATAGTTCCCTGAATTTTCAGCCTGGCTTTCAAAAGCATTAAGTGAATTAATTTACTTTTCAACTAAAGGATATAGTTGTTCTTTGTAAAGGCCAGTTAAGGGGTTTGAAGCGTATAAATTCTTCCTGGGTTTTTTTATGATAACCTGCATTGAAATTTAGTTTGACAGTGACTTCACTGTACTCCCCAGAGCACTACTGGAAGGGATTCATAATAACTGCTTGACTTTGTGATCTGTAGTCCTTTGTTACAGATAAAGAGTTTTTCCTCTGGTGTGAGAAGATTCTGTCAGCAGTGTTGCTGTCAAGGCTGGGTTATTGTTCAAATCATCTTAAGAAAGTTCAGAACTTAATACTGGATATACAGTGAGATTTATCTTGTAAGGCTCAGACAGAAGTTATGTCTGTTAGAAAAGTGTCTTTTCTGGTGGCAGAGCCTTAGTGTAAACATTGTTTTTTGTAGGTTTGGGAGCTGACTGCCAACAATGTCATCATGGTCTCTGCTATTGGCAACGACGGCCCTTTATATGGGTGAGTGTCAGCGACCGCTTCAAAGAGAACCAACTGTGTTGTTATGTGGGTTTGGAAGTAGCTGTGCTTGGTCAGGAAGTTTTCTCTCCTTTTTTTCTCTGATCTTAGAAAGTGACTCAAGTTAAACTCTTTTCCCTGTCCTTATAACTTGCATTTGGGAAGTACTTAACTAAATGTTTTTCTTTGAAACACTGGAAAGTCAGCAGAAGAAGAATGGCAGTGCTTCCAGCTGACATTTCCCTGTTAGTGTGAGCAGACAGCTTTGGGTGCTGATCTTGGACTTAGCGAATATAGAAGGGATCAACCCAGAACAATTCGTGGTGAATTTCTAAAATAAGTGCCTAAAAATAGATTTTGTTTTGTCTTCAAGGTGCATGGTTTGATAGTTACTGAGTTAGTAACAGCCTGATAAGTTGCTGTTACCTGTGAAGTTTAAGTATGTGACAAAAATCTCATGGCAGTACTTCTGTTACCAGCATAAACTTGTGACTGTATCTTGGTTTTTTGGGTATTTTGTTTTAATTGTTCTTTATTCCTGTCTCTCAACTTCTTCTAGGACTCTCAATAATCCTGCTGACCAGATGGATGTGATTGGAGTAGGTGGCATTGACTTTGAAGATAATATAGCTCGCTTTTCATCTAGGGGAATGACCACTTGGGTAAGATATTTTCATGGTGGCTGCTCAGATTTGCAGCCAAAATAAGGGCCTTGGAAGGGCAACCTTTTCTAACTGGGCAATCCTATATTTCTGATGAATTTGTGAAACATCCACTTCCTTTTGTTTGATGGTGAACACTTATCTGTGTGATTAAATCTGCAAACATGAAGGCCTGGTCTTGTCCTTTAGTTTAAAAACCCTAGGATTTCCAGGTGCTACATGTGAAATTGCACTTACTTGCCTGTGGAGCTGAGGTGCTGCTTGCTGCACGCATGATGTCAGATGAGCTTGAACGGCAATCTTGATCAAGGGGACAGTCACATGTTTCTGTTTGTGTAGCCAGTAGTGGTGTGGTTCTCATTTTGTCAGTGGTTTCCTGTTTAGCAGCAATGCTGATCAACAGTAATCTTGAAAAGTTGGAAACTTCTAAACAGCCTGAGTCCTTCTTTGGCTTCATTGCTATTCTGTGATGCTGAACCTCAGATAATTCGGTTGCTAATTTTACTTCTGAGTGACCTGCAGTTAATTTAAATGCCCAGATGAAGCCATTGATGTTGATTTTACATTAGGGCAATAATCCATTTGTTTTCTTTCACAGGAGCTGCCTGGAGGTTATGGCAGAGTGAAGCCTGATATTGTTACTTATGGCTCTGGAGTGAGAGGGTCTGGTATGAAAGGTGGGTGCCGCTCCCTCTCTGGGACAAGTGTGGCATCTCCCGTGGTGGCAGGTGCTGTCACTCTCCTAGTGAGGTAAGTCTTAAATAAGAATTTCTAGAAAGATATCAATCAGGAGGGTCATAAAATTCTCTATAAAGGAATCCATCAAATAAAACTAAATTCTGTTTAGATGTAGGAAAACAATCTCGGAGAATTAAATCACTGTAATTCTGCTTGAGGCATTGCCTTATCTGGCTACCTCTATGTTTCATGAAAAAACTTGAGAACTGTTTTGAGTAATAGTTAGGTCTTTGAGAATATAGTTAGGGAGAACAGTACAATGAGACAATTTTGTCAAATTTTTTTATCATTTGGAATTGCTGCGCTTCTGTGAACTGTTGTAAAAAAGCAGCTGCTCAAAGTAGGCACCTTTAGTAGGTAATTATCCATGTACTTGTAAATTTTATAGGATGTAGGGTTTTATGGCCATTATCCTATTGCATAAGTCAACTGTTGCACACTGAAGAATTTGAAAATGAGAACTGCAAGTCCATACCCTGTGTTTGTCATAGCTACTCCATATGCATGAGACAAACCTTTATTTTAGAAACATGGAAAAAATTCAAAGTCACCATCATATTTCCTCCAAAAAATGGTGCACTTTAGTTTGAACAACAGAGGTATTTTTCCCCCTTGGAAGACAGATATTTTATTTAGCATATAAAGGTACTGCCCTGATCGTAATGACTGCTGGTCCTGGAGCACATAGTAAGGAGAAAAATTCATGTATTACTAGTTTTTATGAGAAATGTGTCAGAAACTTGTCTCTCTTCTACATTTGTATCATGAGAAATCAAGCAATAATAGACAAATATGAACAGAGAATGTTACAGCTAACTGATTTTGTGGTCTATTTTTTCCTGTTTCAGCACAGTTCAGAAGCGTGAAATGGTGAATCCAGCAAGTATGAAGCAGGCCCTTATTGCATCAGCACGGAGACTTCCTGGAGTCAACATGTTTGAACAAGGACATGGCAAACTGGATCTTTTAAGAGCTTATCAGATCCTCAACAGCTATAAACCACAAGCCAGGTTAATTTTAATCCTTAATAATCAGTGGTACAATAGAATTTTCTCTTTTGTTTAAGAGAGCAGGTGGTACATGTGTAGCTCAGTTGAGCAATCTGTGCTTGTGTAACAGTGAGGACTTGCACAGATCTTGCGTAATCTCAAGCATGAATTTTGACCAGAGAATGGATGAAAAGTCACACAGCAGTGTAGGAGATGATCCTTACCTCTTACAGCTTTAGATGTTATGAATAGTGTAAGAACACAGTGGAAAAGTACTTAAATTTTAACTTTGAAAATAAGGACCTTCTCCCTGTTATGAGATGTTTCCTTTTTTTGTGTGTGAAAATCTTTTCACAAAACTTAAAAAAAAAAAAAAATAGGAAGGGAAGAAATTTTGGGGCATATTTGGGAAGTATGGTGAGAGCTTGGTAAACTATGACTGGCACGGTTTATGTGAAACTTTTTTGTAGTTATGTGTAGTGTCACAATTCTTCTGTTTATTGTTAATTTTTTCCTCTTTAAATTCTCCCTCTTCTATCCTGCTGTAGTTTGAGTCCCAGCTATATTGATTTGACTGAATGTCCCTACATGTGGCCCTATTGTTCTCAGCCAATATATTATGGAGGGATGCCAACTATTGTTAATGTTACTATCCTTAATGGCATGGGAGTCACTGGGAGAATTGTAGACAAGGTAAGTATTAACATTGTTCCAAATTCTGACTGATAATGTTGCTAAAACCTTCCCAGAAAATACTACTTTAGCTATGAATTCACTGCTGGGATCAAGAGATGCAAAATGTTTGATTAAAGGGTTGCACCCACTGTGGAGGATTTGTGGACACGAGCTGTCTAAATGTTTTCAAGCAATGCATTGGTTTCAGGGTGTGTAACATTTTATCTTTGCAAAACCAGTTTGAATTAAAAATGTACTTAGAGATTTCTTTGTATTCTGTAATAGCATTTAAAATCTTCTGGATAGACCTTCTTAATTTTTTTTTTTTTTCATCCTGGAACATAAATGATCTCAGTGAAGAATCTTGACACTAAATTAAGCCTTTTCCATTGGTCAGAGTGGCCTGAGTGTATCAGTTTAACCAGACTCAGCTGCCAAACCTGTTCTTTCACACCAGGGATGTTGAGTGTGTTGGTTGGCTAGGGAGGCTTTTAATTAAGTAAGTTTAAATGTAGAATAGATTTGAGAATTGATACAAGTTAAAAAAGATACCTGTCCTGTAACTCCAGCTAATGTAAATGAGTCTAATTTCAACATTTTAGTGGGACTCCTGAGGTCTGTTTTAGATTCAAGCTTACATTAAAAGGCTTTGAAGCTCTTACCAAAGTCATTAGCTTATGGTAATAAACAGCTGATGTAACTGGCCTGTGTGTGTTCCTCTCTTAGCTCGCCTTGTTATCGAAGGGAAATCTTGTCTTCTCACCGATAAATTTTTGCACATGATCTCAGAATGTTAAAGCAGGTTCACTTGGGCAGCTTCTCACAGTCCTGCCTCTGAAAAGCCTCGGGTCTGGGTCATTGAGGCTGTCATGATTGGGTTGATTGACTGACACAACACCAAACTTCTGTGCTTGGAGGGCATTTTTAAATCTGATATAATTTTCATAAGAGCTAATATTTGTTACTTCATGCAGAGGAAGAGGGCTATGTGTACAGAAAGTGGTGATTGCAAATACTGTGTTACCAGTGTTATGTATTCTTCATTTCACAGCCAGACTGGCAACCCTATCTCCCCCAAAATGGGGATAACATCGAAGTGGCTTTCTCCTATTCCCCAGTCTTGTGGCCTTGGTCTGGATATTTGGCAATTTCCATCTCTGTAGCAAAGAAAGCAGCATCTTGGGAAGGCATTGCTCAGGGTCATGTTATGATCACTGTATCATCCCCTGCAGAAAATGAAGTAAGTTCTGTGCACTTTGGATTTTCTGGGTGAAGAGTTACCAAAACTGCTTTCTGATACGCAAATACCCTGGTTTTAAGGGTTTGCTCTGGCCCTGCCATTTTAAGCATAAGTTAAATTTGGGTCAGGAAAAAAAAGGAGTAAAGAGTACAAATAATGTTCTTTATAATTGAGAGCAAATTGCATATAATTTAGAATCAGGAAACCTCTCTTTGGGACCAACATCATAATTTCATTTGTTTATTGTGGACTTTAGGCAATGTATTTTGAAAAAGATTGCCTAAATATGTTTTTTCTAGAACCATGCTTAATTGTTCCTAAGAAACTTTTAAGGTTTTGAACAATTGAACCAGATCACAGTTGTAACATATGTTAAGTATTTTATATTCTGAGCATAATTATAAACTGTTGAGTGCAGAAAAATATACTGCAGCAATTTAAGGTAAAAGTAATCTCTTTGTCTCTGGAGCTGGTACCAGTGACAAAAAGTAGATTTGGTACCTCCAGTTTTTTGGTATTTTACAATCCAGGTTGACTGATTGCTGTGGGGAGAAAGGATTTCACTGTAGTTTGTTCTGTCCTTCAGTCTAAGAATGGTGCAGAGCAGACTTCAACGGTGAAGCTTCCAATAAAAGTGAAGATTATTCCTACTCCACCTCGTAGTAAGAGAGTCCTGTGGGATCAATATCATAACCTCCGTTATCCACCAGGATACTTCCCCAGGGATAATTTGAGGATGAAGAATGATCCATTAGATTGGTATTTATCTCAGGTTTTATTAAATCAGTAGTTCTTGATTGTGTGTTAATGATATGGGATAACTTTAATGAATGCCATAGTTCTGGCCTTTTTCAGAGGGGCATGGGATTATCTTTTATAAGAAATCCATGAAAAGCACTTGGACTCTATGCTTTTGGCACAGGATTGTTTTTTGAGCTCTATGGTTTTATTCACATGAAATGAAAAGCTTTTAAAATGCTCATTTAGGATACTAAGATTTTTTGTTTGGCTTTTCTATTCTGAACTAATTTCTCACAGGAAATTAAAGGGGACACTTTCTTAACTGGTTCAGCATTCAGTTATCAAACAAACTTGACAATTTAAAAGACAAGATCCCTTGTCTCTTAAGGGACATTGTCTTCAAAGCAGGGAAGCTTTGCTGACCTTTTCATAGATGGAGCAGGGAAGCATCTATAGGAAAAATCCTGCAGCAGTATCTCAGTGAGGATTAATTGGGTCAGTGACCAGGTCACAAGCTTTTGGAAAGCTTCTTGGAGTATGCAGAGGTGGCAGGTGGACAGGATTTCAGAAAATCAAACAAGTGGAAATCAGATTTCTACATGCCAGATCTAAATGTCTTCAACACTCTTCTCTTTCTAAGGAATGGTGACCATATCCACACAAACTTCAGGGACATGTACCAGCACCTCAGGAGCATGGGGTACTTTGTTGAGGTTCTTGGTTCCCCGTTTACATGTTTTGATGCAAGTCAGTATGGTAAGCATGAGTTAATTGCCTTGTTCTCCATACTGTTAACTTTTGCCTGAAATGACCTTTAGCTGGAAAACCAAAAATGTTTTGAGGGTACAGATAAAAATTCTAGTGGTTGTGGAAAAATATTTTGGCATTGGGAGTATTTATTATTTGTGTGCTGATATTTAGTTGTGTGGAGTATTGCTGGAGGAACTTGCTTGGGAGTTTAGTAGAATTAGTGCAGTTCTTTGTCCTTACCATGAAAAAAAGAGAGGGAAGGCCAGCCTCTGAGTGGGTTAAAAGCCCCTCAGTCCCACAAAGGCAGAACTGTATTTGCCAAAAGATTTTGGCACAGTCAAAATGAAGCATGACCTGTTTAACAGACTAAAATCAAAGGTGTCCATCCTGGGTTTTTTGTGTTTAGTGATCTTTGATTAGATAAAAGAGTGGGTGAAGTGTTCATGAAACCGTATGTGATAGCAAAGCAGTATGTGGTTTGTTTCTGTGTTCACCAGGAAGGAAATTGGATAGGTTGGTCAGGCAGGGGACAGAGCAAGCTGTCTGTGCTCTTTTCTGCTCCTGTGTGCCCCTTGTTTAACCATGGCATGCTCCAAAAGTCCTCTTCTGTTTTGGGCTGGGATGTTTTTCAGTGCACTGTAAGCTGAGGATGCATTCTCCTGTGTTTGCCAGTTCTGGAGCTGTTACCAGTAGTAATCTTTTGTTCATCTTGATTCATTAATTTCTCACCACTGCTTTTAGAGTTCAGTGGATGTACACATGGATGTGTAAATATTAGCCCTTAGAAAACGAGCAAAATAGTATTTCTTCTGAGATCACTAGTTTTTAATTGATAGAGAGCAGCATTTAGAGGATTTCTCTCTGCTCTGATTCACCATTGTGTTGTACCTCATTTGATCGTAGTTTGTTGGGATTTCAGAATTTCCTGAGGAAAGAGTGAGGGGAATAAGACTCAATGATCTGTGGTCCATCATCCACTTGTCCCTAGCTTGTATTGTTTTCACACTTGGTGAAGGTGCACTCTGTCCCATTTCTACAGGATCTTTATCAGAAGGCTTTCCAAATGCACACTTTCTGGACTTGTGGAATTGGCTTGGTTTCAAGGAGCAGTGAGATGTGGGGCTCACAGTGGTTTATCAGATTGCTCAGGGTATCATCCTGTCAAGAATTGTGTTGTCTCTGAGGATGGAAATTTCACCACCTCTCTGGGCAATCATAAAGTGAAGAAGCAAAAGGGCTTGGTATTTAGAAGAGGCCTAAAAGCATGAGCATGTTTTCAGGGAATAAAAGTATATTTTTCTGGCTGTGTTTTTTCAGTGATACAGAGAAGGTTTTGCTTGATTGTTAACAGGAGTGGGAGAGGGTTATGGGAAAGTGGCAGTGGCACTTCAGTCAAGCCCACCAGAACACAGCTGTACTTTTCAAGGGGTGACTCAAACCATGTTTCAGAGTAATTGCTGTCTACCTGGCTGCCAGTCTGCAGGAGTGAGGGCAGTACTGTTAGAGCTGGAGCAGTGAAAAACCTCCTGACCAGGCTGCATCTGCAGTAGCACTCCAGTTTGGATGAGTAGTGAATCTACTCATTGTCCAGCTGTGCCACAGTTTGGCTCAGTTTATGGAGCATTTGGGCAACACCAAACTGCAAAACACATGCCTGACACGTGTGGGCCTTCACTTCCTGAGACCACACAAGCAGAAGTCATAAGTAGCACCCTAAAAACTTCATGTGCTGCCAAACTAATTTTGGGATACATTTGTCTTATATTTACTATCTTAAATATGGCTTCATTAGATGAGCAGCCAGAGCAGGGCACATGGATCAGATAATGTGAAAATGTGTCCTGGAGTTGGCTTCTGTGTGGGTTGTGTGAATAGTGGTAACATCATAGTGATGTTGCCACTGATGTGACTCATGGTTACATCATGGTAACATGATGTTACCACTACCCTGACAGTCTGAACAGCCCTTGTTTCTGCTTTTACACACAGGGACTTTACTGATGGTGGACAGCGAGGAAGAGTATTTCCCTGAAGAGATCACCAAATTGAGGAGGGATGTTGATAATGGACTTTCACTGATAGTCTTTAGTGACTGGTACAACACATCTGTGATGAGAAAAGTCAAGTTTTATGATGAAAACACAAGGTAATGACTTATTTCTAAGTGCTTTGGGAAATAAAATGCCATAGAATTGCACATATTACCCTAAAAATTGCAAATGTGATGCGCTGTACTTCAGCACTTGGATGTTACCTGGAAGAAGGTGCTCCCTTAAGTAGCAGAACTGACCTTAGGCTACAGCTTAAGGAGCATAGCTACCCATTTTACCATGATTATGGAGGCCTCTTTGGTACTGTGTTCTACTTTTAATGCCAAGAAAAACATTTACAATGAAAAGAAATAAGAAATTGGAGACGAGACCAACAAATAAAAATGGACATGTTTTTACTTTAGAGGAGCAGAATAGAAAGAAAATGTGCATTGCAAGAGTATCACCAAGTCATGTACCTGTTACTGAAATTCTTGCATGCTTATATTGCATATAAAGAAAAGCTACATGACATTTTGCTTCATTATAAAACTGAGAAGCAAGACATGACAGTCATTTTTACCTCAGCTTAGCCAAACAAAGAGCATAAGACGGAATTTCTTTCTACTAAGTTGAAGTTTTTCACGCAGCTGAAATGCACTGAGAACTTTACATCAGTATTATTTAACTCAAAAGCAGTGTTGTCAGAGGCAGCTGCTCAGATGCCTGTTGAGTTAAAGAAGGCTTTAAGATGTAGTTCATTATTTAAATGGCTTTGAAAAAGTCTGTCTGCAGGAGGACATGTGACTTTCTGTTATCCAAACTCTAGGAGTATATTCTGTATACTAATAAACAGTGTTACACTGTAATTTTTACAGGCAGTGGTGGATGCCTGATACTGGAGGTGCTAATGTACCAGCGCTCAATGATCTGCTTTCTGTCTGGAATATGGCCTTTAGTGATGGGCTGTATGAAGGAGATTTTACCATGGCAAGTCATGAAAGTGAGTACTGGAGTCCACTGCCTACACAGGCTACAGTGGGGTGTTTGGAAAATGGTTTTCTGCAAGTTTGAGGTTGAGCAAGAGTCAAGGGAACCACTCAGATTCAGTGAAAAGAGTCTCGTAAATGATTTCTTAAATTATTTCTTCCTTTGTAGACTTTTTCATGGTATTTGATTCAGCTTTTCAGTTTAAAAAAACTCCTAAATTGAAAGATTTGGAAATTGTGTAAAGGTGTGCTTAGCAATGCTTTCTCTGCAAATACACACGTTGGTCAAAATGTGCAAATTCAGTGCAGTGTTCCTGGGAATGTTTTCTCCTGGGCTTGTTGGGTAGGGAAGGGAGAGAGTGTAATTTTTGGTCTAAACAGCAGTTTTGTGATACCTTCCAGTGAATTACGCGTCAGGGTGCAGTATTGCAAAGTTCCCAGAAGATGGCATCGTCATTGCACAGACTTTCAAGGATCAAGGTATGAGCTCCCTGCTCCTTTCCTCTGATTTGAGTAGAACTTTGGGGTCAGTGCACAAGCAAAGTTGCAAAGTCTAAAGGTCTAAAGATAATAAATGCAAAGCCACATTGACAAGGTTTGTATTTTTACATTTTCTCATTTTGCCTAGAACATGTAGCTGATGCCTAACAGGTATCTCACTCTGTATACAATTAATAAATAGTACAATATCCAAGTGTTACTTGCAGCCCTATATTGTGATTGCTGTATGGAAACACATCTGCATGTACCTCTGTCTCTGGAAGGGGAGGAGCTGTGCTGTAATTGTTACTTGTTCATGTTTCTCATATATTTCAAATGCTACTGAAATGTATCCCCTGATGGTTGCCATATTTAGCATGAGTGTTGTGGTAGCTGTGGTGATCTAGGGATATAAATAAGGAAAAATTTAGTAGACAAAATGTCACCAGAGAAACTCTCATAAGGGAAAATTTTATGCATACAAGATGCTTGTGGTCTGAGACTTGAGTGCTCTGTTCTCTATGCATTTCCATTCTCTTTTATCATAATATCTTTCCATTTGAGACGGGGGCAATTGAGGACTGTAATGGCAGCAGGCAGTTTAAAAAATAAGTCTTGTATTTGATGAGCTTTTAGGAAATGCTGTGCAGGAGCAAAATGACCAGAACTCTCAGGGTGTTGCAGGTTAGGGTTGTGCAGATGGGTGTAGAGTGTTTGAGTGTGAGAGCAGAAGCACATGAAGTGCTTCTGATACAACTCAGCAACTGCCAGAGAAGATCAGTGAGTTCATTGTATTTTTGACTTAGGATGTACAGCAGAGGTGATTACCTCATGGAGAAACTTTTTGGAACAGTAGAACTCATCTGTGTAGCCTTTTGGAGGAAAGACAATATCCCTGTATGCTGATGACTTATGTATGTCCTTACGTGAGAAAGAGAAAGAGAGAGTGTCAATTTGACAAGTAGCCTGCTAGACCTGCTTTTTCTGTTGAATCCTTTTCAGTGCAATTCCTGGGGCAGAAGAGCTCTCTGGTTTGCTTCTGCTGTCTAAAGAGTGTCTCAAGTAAAGGGGATCAATTTCAAATCCAAATACAAAATTTGTCTTTTTTTTTCTAGTGGGTATAATTGTGGGAAGGAAAGGTGGGAAATGTTTAACCTAAATCCAGCTTTCTGTAGAATTCTGCAGAAGGATGGAAAAAACATAAGGAGCAGAACATTTTGATTTTAAACCTTTCGCTGGAGATACTGGAACTTTTTGTTGAAGGTTGTTGAAGATAATCCAGGTTGTGAGGTCTTTTCTTCTTCTCCACCAAAGAAAGAAAAAAAATTATTATCAGTAGGAAGCTTTGTAATCAGGGTCTTGGAGCAGTTTCATTTTTATCATAATATCATGGGGGTTTTGAAAACTTGTTGCAGTAATGTATGACACGGTGTGGGGCATTGTTGCATTTGTCAGCTGGAAATGTAGGCTGTGTTGTTATATGGGTAGATTGATATTGACACTCTGCAGGCTATGAAATTTATTTGTGCTTTGCTTTAGGTCTTGAAGTTTTAAAACAGGAGACTGCTGTAATTGAAAATGTCCCTATCTTGGGGCTTTACCAAGTTCCTTCGGAAGGCGGTGGCAGAATAGTTCTGTACGGAGACTCCAACTGCCTGGATGACAGCCACCGGCAGAAAGGTGTGTGAGCCTGGCATGCAGGGACACTCACTGTCCTGCACTGACACCTGGCCAAGCGGGGTCTTACAGCCCCCACCAGAAGCAAAGGGTTTTTAGGGACTCGGAATATTCCTTACTGGGGATTAATCACAGTTCTGCAGAGCTCTGCTGAAATGCTGTGAGGTGCATTTACAGCAAAGAGTACTCCACATTAGATCACCCTCTGATAAATGGGGCTGTTTCCCACACACACTTTGTTTTCTGTTCCACAAGCTTTGGGGGTTGATTTTTGGGGTGGGCTGTTTTGCAAGGGGCGTTTGGTTTGGGTTTCTGGATTTTTTGGGGTGTTTTTGTTTGCAGAAGGCACTAACAGTTACACATTCTTGATCTGAAGTTGTGAAGAGGCCATTAGGAGATCCTTCCACTTCTTCCCTAGTTACATCTTCAGAATGTTTCTGTAGAACAGTGGATTTTATCTTTTGAGTTTGCACCTCAGCCTGCCTTGTTCCCTTTGCAATATTTCCTGTGGGGATTTATGGTAATGTTCAGTGTTTCAGTGCATTACTATTTTCAGGTTATTCTACTTTGCCACAAACCAGCTGGTGTAAACATGTCAGAAAGTAGGAATTTCCATTTGTTGTCAAAGCATTTGTTTGCAGCTCTAGGTAGCAGTTGTGTGAGGGGTATGTGTGTGTGTTTTCTGTGGCTCCCACAGAAGCCATGCTCTCTGCCTACACACTGTGGCTGATTCTTATAAAATCTTTTTTCCAGCAGTTTGTCTGATCTGACTTTGCAGATTTTTAAGAGGTTGCTTAGGTTTCTCATGACATGTAAAGCACAAGCTGGTAGATCTGTGGCTTGAGGGGAGGAAGATAATCCAATATGTGAAGTCTTTTGCTGTATTTCCACTGAACAGAACTGCATTTTCCTTTTGTGATGAAAAGTACATCTATAATTTTTTAAGCTTTTGTCACTGATATTTTTAAATACTACATTATGTAATCCATCCGTTGCCTAATTTATTTAAGTTTAAATCAACTTGCTGCCTAAAGGGGCTCTCCATCTGTAGCTCATTTCTTTCTCTACCATACATTTTGGGGTTTTTTAAGAGTTCTTTGTTTTTTCCTTATCTGCCTTTGGGTTGCTTCCTGTGAGTTGCTCTAACACCTGCACAATGGTGCCTTAGTGCTTGCTACAGGTTATTGAAAGCACATAACAAAAGAGAAGATACATAACTTTAAATTAAGTAATAGAAAATAATGCCCTAATACTGTTAAATTCAGTGTGATGTAGGAAGCATGAAAGAGTGGAATGCTCTAAAGAAATCCTTTAAAATTAGCTTTTAAATTGTGAACCAGGAGCTATGTCTCCTGCAGAGACATTGGTGGCTTTAACTGAGGAAAATTCCTAACATTTGTGAATATAAATCCTTAAAATCTGTTTGACCTCTTTGAAAAATCAAAGGTGAGGGTTTAAGGGACACTGGGATTATGAAGATTAACTCCCATTCCCAGCCTAGGGGCAGAAGTTCTGAGAAAAATACTTTGCTGTGTGGTGGAAATAGCTGATAAGGCATTGTCCTACTCCTGCAAAGGGAAGCTTTAGAGTTGTGGTATAAACTAGCTGGAGTGTTTGTTCCTTAGGGGTAGCTCTGGATTAAGGTACTAATAATTCAGGAGGGAATCAAAGCGAGGGATCATGAGCTTTTGAAGTGCAAAGGAAACCATGATCATGTGTATTGTGGTGTTGATTCCCAGCCTGGTCTGTGCCACAGCTGCTGTAGGTTATGCTTGTACCTTTAGCTGGGATGCAGCCAGAATGTTTCTCCTTTGTTTGTTTATTTTTTTAAGCTTGAGAAAGCAAATGAGTCATATCTTTGCACTGTAAACATTACCTTGTTCTTACTTTTCTTTTCAAGGTATTTATTTTGTCCTTTTAAAAAAAACAGTTAGTTCTCCATTTCCCTGTTAAAAATCATACCCGAAACTCAGAGCTTTCTTTACTTAGGCTGAGGAACCTCATGATTTTTGGCAAAACTTGGATGGTCTTGCACAACCTGGAATTCTTGTATTCAAAACTTACTTTTTTTTGTGTTCTGCTCCCCATAAGAGCCTCGCTTGGTACACAAGGGATGGTATTTTAAGATGAACAGTTAATGTTGTGTTTGTATGCTGTAGGGGAATGTGGGGTGTGTGTTGAAAGTTGCATCTTCCTGAAAGTGAGCCTAGAACTTCAGGAGAAACGCAAGGGCCAGCAAAATGGATTGTAATTCTAAATGTCACTAAAGCCTTCTTAGCAGAAAGATAAGCCATTTTAAATGTGGCATAATGCATGTCTTGTTTGGGGGCTTGGGGCTGTGAAACCCACAGATTGCTTTTGGCTGCTGGATTCGCTGCTGCAATACACGTCCTACGGGGTGATGCCGCCCAGCCTCAGCCATTCCGAGAACCGGCAGCGGCCGCCGTCGGGAGCCGGCTTCTCCCTCCCCGAGCGCATGGAAGGTGAGAGAGAGCCTCGATGGCTGAGCACAACCCCAAGCTGAGGGACAGTCAGGGCAGAAAGGCTGGGGCTGATCCCTTCAATTATGTGCCAGTGAGGTTGGTTTGCTGTGAGCTCTGCAAGGTTCTGCTCTTCACTGGAAGAGAGCACATTTTGCACGGTTTTGTTGTGATATAGTTGTGATCAGACTAAGGAAAATATTCTTTTCATAGAGTAGAAATGTTCAGATGCCTGGTTCTGCAGGGGGGCATTCTAGTTACTAGCTAGAAAGCATTATAAAGCATTCAGTCTTATCTCACATGCAGCCAGAAAAACTTGGATTAACTGCTGTGGTAGGTGCAGACTCTTACTGTCTTTTAAGGTACCCTTAAGTTAATTCTGATATTTAGCTGTGAGTCCTCATTACTGTAAACAGCTCCTGGATTTACAGCAGCATGGTTTAGCTCAGGGTCAGTGTTGGTAACTTTTGTGTTGCCTGTCTTTGGGTAAGCCAGTCTCTCCTGTGAGTTGCAGGTAACCATTTGCATCGATACTCAAAGGTGCTCGAGGCTCACTTGGGAGACCCTAAACCCCGGTCCCTTCCTGCTTGTCCTCACCTGTCCTGGGCCAAACCACAGCCTTTGAATGAAACTGCCCCCAGGTTAGTATCTGTCTTTCTTATACAAGGAGTCTCACCTTTGAGTTGAGCTGAAAAATTACTTGTTCTATCTGCTTTTGAAAGGGACAGCTGTAATGGCTTTTCCTAGAAAAATACCAGATTGCAGAGAGGAAATAATGCTTAATGCCTCTTCAGTGAGTAACTCTGACTCACCTAATAGCTACACTATGAAACTCTGGGATTTTAAAAATAACTTCACAGGTCACTGTTGTGATTGAGTGATTCCAACTTTGAGTGAACAGTCTTGATGAAACCCATCGTCATCATGTGTCTTGGAAAGAGTTTTCTGAAGCATCTTCTTGGACAGCTCTCCTGGTGCTGCCTTTTCTTGTGCCATTTGTCAGTCCCTTGAAGGAAAGGGCTCAGCACACAGCCCTTGCTTATCTTCTGGGCTGCTGGTGGTTACTTTTGGATGTCTGTGTGGAAGAAATGGAGCTGTTGGTAAATAAATGCTAAACTAGGTTGTGTCACTGTGGTGTCTGAATTTAAGTTTGGAGGCCTGCAACTTGCAGAAGGATTGGGTCGTCATTCAGGTCCAGACTAGGGAGTTGTGTGTAGGTTGTATACATACTCTCACTTTCTCTATATGTTGCTACAAAATTCCTTGCATTAATGAAGTAAGTGAGCAGACACCTCTGTCTTTAAATTTCTTCTAGCAACCTTTGGAAACATCAAAAATTACTGTCAATTGACCTTGATAAAGTGGCACTGCCCAGTTTTCGACAGAACCGACCCCAAGTGAGACCATTGTCCCCCGGAGAAAGTGGAGCATGGGACATTCCTGGAGGTAAATATTCAAAAGTTTGAAAGTTGCTGTTTTGGTTTTGCTTTTTGCATATGCATTGAAAAAAACCCAAAACACAGCGCAGCCCTATGAGAGGCCACTGTTTATTTTCAGTTCTGAAAAACATGTATAATAGTACAGCTGTATTGTAAAAGGCTGTCTGATGAAGATTTCTTTTGCATATGAATAATTTATTCAATAGAAAGTGTGTATGGCATACTGGGAGGAAGATCTTGGTTGGGTGCATTTTGATAGTTGAAGTTTGTGTGGATGCTGTTCAGACTGATGGAAGCTGTGACCACATACCTACTGCTAATTAAAATTCCTTCTGTGAGTGCACAAAAGCAGAGTCCAGAAGAGTTTGTCGGAATGTTGCCTTGGGTGAGCTGTTACACTAAAAAATGATGTCTAGCACTGAAAACAGCTTTCAGGTGGGCAGCTCTCCTGTACAAGCTTGGCACTGCAGGCCGAGCTGGAAGCAGATGGAAAGCCTCATATGTGCTCTTTTCCCTGTCTGAGCTGCTAGACCAGACACACCTGTAAAAATGAAGGATTTGTTTCTCTAGCTCATCCTCACTGTGTGCACAGTCTCTGGAGCAAGCAAGCATGAAATCACTTTCCTCCTTCCATCAGGATTTGAATTACAGCAATTACTTAGTAGTAAGATTATGGTCAAGTGTCTGCATCTCTCTTCTAATGCAAAACAGAAGATTGTTGTTACGGGGGAAATCTGGGATATGCTTTCGTGTGCACAGATAGGTCAAGGTGGAAATGCTGGTGCTTTTCTGTAACGTTAACATCCCATCTGATTTTCACTAATCGGTCTGCAGCTGTTAATCTTGCTGTCTGAAATGTAATCTGATTAATGGCTGCCTGGGCTTTGAACAAGAGTTAGCGGCAGATCCTTTTGGTCAATGGCTTTAGCACCACAAAGCCATCGTGGCTCACGTGGTGACTGCTGCCTTCCAAACCCCTTTGCCTTTCTAGGTATAATGCCGGGCCGGTACAACCAGGACGTGGGACAGACCATTCCTGTCTTTGCCTTTCTGGGTGCCATGGTGGTCCTGGCGTTCTTTGTGGTGCAGATCAACAAAGCCAAGAGCAGGCCAAAGAGACGGAAACCACGCGTGAAGCGCCCGCAGCTGATGCAGCAGGTTCATCCACCAAAGACACCTTCTGTGTGAAAGCTCTGCCTTGCCAAAGATGACCTTTGACTGCTCGCTTTCCTGGGTGACAGATTGCTCCCAGTGGAGGTGCAGCCAATGTGCACCTAACATCATCTCAAAGTCTTTGGTTTCTGGAGAGAAAAAAGAACCTCAGTTGATCATCTGTACATAAAACTGCAGCTTTAAGCAGCTGAAGCCACCAAAGACTTGAATACTGTTTAAATGGCTGCTTAGTCACTACATATCCCAAGAGGGGGAAAATGGACCTTGTTTTTTAAGCTGACCAAACTAAAATTTATTTGTTTAGAGGCTATTTTCTATATTTATTGTTGGGGAGGGCGGGGGAAAAGTCACTTTAAGGACCTCTGCTAAGGAAAAACAAGTGCATTTTTTTGGATGGAATGCAATTTTCTAGAACGGTATTATGCTGAAGAGTATAACGTGCACCATTAAAGGAGGAAGGGACTGAGAGAGACCAGTACAAATCAGTGAGGCATACTCCTGCAGTTTATTTTTATAAAGCCAACTACCATGATGTTTTGTAATTTTTGGTCACAATTTCACCGTTGTTGGTGAAGCAGATTTTTCAATAAATATGTTATCTATATGAAGCAAAGACAGCGTGCTAAGTGGCTCTTCTTTCCACTTGCAGTCAAAGAGAGCAAATGGTTGGGTAGAGAAGATTTTCCTGTCACCTCTCTTCCCACCATACCTTTGTCCTTCCCAGCGGTATCCCAAGTTGCAGACTTTCCTTTGGAGCACTAACTGGGCAGTCATACAAACAGTGCTTGCTGTGAGTGAGCACAAAGTTCTGGAAGCCTTCAAAACTCAGCAGCACAGGATAATGAGAGAGCTGTCAAAGAACTGTAGAGGAAACTGTTACGGGGATGGCACCTAACAGCACTGTGTGGTGTCACAGAGATGAAAACCCAGTCTCCTTTTGGTTTGTCCTGCTTGAAAGCTGGTGAATTGTCACTGGCTTAAATAAGGATGCAGGCACAAGTTTCTCCTGTTCATACAGTGCCAGTTAATGTTGCCATAATTGAAGTAGCTTCTCTCTTTTGTAGTGAAGAGAGCTTTCCCTGTGAGCTTTTCCCTGCTAACTGCTTTCATCATTGCTCCTTTTCCTAGGAAGAGCCAGGAGCTGGTGGCTGCCTGTATTTGTGAGTGGAATGGCAGTCTGGGCAGGTAAGCAGTGTGCACTGGTGGAGAGTCTTAGGTGAGTTTGTGGGCAGCTCTGGGCATGGCTGGAGAAAGAGGAGACAGGGAGAGCCCTGCTGGGCAGTCTGCACTCATCCTCTTAGGGCTTAGTAGCAGGGATGGGGGTGGGCCGTGGGGAGGGCACTGCAGGAAAGAATTTGCTCCATGTAGTCTGGGACAAGCGTATCCAGGTCACCATGGTTAGGATTTGTCAGTGCCTGAGTGTCTTGCAAAAAAGATTGGGCAAACCAACTTTCCCTTACTTGAAGAGTGGTTGCCTCTTTCCAACATTTCTCTTCTGGAGGATGTACTGAAAGAGGCAACGTCCTGTTGCCATGGCAGAGAAGGCTCTGAGCTTTTGCTTTGGAGCCAGTAGTGGAAGCTTGTTAGGACTGACAAGGTGGTCCCCAAGGTTGGGCTGCTTTGGCCATCCCAGTGGGGCTGGAGCCTCTTGCTCCTCCCTTTCTGAACACAGATCCATAAGGATAGGGAGGGAGTTCTCAGCATCTCACCTCTGACATTAGGGTCTCTAATAGGATGAGCCAGCAGCAGCTGTGCAAGTTGTCCAGGTTGTAAATGTCAGTAAAGGTGTGAAATCTCAAGGGCCAGACCTCAGATAGGATTGCAGGTAGCAAAGCATAATTGCGATCAGTGTTTTTATTTGTATGAAACAAGGACTGTCCATTTGCAATTTTGTACCTTCTAGAGTCTTCAAAGATCATAATGTGGAAAACATTAATAGCCTTTTTTCCACCTGCCAAGGAGACGCAGCAGCAGGTAAAGCTGCCAACCCATAGGGACCCTCAGGTTATGGCTTGCAGCCCATGGACTGGAGCACCCAGATAAATGGGAGAAAGGATGGAGCCCAGAGCCACTGAGCAGAGGAGCTGTCTGGGGCTGCTATATTGATGTGGGAGATGAGCTGCACCTCTTAGGTTTGGGGTTCTTCCATCAGAGAGAGAATGGAAAGCTTTGGTGCCACTTCTCAGGTTGGTGCTAATGAGACTTGCTCCTCATCACAGCACTAATGAGAGATTAGAGCTCCACTGCAGCCTTGAAACCAGAATCAAGCTGTATCAAAGCACCAGTCCAAATCAAAAGCCTTTCCCAGTGGCAGGTATTTTACAGCCCAGTGGCCAATTTCTAAGTTGTAGAGGCCAATTATTTCTGAAGCCTTTGGTGTGCAGCTAATGAAGGCTTGGAAGAGCCTTTCTAAGTGTTTATAAGCCCTGTAGGCGGCAGAGATGTAATGGAGGTGGCAGGCACAATTAGCCATCCATAATTCCTCCTAGCAGCTGATTAAAGTCTCTTTATCCGTCTTACCACGATCAGAAGGGCACATATTTGGGAAATCAAAAATGCATTAGGGGCTGTCAGCCAGCGCCAGTGTGCTGAGCCCTGGGGCAGTGGCATGTGCCAGGAGTGGCACAGAGCTGCTGTGTGTCCCATGGCGGGGATGGGCCCCTCATTCCTGTGGGGTGCAGCCTCCTCCTCTGTGCGGGTCCTCTGTACCATCAGTCACCCCATCCTGTTAACCTGGCATCCCCTTCTCTTGTGTGGGATGGGATGGCTCCTCTCCAAAGTCTCCCAGTGCAGGAAAGCACCAGAGGGCTTTTAGCTGCTGCAGAGACACGCAGGGTGCTGGCCTCATCCTGCACCCAACGAGTGATGAGGGGTGCGAGCTGCAGCTCCCGGGGCACTCCCTCATGGCCCTCGGTGGCAATTTCATGCCTGAGTGAACAGAGCAGGATGAGGGAGGCTCAGTCCGCCCAGCCCTGGGGTGATAATTCCGGGGATAGTGAGAGCAGGAGCCTCAGCCCAGCTGCCCCGGCCCCGCGGCGGGAGCTGAAGGGGCTGCAGTGGGAGCGCTCTGAGAGCCGGGGGTGTGCCGGGGGCTGTGAGCAGGACGGGGCTCTCCGTGGGTCCGCTCCTGTCAGAGCTTCCCACGGCCGCCTCCCGCCGTCTCCNCCGCGATGGAGCGGGCGGCGGGCGAGGGGCAGCCCCTGCTGCCGGCAGCGGGGCGCTCCGCTGGGCTCGCCTCGCCCGGGCTCTCCTCCGCCGGCGCCGTCTTCATCCTGCTCAAGTCTGCGCTGGGCGCGGGGCTGCTCAGCTTCCCCTGGGCCTTCGGCAGGGCCGGCGGGGCCGTGACCGCCCTCCTGGTGGAGCTGGTAAGGGGGGTCACGGGGCGGGGAACACGGGGGCGAGGGGCTGCGGAGCTTCAGAGGGAGCCAAGAGGCGCCGGTCCGGGGAGGGAGCGGAGGAAGAGGATGCACCTGCTCTGGTGCTTGGGGAGCTGGCGGGGACCCCCCATCCCGACCACGGCAACATCCTTAGGTTTGTTGTTGCCGTGCCACCTTAGGGATGCTCTTTGCAGCTGAAGCCACACTTGTAGCTGGCTTGTAGCTCAACTCCAAGTAAATGGGTGTCTGCTCCCGTATATGCCCCCCAACCCCAAATCTAAATCCAAAGAATCGCATAAGGCTGTGTCTCCATCCTTTTGCTGACCTTTGTTACCCACGGCCACAAGGTGATCTGGCCGGTAACCTGGTCCCTGGCCGTGGGCCTGCCGGGTCCCCTGCTGCTCTAGGGGTGAGGGAGGGTCGGCGTGGTGCTTCTTGCTGGCTCTGTCCCCGCAGGGCTCGCTGGTGTTCCTGGTGAGCGGGCTGGCGGTGCTGGGCTATGCCGCAGCCCTCAGCGCCCAGCCCACCTACCAGGGCGTGGTCCGGGTCGTGTGCGGGGCGGCTGTGGGGAAGCTCTGTGAGGTTTGCTTCCTCCTCAACCTCTTCATGATCTCCGTGGCCCTCCTCAGGGTGGTGGGTGACCAGCTGGAGAAACGTGAGTTGTTTCCCCTCACTGTGTTTGGGGCTTGCTTGGGGCCGACAGCTTGCAGGAGTGAGGGGAAAGTGGTCCCAAATGGGCTGGGGTCACCCCCAGGGTTTTCCTGGAAATTCTGAGGACGTGGGGCCTCCCTGGTTCTGCCATGGTGTGATGCTCTCGACCTCCTCGGGCCATCTTTCTGGGTGCAACTGACCCCCTGCTGCTCCCCACAGTGTGTGACTCCCTGTACCCCAATGGAACACTTAGTGGGGCCCCCCAGCTGCCCCCCTGGTACGTGGACCAGCGCTTCACCCTCTCAGCTCTCTGTGTCCTCGTCATCTTCCCGCTCTCTGTCCCCAGGGAGATCGGCTTCCAAAAATACTCCAGGTACCACCTGGGCTATCCCTGTGTTGGCCCACCCCTACGTACCCTGTACCCCGGGTTACCTCCTCCCAGAACCCTGTGGGAACCCCCCTCCTCCCTTCCTCTTGGCTGTGTGCTGATGTTCTCCCATGCCCTGACAGCATCCTGGGCACGCTGGCTGCCTGCTACCTCACTCTGGTCATCATCCTGAAATACTACCTGCAGGCAGAGAGCCTGCGTTTGACTGAGCCCCCCCAGCCCTCCAGGTAGGAGGGTCAGCCCCATGTCCCTCCTGCCCTGAGCTCCATGGCATGAGCGGTGACATGGGGGCAGGGCTGGAGGCAGGGCAGGGGTGGCACTGGGCTTTGTGTGTGGTGGGGGTGAGCTGGGGACAGCTCACAGTGGATGGTAGCTCCCAGTTTCAGCTTTCACCCCAACAATATCCCTTTCTCCCAGAATCACTGGGCAAGATATTCCCATAGTGGCATCCAGGCTGCACAATTTATGACATGAAGGTTTCTTCTCCATGAGAGCCTCATGCCCTTTGCTCTGTGCTTCCTCTCCACATGCCAGGTCGTCGTCCTGGACCTCCATCTTCAGTGTCATTCCCACCATCTGCTTTGGCTTCCAGGTAGGTCACTCTGGCCCCTCTGGCCACAGCTGCCAGGGCAGTGCTAGCAGTCCCCCATGGCATCCCAGATCATGGGGAAGCCATCCCTTGAAGGGGAGGTTGCAGGAAAGGCAACCTGTGGCTGTCACCAGAGGTGGCTGTGGGGCAAGACACAAGTGCTTGGAAATGGGGCAGAGCGGGGCAGGGCACCCATAGGTGGGACAGAGGATGCTCGGGGTGGGGGCTGTCCCCGCATGGGGCCCCAGTGCTGTCCCCCCTTGCCTTGCAGTGCCACGAGGCATGTGTGGCCATCTACAGCAGCATGCGCAACCAGAGCTTCTCCCACTGGGTCACCGTCTCTGTGCTCTCCATGCTCATTTGCCTGCTCATCTACTCCCTCACTGGTAACCCCAGCACCAAACACTTCACTCCTCCCTGCCCCGAGGATCTCCTCTCCCCTTGGCTCATCCATCCTGCTCAGAACTCCTCTGTCCTGCTCACTGCACAGCCACCCACCCCCTCCCTGTCAGCAGGGCTCTACGGGTACCTGACCTTCGGCAAGGCTGTGGCGTCCGACGTCCTGATGTCCTACCCAGGGAATGACCCGGTTGTCATTGTCGCCCGCCTGCTCTTTGGCGTCTCCATCGTCACCATTTACCCCATTGTGGTGCTGCTGGGCAGGTGAGGGGAGTGGTGACAAGCCAGGTGTCCCCCCAGCCTGTGCAGCTCCCCTGGGTGCCATCAGCCCCTGCAATCCTCCCTGCCAGATCTGTGGTGAAGGACTTGTGGGCAAGCCCGAAGCGCGGGGCCGTGGCAGTGTCTGAGGGACAGGAGCGGTGCAGCCGGGTGGCGCTGACGGTCACCTGGATGGCTGCCACGCTGGGCATCGCCCTCTTCGTCCCCGACATCGGCAAAGTCATCGAGCTCATCGGCGGCATCAGCGCCTTCTTCATCTTCATCTTCCCAGGCAAGAGGAGGCACGGGGAGGGAGGAAAGTGCTGGGGAGTCACTGGTGCCAAGGGCTGCAGTGGCAAGTGGCCTGCCCTGGCCCCATGTTGGGGGTGCGGGGCTGTGCTTGTGGGGGGCAATGCAGTGGGGCTGGGTGAGGGGTGCTATGTTGGGGCTGAGCCTCTGCCCTGACAGCAGGGCTGTGCCTCGTGTGCATGACTGGGACCCGCAGCCTTGGGCCACGCAAAAAGTGAGTGTGCTCAGCAGCCATGGGGGCAAGGGAAGGGGCAGGGCAGGGTGTGGTATCCCATGGGCCACAGATCCCTGGGGGTTACCCTGGTCAAGGTGGGAACCCTGCAAAGAGGAGGATATGGGTGTGGAGGGAAGTGTTCTGCTGGGGCTGTGCCTGGAAATGTGCCTGGATACCAGGGCTGTGTCCAGGCATCAAGGAGATGCTCAGGTACCAAAGTGACTTCAGGGACAGAAGAGCTGTGGGGTTTGGTGGCACTGGGGCACCCGGTGGGGGCTGGGGTGGAGGTCAGGTTGGGGGTCAGAGGGGCAGGGTGCCCCAAGACAGGAGCCCAGGGAACAAGGGTGGTTGGTGTTCAGTGTCTGTTGTGCCAGGGTGGTGTGTCCTGTCACCACTCCTGTCTGGAGGGGCACAGCAGCAGCCCATGCCAGGAGAATCTCACATGGTGCTGGTGAGGTTTGGGATAAATGTGCGCTTAAGCTTGTCTGTGGTGCCACTGGGAGAGCAGCAGAGCTCGAGTGAGGATGGAGGTGTGTGGTGGGGGGAGAGAGCACCCCAGGACATCAGGATCTTGGTTAGGAGGGTGCTTGGGGGGCCTGTGGACATCTGGGGAGGGCTGAGGGTGCCCCAAAAGCTGCCAAAGTGCTGGAGGGGCCAAGGCAGAAGGTGAGCAGGGGCACCCAGGTGGGTGTCAAAGGCTTGGAGAGGTCCCTTGGGGAGACCTGCCAGAGCATAAGCCCGTCATGAAGAGAGGGGACAACACGAGCTGGGGCGATGGAGACTGCAAGGGGACAGTCCCAGCCTGCCCGGGACACTCTGGGAAGGAGCACGGTGCTGAGGACTGCGACAGAGCAGCAGCCGGGTTTGGGGTGAGTGCTGCAGCCCAGGGGCCGAGGCGGGGCTGTGTGCCCGGGGAGGAGGGAACAGGGACATACAGACCCAGGGGTCCGGGGCTGGAGCTGGAGCCGGGGAGGGCTGGAAGCGTGTGGTGACAGGATGGAGCTGGGGCTGTGTGGGATTGGCCGTGCCCGAGCACAGGGTGGTTGGATGCGTCTCTGCTCCTTCAGGAGGGCCACTGGGCACAGGCAGAATTAGGAGTGATCTTGTGGTGGCATCTGCTGGCTTTTTGACTTAAGTTTGTGTGTCATTGCAGTGGAGACTGGGTTTGCTGGGCTCTTCAGCCATCGACTGGGAGCGATGCAGAGGAGGCTGACCCTGCAGAGAGCTCCACAGCCAGAGGAACTGGGGTACAGGGGTGGCCCGTTCCTGAGGTCAGCCCTACCCCGGCAGCCTCTGCTCGTGTCGCTGCAGGGCTGCTCTCATCGCCTGGGGGGTTCTCTCCGTCCTCGGCGGTGCCTTTGTCTGCGGGCAGAGCGCTGCCCTGGCCGTGCTGGGGCTGCTGCGCTGAGGGACCACCGAGCCCCATCGTGAGCCTACCGAGCCCCATCGTGACCCCACCGAGCCCCCACCGTGACCCCCCCACCATCCTGCCCCAGACAGATGCCCCGAACACAGCCACAGCACTGGATCCCATGGCGGTTTTATTTGGCATCACCGTCCCCGTTGTACAGTGACTAATAAAGACAGGAGAGGGTATTGGCAAGGGTCCTGTGCCACACACCCTGAGGGACCCCACACGCGGCGGGGTGGGTGTGGGATTGGCACAGACAGACAGACACACAGACGAAGTACAGACCCCAGGAAGGAGGGGAGGCAGCCACCCTCACGCCTGTACGGCACCAGCTGCAACTGTGCACATGCAAGGAAACCCCTGGGGACCCCCCCACACCTGGAAAGGACTAAAGGGGCACCTTGGGAGCAGGGAAACCCTCCCTCTACCACTACCCTGTCTCCCCCCTGGGATCTGGGTCCCCATCCCTGCAGGCACAGACACACTGCACCAGGCACAGCCTCAACCCCCCCAGTCTCCTCCCTGGGTGGCCCCTGGGGATTGCACAGAGCCCCAACCTACTCCCTGCTCTCAGGGGGGGCTCCAGCCTCCCACCTCCCACTCCCATTCCTGCTTCCTGGTGTCTGCACCCACTGCCCCCCTCCCTGCCTACCTCTGTCTGGGGGATGTCCCCCTCCCCAAACCCTGCCAGCCCCTCCCTGGCAGTTCTTCTTTCCCCCGAGACCACCCCACGGCAGGGAGAGATGACCCAGGTGATGGGGTAGCTGAGGGAGGACTCTCTGGGGTGGGGGACACACACGCGGGAGTTTCCTTCTCTGCAGCCAGGTCACACCGACGACACCGCCCCCAGCCACGGCCACCCCGCAGAGGGGACAGGTGCTGGCGGGGCCCGGCCCCGACGGTCACTCCCGGCTCAGGGTGCACCAGGCAGCTGCAGGGGAACATCACCGGAGGGTCACCCCTGCCCAGCCAATGTCACCCTGCCCCAGCCAGCCAGCTCAGCTCATGCTGTTCTTCACACCATGCCACCTGCCCACCTTTGCTCCCCAATAACTGGAGAGGTGCTGGCTGCCCAGGGGTCCCTGTCCCCCACCTCCTGGGGTAGCTACCCTCCTACCTGGCACAGCCACACTGGAAATGGCCTCAGGCTGGCTGAGCGTGTCCACCTTGACGTGCTGGAAGCCTTTCCAGGTGGCACTCTGCAGGTGCCTGTGCCCAGGTGAGAGAGAGCAGGTGACACCCAGCCCCCCCAGAAACACAATCCCAGCCCTTCCAGAAACACCATCCCAGCCTCCCACAGCACCACAGGCTCACCACAGGCAGGGCTGGCTGCCAGCAATCCTGCTCACTTCCCTTTGTACAGAGCACCCTGCCTTGGTTCGGGACACTGACCCCTCCCATCACCACATCCAAAGGCACTCCCAGGTGGGAGGAGTAGAGAGACCCACCCCAACCCCCCTGTCCTGTTTACAGGGACAGCCCCAGCACAGACAGACAGCTCCTCATTCTTGCCATCACACAGGGGACAGAGCTGGGGGCTCAGCTGCTCGAACAACCCTCCACATCCAAGCATCCCCAAATGGGCTTTTTCATCCCCTCCCCTACCTCTTCCAGTCCTCCTCGGTCTCCCAGAACTCATAGACGATGAAGGTGACGCCATCAGGCAGCTTCACCGCAGTGACACTGCCAGAAACAGGGAGAGGAGTGTGAGACCCGGCATGGGGCATCCCTCCCTCCTCTGCAGCCACAGGTGTGCTCTAGGGTGGGCTACCGAGGGGGCACCCAGCCCCAGCAGCCAAGGTAGGGGTAGCCCCTCACCCCCACCCCGCCCCAACCCAGCACTCCCTGGCCCATGCAAAAGCAGTGGTGGTGGCTGAGCATGACTACATCCCAAATCCTGGCTGTTTTGCCTCAGTCCTTCCCTTGGTCTTCACTCCAGCCCACGCCAAGCCCCCCATCTCCCCAGCCCCCCACATGCAGCTGGTGCTGGTACCCACTGGAAGCAGTCCCGCTCCCCAGCCACGCTCTTCAGGTACTGCTTCAGGGAGCTGCAGAACTCGCCCAGGTGCTTGTGTGACACCGTCATCTCGTTCCGCACCAGGAGCAGGTACTGCCGGGCCCCAAGCACAGCATGTGAGACCCACAGGAGCACAGTCACCCACTGAAGTGTGGCTCTGTGCTGCAGGGGCACCCCAGCACCCACGGGTGGTGGTGGGGCACACTCACCGTGCAAGCTGTGCTCTCGCTGTCCGACAGCCGCTGGTGCAGGTCAAACCAGAGGGTCTGGAAAAGGGGAAGAAGCAGCACAGGGGGTCGTGGATTAGCTGTCTGTCCCTCCCTGCTTGGTGGGCTTCTGTTCCCAGCATTTGCAATGACTGTGCCCCTTTCTCTACAGGGAATGGAGTCCAAGAGCCGCTTGCACCTCTAGTCAGGACCCTTCGAAAAGTTCCCTGTGCTCCCATTGCAGCCAACATCCCCAACAGCATGTCATCACCCCTCCTCCAAAACAGCTGGGGCAAGGTCCCTGAATTGTCCCTGGGAAGGCAGGACAGCCCCACGCAGGGAAGTGCTGGCCCTTACCTTGTCCTCCAGCTTGCCAATCAGCTTGGCCAGCCTGTTGATCTGCCCCTCCAGCCCCTCTGCCTTGGTGTCAGGGGAACCTGCACAGAGCCAGGAGACAGTGATGGAGTGAGGGGCACCTGCAGGCACCCCCTGAGAGCCCTGTGCTGCTGCTGGGACTTGAGTGCCCAAGCTACCCCAGGCAGCCAGCACTCACCAGTCTGGAAGTTCTTTCCTTGCTCCCTGGGGACCATCCAGGTGGTGGGAGGGTAGCTGGGTGCAGAGTTGTCATACCAGGTCTCACTCAGGCTGTGACCATCCTTGCTGGGGTAGTGCCTGCAACCAGAGAGCACATAGGGTGTCAGGAATCAGCCCTGGGCAGCCAGCACTGGAGCATCCTTTGTGGCAGCTCTGCCAATGATGCCAGATCCCTTGGAGAGCAACAGTGCCCACTGTGCCCAGGCAGTGCAGGTGTCTTTCCTGCATCATCCTTTGGCATCAGCCAGTGTGGGGAGCGGGTCAGAAACACAGGAATTTTCTTTCATCACTTTTCTTTCCTGCTTATGGAACAGCACAGCCCTCCTGGCACCACCAGCAGCCTTCAGGGGCTTTTTCTGTCCTAGACAGACACCTGCAACATGGGGCATTCAGACCCCTGAAGCTGTGCCCAGCCAGCTGCACCTTACTGGGGCTGGTTTTGCAGTCCAATGGCTTTGGTGACTTTCAGACAGGAAAGGCTGCTGTCACCCAGGCTGCCCATGTCTGAATGGCTGCCTGTGAGCAGAGCCTGGGTATCCCACCAACACACTGCAGCTGCAGCTCTCCTGGAGAATGGAAACACATCCACCGTAGCATTTCCTCCACCCTGCTTTCTTTGTCTGGGTCGACAAAGCCCATTTGGCCTGGAGGTCCTGAACACTCCTGAAACACTTCCACAGATGGAGCATCCATAATCACCATGCAGCATCAGATCCTCAGTGGTCCTCCCAGGACCTCATTTGTTTGCAAGCCAGAGAGTGCTAAGACCTGCCATCCTCACAAGGGCTTGCAGCTGCCATCCCTGTGTGTAGGATGGGAATGGGTTGGGGAAGAATGACCCTCTCCTTTCTCTTCCACCAACAGGAAACCTGTGTCACAGAGGGAGAGGCTGAGCAGCTCAAAGGATTTCCAATGTTTCCTTCCAGCAAGAGCAGCTCTGTGCCAGCTGACTGTTGACAGAGCTGCCTGGGAGCCCTGGCTCCTCTTGGCATCTTTTGTTAGTCAAGCAGCTCCCAGCTGGAGACAACATGCTGAATGCCCTGGGAATGCCATGCTGGAGCCAATGGGCACCACATCAGCCAGCATCTCCCTGCCCTCCTGTCCCTCCCCTGGCACCTGGCTCCTCCAAAGCACAATTACTGGGTTCTCTTTCTCCAACTACCCCAAAAATCAGCCAGTAGGGGCTCCACCATGTACACAGGAACATGATGTGTGGATCTCGTCCCAAAGAACATCTCCAAGATAAGGAAGCAGGAACAACAATAAAGATTGCAGGAGCATCCCTTTGCTACAGACTGTGCAATTATACCACTGCTGGTCCTGGACAATTCCCTGTCAATAGACAGGAAATTAGGCAAAAACAGAGAGAGATTTTTTTTTAATCACAATTTAATGGGGTGTCTCCATCTTGGACCTCTGCCTTCCCACTTTGTTCTACAGCCCCTTATTTTTGTGCTTTTTAGGTCACCTCTTTGTCTTCATGCAGATGCAGGAGATAACTTTTTGTGGGATTTATTTTTCTTTTTAGGTATTATCTTCATGAGAAAACAACTACACAATACTCCCCATTATGATCTGGGCTCACACATCAGCAAATAAAAGCCAGCAGAGTCTTTCATGGGCTCTAATTGCTCTGCCTGATGTTGGGCTTGTTTCCTCTTCATTGTTTTTCAGGAGCTCCTACTTCTTTTTGTACAAGGTTTGCCACAAAACATAGAGAAGAAAGAGATGAGATGATGAAACCCAGAGCATTCCTGCTGGAAAAGCTGATGGGATGGTGGCAGAGCTGCCCAGGTCTCACTGTGTTTCCCAGTCTGTCTTAGGAAGGAGCTGGGGTTTTCACCCTCCGTGTGCCCCTCTGCCCGCCCATGGCTTAGGGAAGCCAAAACATCCCCTCGAAAGCATCCCGAGGCCTCCTGGTTTGAAAGAACGGCAGGAGAAGGGTTCGTTCCATGAGCGTCCGACAAACAGACGGGTTTCCATGGCAACCTGTCCTGGTGACGGTGGCACTCTGGGGAGCAGAGCGACACCGACACCGAGAGGGCTCTGCTGGGGTTTCACCTCTGGGAACTCCTTACAGCTTAGCCCTGGCAGCACCGGGAGATCTTGACCCGTCCCCTCTGTAGCCCCCAAACTCAGGGGCGTGTGCTGGGCTGCTGGGATGGGGACGGCCCCTCCCGACACCGGGGGACAGCGTGGCTTGTGCTCAGTGCTCAAATACCTTTTCCCTCGGGATGATGACGCTCGCTGAGCGCTCTGGCAGCGGGGGCAGCATCCCTGGCACGGGGAGCTGTCCCTGTGCGCTGTGCCCAGCTCCTCTCAGGCACAGCCGCCCCTCCGCAGCTGCAGGTGCTTTGCCCTGGCTGGGAGCCATGGGTTTGCTCAGAGGGGCAGCCCCGGGCACCCAGCGCTGGTGCTGCCCCTGCTCCTCATCCCCCCACACACCGCTCTTGTTAAAGGGAACCCTGGGGACTGCAGGAGAGACAAGGACGGGGCAGGAGAGAGCAAGGGAGAAAAGCCCCCAGAGCTGAGGAAGCCGGGAAGGCAGGCAAAGAGAAAGGCAGCCACTCGCCCAGCTCCCCTTTGCTCCTGCACAATGGCTGCTGCGTTTCCTTCATCCCGCAAAAGCATCCTCCTCCCCTCCACCCTCCCGCAGCAGAGGAGGGCAGGAGCGCTGCAGACCTGGCGGGGTTGGTTTGCTCGTCGATGGCATCCACAGCACTCTCCACGGAGCTCAGCAGAGACTGGGTCTGGTTCGCAGTCTCCTTCAGCAGGAAGCGGGTCACGAACTGGTCCACGTTGCTGCCACTCTCGTACACCTGCAGAGGCACAGGGAGAGCACGGTGAGAGCAGCGCGGCCACCGGCACCACCAGGGTCCCCGGGCAGGGCAGAGCCTGCCCAGCAGCCCCCGCACAGGCTGGCCCCCTTCATGTCCCCGCAATGAAAAGAAGTGGTACCCAAAGATGTAGAGGTGGTACCCAGAGCCCGTAGGTGCTCTCTCAACATGATCTTAAATGACTTTCCTGTTGCCTTGCAGCAGTGGGTGCAGGTATGAACAGTGCATCCTGTGCTTTGGAGATCCCTGCTCAGAGAGTTCAGCATGCTGTACAACACTCCAGTCCACAACACTAAAGTTAAAGGGGTCTGGGATGATTTACAGGGTGGTGTTTGACTGACAGAAACTCCAGGGTAATACAACCTTTTTCAAGACAAAGAACACCTAAAAATATTTTCACAGAACAATGGATCTGCATGAGGCACCCAGGGCCCCTTTCCCAGCACAGCCTTGCTGAGCCCTGCCTGTGGCACTGTCCTGTTCCTACAGCTCCTGACAGTCACAGCACAGGGGGGACACTGCCACAGACTGTCCAACACTGACACAGCCAATCCAGCATCAGTTCAACACCATTCCAACCAGTTCAACAGCAGCCCAACCAGACCAAGGCCAGCCCAGTGGCCGCTGACCTCACCTGCTCTGGCTGAAGCCACTCAGCATCAGAGCTGAAAATATTTGCAGTGAAAAAAAGCCTCCCTTAAACCCAAGCTCATCAGCACCAGTTTTTCACAGATTCTTTGCCACCCATCAGTGCCTGCTGGCACAGCACATTGCCCAGGCAAAACCCTGCTGGGCAGTCTGTCCCTGTGTGCTCACACCTCCTGGCATGGGACTCCTCTGGGGGGAATTCACAAATTTTTGGAGCCATGAGACAGGGATGGATGCTCCTGGCTCCCTGCATTCCATCAGCAATGCCCACACTCAGGGGTCTGGAGTGGTCCCAGCACTCCTGGTTATCTGAGCATGCAACAGCACAACATGAGCACCCCAAGCTCCCCAAAGCAAATTATTCCTGTTTCACGGTGAAGCTGTTAACAAGGGTTATTTCTATGGCAACTGGAGCAGCTCTGCAAGAGCCCAGAGGGCCTTCATCTCCCATATTAAATCATAAAAGAAGAATGAGCTGACGGAAAAGAAAAACCCTTTGGAGAAACTGATCACAGAGCTGATTTCTCACCCCTGGTTAAGTATGGAAGCACCAGTTTCTTGACGGCTTCTTGAGCATCAATTAGCAGCAGTTAATGACTTCTGCCTAACACAAGAAAACTTGCTCCTTTCCCTGTTGCAGCCACAGTGTGTTCTGTGGGCGACATGCCTGACATGGTGATCCTCAGCAGATGGTGGTGCACAGCGAGGTGATGGTGGTGCTGAAGCTGTGAGCATGTGTGTAGTTTAATGTTGGATTTTTTTTTATTACCCAACCACAGCCTATAATCTCGGTGAAGCTTTAGGAAAAATCAAACAGGTGATTCCCACATTCATTTAAATCAGCGTAATGCCCTACATACAGATGCAGTGGATGGATGGATGAATGGATGGATGGATGTTGGGTACAAAGCTATTCCAGCCAGTGCAGACAAAATTGGGGTGTTTGTGAAGGTCTGATGCTTTTTGACAGACCGGTAAGTCAAATAGATCTGAAATCAAAAGTGATTTTTTTTTCTCCCACATAACTAACTGGACATTTTCCAGCCCAGATGTGACATTTGCTCTCAGGAGCTGAATCAGAAATGCATGTGCTTAGAGGTTTTTTCAGCACTCCCTCAGGCTCTCCTCTAGCACGTGTCTTCTTCAGGGCTGCAAAAACAAACTGTTAAAAAGACCAGCCACAAAGGGATCCTTCCCATTGTCTTATTAAAACATTTGTCAGACTATCCTAGAGAGATTTAATGAGGTTTGGTCTCATTAATTCCACCCTGAAGAGTTATTTCTTCCTTGCTTAGCTTGAGAAGTTAAAATATTTATGGAGATCATATAATAATTGCTGCTCGATGGAGCTGCTTTGTGCCAGAAACTCTTGCACATCCCCAAGCCTGCTCTTTTCCATCCATCATTTCCAGGCAAGCTCTTTGCTGAACTGCCTGGCCTTGACCTCTGCTGCTGCAAACAGGTGGCTGTGAGTGTTTGCAAGGAGCAGCAAGTGTAAAAACATCATTGAAAGGATGGCCTTGAGATTTCTGTGTTGATGGCTCTCAGGAGAGCCTCAGAAAGCATCATGATTGACAAAGCAGGAAAAGATACAGAAATGTTCAAAAGTAAAAGAAGAGAGGGGAAGGATAGCTTGCACTATTGGGGAAATATTGTCCAGGGCTGGGTCTCTGGTGAGTTGGCTGAGGTCCAAGCCCCAAATTCACCCTCCTCCTTCACATCCCAGGCTTTTCATGTGTCTGTAAGGCACCTTCCCACACACAGTGGCAGCCAACATAGGGGCACAGTCTGCTCAAAGCCCCACCACAGCGCTTCCAGCTTCTCATTTCCACATGCACCCACCCAAAATTGCCCAAATGCTGGCACAGATTAATGAAAACACCCCTGGGATGTGTTACTTGTGCAAAGCATAACTGGGATTTTGATGCTGTTGAGTGCTTGGAATTGCCAACCAGTGCCAAATTTCCCTCTCCAGACACTGCAAATGGGCTAAAAATGGGCTCTCATGGCCATGTCCTTGTGGTATCAAATACTGTGGAATGAGAGTTTTAATATTGTTGAACATCTCAAAGTTTCTTTGCTGGCATTTTTAAAGGTCACTATTCAGCTCATTAAGACTACAGGATGTAAAATATAGATTATTTTGCACCACCCACGAACTCGGAGACCCACTGTGACCTCCCCACATCTTCCCTTTGCCTCACAGGGTTACAGCCTGACCAACAAGGGTTCCCAGTGCCGGCTTTCAGCAAGACTGGCCAAATTGGCTGACAATTACCACGCCTGGGGGCATTGATGACTTCTCCAAATGTTAATAACCACAGTCCAAGCACACCCACAGAGTGATGCTGCCAAACTGAGAAGGCTTTTCAGTTGGGAACCAAAGGCAACTCTGTTTCACCCACACTTTTCCTCCAGTTAAAAACACAAAACCCAACAACAAACCTATTGCCATGCCATAAAACATCCTTCAAGCCTCATCCCGGATGATGGAGAGGTTATCTTCCACCCACCCAGCCCTTTAAAAACCAAGCATGTGTTGCACTGTAATTTCTGAGTGGCTGATTTAAATTCGTTGCTCATAATTGCCTGTTTGCTTCCAAGAGATATTTTCTTATAATTAAAATAACACTCAGACCTGCCTCTTTCTCCTTTCCCTCCCCCCGACTTTTAAATCCCTTCCAAAGCAGAGACCCAAAACTGATTGCCTGGCACATAATCAGGAGGAGAAACCTGAAGAGAACAGGCATTTAAATAGTTGATAAATGAAAGCATTACCATATGAAAGACCCTCACCCCTCCTGAAACAGCTTTAAAAAACCAAATGAGACACCTGTTCAGATTAAAAAAATGACAACAGCATCATATGGATTTGGAAAGTTTTTTGCTGTAAAGTCCTCCTGTTGCAAATCTCAATGTTGGAGTCATCTCGTGCTTACCTTGTCTGCTCCTGAAGCTCTCCTGCCATGGACCATGCCCAAGCAATTTATCACAGGACTTCTCTATCCTCACTCTTAGAGAACCTCCCTGCTGCGCTGGAATCCCATCATTTCTCATGCAGCCACAGGGCTGTGAGGGGCAGGTATCTGCTGGCCCACAATGAGCTGTGCTGCACATCCCCCGTGGATCCAGGGGCTTCTGGCCCCTTTGCACCCTGTGCAGTCACCCAGAGGCAAAGAACAGGCTTGGAACTGTGGCCTCCTACTGCTCAACACCCTGGCTATAATCAGCCTTTTGCTTCACACATGTTCCTAATTAGCTGTATTTAGTACCCACAAAGCAGCAATTTGATACATATTTTATTTCAGTTTTCCAAGGAAAGTGCAGATTTTGTTTTCCAAACAGGACCTACTCCAAGGACCCTGCAGATGTAGCAGTGTGGGATGGTCAAGCTGCTGAAGGCTCAGCCTGGCTGTGCCACCTGCTTTTGCTTTGACTTGCTCCCTGCCTTTCCTTTTGGTGGCTCCTTCAAAGCTGTTCTCAGACTACTTGGCAAGACAGCAGCACTGACACCTTCACCACACAATTTGCCTAAATCCCAGGAGCAACAGACCTAAAATGGGAGGGAAGAGGAGGAAAACCAGGAGGTCCATGAAAGCTGAAGCCAGGACAGCACAAACAAGACCCCAGAGAAGATGCTCTTCCCTTTTCAGAGAGGATGGAGGGACATGAACAGCAACAGACAAGCAGAAGAGCAGTGAATGAGGATCACAACCTAAAAATAAGTTCCAAGAGAGACCTTAAGATTCATCTCCCTGCCAGCCCCTGCTCCCCACAGTCTGGCAGCCCAGCTGGATCTCCTGCACAGCCCTGAGGAGCTGGCAGGAAAATCGCTCTGGATGGCATCACATGGAGCAGCGGCTTTCTGGTCTGGAGTCTGAACAGAAAAGTTGGGGAAAATTCAGTTCCTGCAGAACTGAAGCAGCACATTTTGTTTTAATTTGTGGTGCAATATTTTCTTAAATCAGTTTCAGAGAAGAGTTGCAGAAATGCTTTCTGAGAAGTTAAACAAGAGCACCTCCTTTCCTTCAGATTGTTTTTCAACTCTAAAGTTCCATAACTATCCCAGAGACCTGCATCTGTTTTTTGCTATAGAAATTGATACAGAAATTGTTCAGAAATGTGTCATGCAAAACACAGGGAGAGTTTACTCATCCTTTACCAATTCACTGACCCATCACCATGCTTTTCTTTTTTCAGCCACAGCCATTCACCATGATTACATCTTTAACTGCATCATAAGAGCATTTCAGACCTGCCTGTGCTGCACTGCAGGGGCACCCCACGGACTTCTAACCCAGACCAGAAGTCTTCAGCTGTTGCCCATTTAACCACCATGAGACAAGGCCAGAACAAGAGGTCTGTGAGAAGCCTTGAGCAGCTCACATTTTCTGGGCTGGGCACAACCCAGAAGTGCCACCAACGGTGCTGCTCTTCCACCCTGCCACGGGTCCATCACCTGACAGGGCACAGCCCTGCCCCAGGAACCTGACACCCTCAGTGTGAGCACCAAGTCCATTCAGCAGAGCAGGAGAAAACCTGCTCAAGTTAAATGAAAGGCTGAGATAAAGGATTAGCTAGAGGATGGGAAGAAAAGGTTCTTTTTGAGGATTATTTCTAGCAACTATTTTATCTCGAGGTGTCATCATTCAAAAAAGAGCAATATCACATTTGGCAAGCTTAAGTTTGGCAGGTAAGAATGCAAATAAGAGCACTCTATATTGCTGATCTGGGCTGTGCTGTAAAACAAAAAATACCATCCACCATTTTTAGCATCCACGACTGCTGGCAGATGGTTCCTGCTCTGGGGCTGTAACTGAGCTGCTCAAACAAGAGCAGTTTGCAGTTTGCTGCTGGGGGCTGAGAACTGGGGGAGACCCATGGTCAGCCTGGCACCAGCAGCAGGGAGAGGACATCTGCTGCAGCACCTCCACTGAGCCCCAGGAGCCCAGCATCTCCTGTTCACTGCTATCACACCTCACAAGGCAGAGACAAGAAGGGTGGATTGCTGCAGGAACAATTTAACTCACAGATAACATGTAAACCCATTCACCTGTATGTAGCTACCTCTGGGCTCCCTCCTGCTGCTGGAGCAGCAGCAGCTGGTGTTGAAGGTCAGTGCACTCAGTTTTGCACTCAGCTTTTATGATTTACATATTCTCACATGAATTTTAAGGGAAAAATGCATTTGCAGCTGCTTTGGGTGCAGCGCCAGTCCATATGACACACATGTGGTGTTTGGCACTCTGACAGGAGAAGGCTCTCAGGGCGTTTGTGCTGTGTCACCACTTGGTCATATTTCCTCTCCAGGTCCATTAAATAACTGAGACACTGGCAGTGGAGCTGTCAGTGAGCAAGCAAGGAGTAAAACACTGTCTTTCACATCTCTTTGCTCTCTCCAGGACCAAAGGTGATGCTGAACACCAAGCAGCAGCTGGTCCAGGGCCACCCTCAGATCCTCAGGGCTGCTCCATAAATCCTTCCTACTGTACCCTACTTTTCCCTGAAGCCAGTCTCATTCTGGCATGTGCATGGGCGGTTGCAATTTCAGCTCCAATTTTGGGTAATTTTGCTTTCTGAGCACTCTCCTTCCATCTGGGACAGGGCATGCACCAGGATCAGTCACCAGTGCTTCTTGGAACAGGAGCATCCCCAAAAGGAATAATTTGACTTTAAATCTGAGCTTCTTCATCCTTGAAAATGTTCATCACTCAGCATTTTTTTGATTTCTTTGCAGCTTGCTTTTAGAGTTTGCCTCACCGCTTAAGGTCAGCCCTGATGCTTCCATGGTCAGTCCTGCAAAATGCTTAATTGGCAGAAGGTGGAAGCAGGAGCAATCCCAGTGCAGCTGGCAGTGGAACCTGGACCTGACAGGAACAAGGCTAATTGAGCCTCTCAGGCTCACAATCCCACACCATTTCTTTACCAAGCTAAGTCTCTTTCCCCGGGGTGTCTGGGTGAGGGTGTGCAGGGGTAACCACCCCCTCTGCCATCTATGGCACTTCCCCTGTCACCCCCAAAGCTGCAGGGATGGTGGAAGCATTGGGTGGGCACTGTCTGTCCCCTAAGGCAGGGCCTCAGTGACCCAGGGGGAGGGACAGCACCAGCCTGGCTGTGCTCTGCCAGCCCCCACCATGCTCCACACCCCTCTGACACTGGACACAAACCATGTCCTTCCAAGCCATGGTGGCGTTGGTGTTTGCTGACTGCACTAGACAAGAGTAAAACAGAATTATACAGGAACATCTCCTGCTGTCAGCTTTATTTAGAACCCAAAAGTTCGTTTCCTTTCTCTCCAATTTAACTCTGCATTTCCAATTGTCACCGGCAGTCATTTCAATGCAGCACGGACATCACTGTATTGGAAAATAATTACAATGACAGATTTTGTTTTGCTGTGTGAGACCTTCCACTACTGAATCCAATTACTGCTGATACTTTATCTCCTCCAGCACGAGATAATTGCTGCTTTCTCTTTTTATGAGCAAGAAATAATCAGTTGTCTTTTAAGGTGAGAAATATAAACAGCAATTGAATACCATGGTTCTCCATGCCCTCTTTGTCAGCTGGCATCTCTCAGAAAGACAACACAGAAAAAGGTTAGGCTTCATTTATGGTTTGCCTCAAAAACATTGCTTAAAAAGGAGGGAATAGGAATGCTCCTAAATGATGGATAGTTTTCTCCAGCTTAGGAAATGTGTATTTTATTGTGGACAAGGAGCAGCTCACAAGCAAAGCAGTTTTCTCACAACTGCCAATGTTCAGCATCATCACCCAGCCTTTTGCAGGATCTGGCCACAACAAAAGGTGTAGGGACAGCAACAGGCTCGAGCATCAAGGGCCAAAACTCCACATTTAACTCCACCAAAACCTGTTGCTTTGGCCAACTTTCACCTCCTCCAGTGTTTCTAAAAACATATATTAAATGTATGAATCTTTTAAACATCCTGCTGCTCCATCAGCATGGGACCCTTGGTTACAGCATCACATGGATGCTGTAACCATCCAGTTACAACCATGCTGTAACCAAGAAGATGGAGCAGAAGGAAACTGCCCCACCCCTGAAAGTGCCCAGGGCCAGGCTGGGTGGGGCTTTGGACTCCACTGGTCTCGTGGAAGCTATCCCTGCCCATGGCAAAGTGGTGGAACCTGATGAGTTTTAAATTCCTTCCAAACCAAATGTATCCTGTTTGAACACTGGAGACAGGTTTCTCTACAACCCACAATGGCTTCTTCCCTGTTGGGTTTTCTTTTCCCCTGCTTCTTTACCTGAACAAAGCACCTGCCTTTGAATAATTCATTGATGAGGTTTGTAGCACTTTGTTCACAAAATCACAGTGGGGAGCAGTGTTTTTTCACTAAATACTTCTTTGCCAGCTCCTCTCTGTGATGGAGTCTTGCTCTGCTTGCTCTCTTGCCAGAAATCTGCCAGGCAGTGAAGAGCAGCACGCCCCACAGGCTGATAAAACCAGGGGATGGAAGATGCTGGGGCAGCTCTCCCTCACCTGGCTGGGGAAGTGTCTGCATTGGAGGTGGAGTTTTGTGATCCTTCAGTGTCACAGGAGGAAGGTGCTCCAGATCTCCCTGTTCCTCTCCACAAAACCATGATGGAGGTGACCAGCTCAGGTTTAGGTAGATAACCTTGACCTGTTGCAATTAAGGCAGGTGAATCCTGCAACAATTTGCTGAATCAAGGAGGGAGAAAGGTGCTCTTACGAGTGGATTTGGATTATGAATATCCATCCTGCTTCTGCTGCAGGTATCTCACTCAAGGTAATATCCAGATCCCTAGATGCCTAATTTATAAGCAGGGAATTGACCATCTTCCTCTCCACAATTAGGAAGAATTAGTCATATATATTCACATCACATTGAAAAGGCATCACGAACAGCAAGCTGGAATGGATTACTAAGCTCTCTATTAGCATGTTAACATTTATTTAAAATACATAGTTGGCAAACCTGATGGTCATGAAAATTGCTAATAATGAATATAAATGAGACATGAACAGACACAGAAACTCAATCATAAAAAATGAACTATTAGTGTTGTCCTGATTTTTTAAGCCCTCCCATAATGTTGATAAAAAATGACTAACACTTCAGACAGATCAGTGCTTGGCCAAAAACTTCTGCCTTTAATTTATTAGGGCAAGTCATCAACATGTTAAATATGTGCCTTCACTTTCCATGCTGCCTTCCTCACAAATGTCAAAATGGATGGATTTTGATCAAGCAAGGAAATCAAGCTCTTTACTCAGCAGCAAGAAGGGAGAGGAATTTGCCATTTCCCATTCTAACTCCTTATCATTGTCACTTCTTTAATGTGGAGTAATTTAAGTTTCTCTTTTAGCTTCAAAGATAGATGGAAGGGAAATTTCAATTTGGATTGCTTGCAGGAGGGCTGTAGTTGGACTGGGAATTATCTACAATTGCTTGGAAAAAGCAAAACCAGCAGAACCTTCCTCCCCAGCTTGGCCCACAGTGTACTACCTTACTGCTCATCAGTGAAGAGGAAAACTACTTTTTATTCATTGTGGCACAAAAGAACAATGCAAATGTGGTTGAAGGTGGAAATGGGAGAAGGGATTGATTATCCTGGGGCAATAAATAACACTGATATAACCCAGTTGCACTATTAAGTGGCGTGGAAGGACAGGAAAATAATTTCAAGGGAGTTAAAGCTCTATAAACACTTCTCTCAGCCTGGTAAGACAACAAATGAGTGGTGCACCTCTCAGCAGGGATGTTTATATGGTACATCAGCTCAGATTTTATAGGTATTTGTAATTGAATTTCAATATGCTTCTTGATCAGTGTCACTGTCTCTAACAGTCCAGTATCATTAACATAGATAATGGATTTTTAAGGACTTAGGCCTGCTTTGCACATGTAAACCAGGTCATTATGTCTCATTTTGGTGCTTGCATGATTTCTCTGCAGTCCTTCAAACACACAGCCCTCTGGTTTCTAATATAGCAGCTTCACACACAAGCAGCTGGATTTGGAAAGCAGGATGCCTTCCAAGGTGGAAGCTGGACTTAAAGGCAGCTCTGTAACATGAAATTTCCAAAAGCCCTCTCAGTGCTGCTAACAACAACTCATGCATCCAAAAAATCCCACCTGAGAGACCCAGAGGCTGTGTTGTCAGCAGAGCAGGAGGACACAGCACTGCTGAGGAGGATGAGGACCTGTCATAGTTATGTGCTCTGTTAATGCAACCTTTATGCCACTCACTCTGAGCCTGTGAAATGTGAGGTGCAGGAAGGGGCACTCACCCGTTTGGTGTAGTCCATGGCCTTCAGGATGGAGAGGTTCAGCATCTCCAGGGAGGCCAAAACATCTTCATAGTCCCCCATATGGTCAGCAAAATAGTCTGGGAAAACCAAGACAAACGTGATGGGAACATGTCAATGTACCTTGAAGCTACTTGGCACAGCAAGATCTAATATTGGTGATAACATGAACGTGAGAGGATGGTTCCAGGGGTATTTTTATACCCTGTATCCCCAGCCAAAGCCACAATTGTCCTGCAGGGATGGGAAGTGGTGTTATTGCCATGAAGTTTGGGACCATTGCAAAAAGGAGATGTAAGACCCAGTAGCTCCCATTGAAAACAACTCATCAGGTTCTTTATTTCTATGACTACTTCTGCATCTGATTGTGTATGGTCTCTTTCCCTCTTACTGCTGGCATGAAGGCAAAGGTCTCAAAAGAAATCCTCTTTCCATTCCCTTGACATTCTTTGCCACTGAAAACATCCAAATACCTTCCAGTTCACCCCAATTTATATGAGCTGAGGCTGGCCTTACGTCTTTCCCTACATTCCTATCACATTTACATGTCAGCCCACGTTCACAGGTTGAACAAGCTTTTGAGAGTACAAAAGGCCTTGGAAGGAAGAGAGCAGAGCTGCAAGCTGGGCCCAAAATCACGTGTTCTCCACAGAGAGAGAGCCACACTTTCCCTGTGCCATCCTTGTCCTTTCCCTGTTCCTGGTGACTGACACAGAGAACAGCAAAAAGCTTTTCCTTAAAAGCCACCGGTGCTGCTCCTCTGCACCAGGACAAGGAGTGTCACACTGAGGTGACATCTCTGTGGAGTGCACCAAGACATAAACTTCAGGAAGCAACCCCACTAATTGGGTTTTCTTGGCTTAATTAGAAGCGCCTGTAGCTATTTACAGTCTGAGAACATATCCAAAGGGAAGAGGATTTTGGCAGGAATCGGAATGTCACAGCATGACTGACAGCAGCTGTTCCATGATAAGTGAACAGCTTACTCTCGTTGCAGTGTGTTTGTTTGTTTTTTCCCTTCCTACTCAGGAAGGAAAAATTGGGCAGATCTGATAGGTAAAGACTTTTTCTAAGTCCTGAAATAAAAAGCTGGAGCCATCTATTTCAGGAGAAATGAGCTGTTGTGGGCACAGCACAGCCCTTGAGACTGACCCAGGAGCACATGGGAGGAGAACAGAGTTGGCTTTAACAAAGTATTCAGCTCTGCTGCTTTAGTGTTATTTATTCATGTGAAGCTGCAGGGCTGAAGAAATAACTTTTAAAATGCTCTCAACATTTTAGAACACACAACCCATTTCAAGAGAGACAGCACAGCTCCCATTTAGACAAACTGAGGGTTCATGTTTAATACTTAGAAGGGAAGCAAGCAAATAAATCACAGGCAAGGGCAGGCACTCAGCAGATAACAGATCTAGGCAGGAACTGGTGCTGATCGATCCTTTCTGTGGCTTTCCCCAGGAGGTGATGGGTTTATCTCCCTTCTCTCCTGGCAGCTGCACCCCGGGAGAGGCAGTGAGATGGGATCACACTGGGTGACAGCCATGTAATTTCCTGATTTTATCAGAGTGATGGGGAATGCCCTGTGGGGTCAAACAATGCCATTGTTACCCCTGGGTTTCCTGCAAAGCTCATGGTACAAATTGTGGGGGGTTTGATTCCTTGGGTCAGCTGGCAAGGAGACCTAATGCAGTAAGAACGGAGGGATGGGAACAAACCCACCACATCCTCAGCAAACATTTTCTTTCTGGTCAAGGGGTGGGACAAAATATTGTCACAGATTTTCTGCTCAGTCTTTAATTTTGGCAAGCTGTGGGAGGTACAGCAGAGGTAGTGCACCCCTCAGGCAGCCTGCTGGGAAACACCAGGGCTGGCTTGGGGAGAAACATGTTACAGGTATTGCAGAGGGATCTGGGTTTATTGAACTTCAGAGCGAAGCTGGAAGCCACAACACCTCCAGAAATTAAACTCCAGCTTGTTATTGAACGGGGTCCATGTGTTTTGCTTAGCTCTGACCCCATTTGTGTTGCAAGGAAATGAAAAAGTTCTGTCAATTTTCCTGTGGAATAAGGAGCAGAGCAGCAGCAGGGCTGAGGTGCCCCAGCATTGCAAGCTCTGCTGGGTTTCATGCAACCTTCCAAGACCCCCATGCACACAATGATTGCTCTTGCCCAGAAGGAGGGACTGCACTCACCACACAGCTCCTTGGTGTCCACATTGCTGGAAGAGGGGGAGAACGAGGCAGGGGAGGAAGCAGGAAAAAAGAAAAGAGAAATAAAGAAAAGACAAGTTGAATGTAAAGGACAGATGAAGGCTACAGTTAGAATTTCAGCAGGCTTTAACTCCAGATGCCCTCCTGGAGCATCACCCACACCCTCAGCACCCTTCAGCCACGAGTGGGGACAGCCTGTGGAGAAGAGAAGGGTTGGTGTCACCCAGGGCATCTGTGCAGCTGGAACAGGTTCACAAGTTATTTTGGATATTCCCCGAGAGGGAAATGGGTACTTGTACATGCCCCTGAGGGGGGATCTTTACCCAAGTGGGACCTGGCACATCAATCCCTCTGACTTCCTTACAAACATCCAGCCTGGCAACACCCTGGTGAGACACTCAATAGGGCACAGGAATGTGTTTGTTCCCATTTACTCAGAATAAAAATTTGCAAAATATACTTTTCTCCATGGACCAATTCTCTTAATTCTGCCCTTATGAAGCAGCTCTTGCCCAGGACTCCCTCCAGACAAAATTGCACAATTACTTCTTAACACGTGAACATTTAGTTTATGTAACAACATCTCAACAGACAACCTGCTTGGGAAATAAAGATTGCTGCTAATCTCCTTGTGCCTCCTATTCCCACACAATCATTAGTGCCATTCAAGAGCTGGAACAATCCCTTAATAGAATTATATTTTATCCATCCATTTATATCCTGGAAAGTTATTTTCTTTAACTAAACTCATCCCTGCTCTGTCTAACCTGCCAGCATAAGTGGATTAGAGCTTCCACTGGCAGCATCCTCCTGCAGCCCTGCCTTGATGCCCAGATCAAGGCAAACACCAATGGCTTGAGCTGACAGAAGTGAGCCACCCGCCCTGTCTCCTGCTCAAAGAGCACGTGGAAATGACTCTCAGCCCCTTTGGGGTAAGAGGTGCCTGCCATGGTGTGAAGAAGTTACCTCTTGTCTCTCAGCTCGTGGTGCAGGACCCTCCTGCAGGTGCCTGGCACAGGCTGCAGCCAGCGGGGTGGGCAGCATGTGCTTCCTCTCCCTGCAAAATGAGCTTTTGCACAGCTTGATCTTCATTCTCTTGGAGGCTTATCTTCCTCAAACCCTGGAATTACTTCCCTGAATCCTACAAAGCCTCCTGGGGATGCTGTGGGCTCAGCTTCCCTGAGTAGATGTTCCCACAGCCAAATCCAGTGAATACACAGATCCAAAGCAACTCCTGATCCCAGGAGCTCTGGCAATGCACTTTGGCAGGGAGTGATCACCAGCACGGAGCTTCAGCCATGCAGCAGCACAGAAGGTCAGGTGAGACCCCAGCAGATGCATTTCCAACCCTGGCACAGCCCCAGGGCCTGGCTGGTTGTTCCCCAAAGTTCCCTCCTGCACACAGCCTGGAAAGTCAAATGCTGCTTTCAGGCACTTGCATAAGAATACTTTTGACATCAGCATCACCCACGAAGTGCTTCAATAATATTTTTCAGAAGACAGTTATTGTTTATAAACATCTACTGACGTGGTTATGGGTTTGCAGCTAGGGCATGCTGCTGAGGAAAAAAAATATACTATTGTATTCCATGTGATTCTGCACTGTAATAATTGATCTGCTGCTGCCAAAATTGGTCTTTTATTTCCTCACATCTTGCTGTTGTATGATTTAACTTAATTGTGCTTGAATGTTAACTCGGCTGAGAAGTTGCTTTTAATTTTAAGCCATCTTGCCTTCAGAATAAGCCTAATGAAAGAAATTACTGAAGTCACAAGCTGACTTAATAAAAAAATATGATAATGTTCAGATGAAAAACTGTAAGGAGAAATCAATGGGTACTTGAGCAGGCTGTTTCCATCCCCCAGGAGTTTGCCTGCTGGGAACATTGCTGACACAGAGCCACGTCCCCACCACTCTTACAGGGGGGTTTCTGGCCCACCTCGGGAGCTGCACAGCAACAGCCACGTGCAATACCCAGCTACAAACCAATTTACAAGCTGATCTGGTGGTTTAATGCCTTAGTAACTAGACCCCAGCAGGGGTTATGACAGTAGGGATTTTTATTATGCAGACATTCAGGATCTGGGGTTCAGGCTTTGTGAGATGGAAGGTGGCAGCTCCTGACCAGCTCCCTTGTCATCCCTGACCCTTCATCCCAGAGCTTCCCTTCACAGGATATTTTTGGAGCAATCACATATCACAAATCCTTTCAGCAGAAAAATAGTTAGGTGAGCATTAGTTACCTTTTTTTTTTTCTTTTTTCCCAGATGGCAAACATTTAACACTCCTATACACAACAATAAGCTAAAAAGAAAAATCGTGACAAGTTGTTCCCATGTTTTTAGGAAAAAAAATTTAAAAAGTCTTTCAAGTACCAGAACACTTGGCTGTGAATTAGCTTTTGATTTTTATTACATTAATAATGTGACTAATTCAAGAGCTTATTGAATCCATAACCCAACTAACTAAGCAGAATATAATGAATTTTAAGTAGAAATGAAAGAATAATTAAAGATTTATGTGTCATACAATTTTTTCTGCATAGTAGAAAGCCATCCAATCTTGTTCCAAAGCAAAAGTCTTTCTTTCAAAGGAGAAAAAAAAATCAAGAAAATCCAAGTCTTTTTGAAAATCCAGGCCTTTTCTCTGTTTTCCAACCAATGAGGCTGTAGCATGGAGCAGCACAACTCTACATCCCCAGCCTTGCTGGGAGTGTGCACCCTTTGAGGTTACTTTCCAGGGCAAAGATACACTTTGGAGATCCTCCTTTTGCCATTTGGGACCTAATTGGTCCAACAGAAATAGGAGACAAACACAAGAGCTCAGATTTCAACCCAGATCACCTTTGGAAAAGGCAGAGCCCAGGCCATGAACTACTTTGGCCAAAAAAAGGAGAGTTTATTGCCCACCACTGCCCACCCTTTAGACACTGGGATCATTTGACCAGGTAAACAGATTGGCAACAGGGAAATTGTTTTCTCTCCTAGTTCACATCCAACTGTTTCAAAGAAAAATAAAAGACCTGTAAGCATGAGAGTCCTTCTATATATCTGGGAGTTTAAAGAGCAATGACCATGCTGTGAGAGCATCCCCTCAGTGGGCTTAATTAAGTGAACTTGCCCAGGGAGTAATTACTGATGCATGACTTGTACCAGCAAGAGGCTGCCCAGACGAATGGCTGTGCCTCCTGCATACTCCAGAAAGAATCACATTTCTCCCCACAAAGCTCCACCCAGCATTAAATTGTGGTTTGATGAGGATCTGAGCTAATGAGGATCCCTGGGAAGTCCCATCTCTCTCTTGCCGAGTCCCTGATTGCAGATTGTCCCTGGTTTTTATCAGAGCTGTCCTGCACTGACTCTGCTGCTTTTCCATCAGTTTATAAGCTTTTTTTTTCTGTTTCTGTAAATGCCTTTCTTGAAATGTGCTGCCATCTGTGAGACTTTATCCCAGGAGGAAGGCCCCATCAGACAGAAGAGCTGTTGCATATGGGTGTCCAACAGCCCAGGGATTATGGCCTCAAACTGTAATCCCAGCAGCCACACCTCTGGGTGGGTGATGGCACCATGCAACCTCCAGGTTTTGGGTCAGAACCTCCAGCTCACTGACCCAGATCAGCCTAACACTTTGTTAAAGCAAGCCAGTGCTTTCCACCAGGAAAAAAAAAAAAATCTGGAAATTCCCCATGATGATTATTTGCATTAGCTCTTAATAAGCAAGCCCAGTGGAGCACAGCACAGGAGAGGGTTACCCAGAGAACATCCCAGGAGGTCTCAGCATGGCAAAATCAGGGATATCCTGGTCCAGTGCTGCTGCTGACCTTCCTTCCAACAAACACAGCCCGGAGTCCAGCCTCTCTCCCTCTCTCTCCCACCATCTCCCTGCCTCCCCAAGGCAAGGCTGACAGCCTCTGTCTTGCTGTCATTAACATATTTTTCCAAACTTCAGCTAAAGAGAGGAGAGAAAAAGTTATCTCAGAATGAAAAAGATAATGTGGAGAAGCAGAGCATGAAATTCCCTTCCTGGGTCTCAGCTTAGCCAAAGGAAAGGTGTCCCGGGCACTCCCAAGGGGCAGTACAATCAAAAGCATAATGGGAATTCGGAAGTTGCAGATACATCAAAGTCTCATCTTCACGTTTCTCATGCAAATGTCTGCCTGGGTGTGCTGCTCAAATGCTGCTCAGTGCCCCATCAGCTTCAGCTGAAGATAATAACCCTTTTCCTTGGGCAGATGAAAGGTTTGCATCAGCAGCCACACGGCTTAGTCACTTCACCAGCACAGAAAATGGAGGGTTTTTTTCCCTGAAATCACGTTCTACTTTTATTTCCGTCTTTTATTCACAGCTTTGGGTTTGCTACAAGGCTTCAAACGAGCACGGAAACAAATTATCCTCTAGCATTAGCCACCTGCAGAACTCATTTTCATTTAGGAAAGACTAAAAAACAACAAGTGCAGCTGGAAAGTATTATTATATCTGATGATAAGGCTTCTAGTCCCATCAGCAGCAGCGCTGTGTTATCTCAACACCTCAGAAGTGGCAAATATGCATCCAGATGCCTACTAAGGGGTCACAGATGGTCACTTCTGATCATTAGTTTCTGAACTCAATGAAGCATTTTTTACACAAACCCCAGAGTGAGAGAAATTATTCCAGGCAGAGCAAGAGAACAAATACAGGATGCCAGTCTGGGAGCTGAATAATTCTAAAGAACTAAACAACTTTCCAAGCCCATCATTGTATCTTATGGTGAATCCTGGTAAATCCTTCCCAAGACCCATCCAAGTACCTCCCCTTTACCCACCTGCTTGCTTAAGAAAAAAACCCAAACCTCTTTTATGGTATTACTTAAAAAAGGACTTCCAAAATCTGGTGTGCCACATGCAAAGAAACAGCAGAAGCCATGTGCCAAGGCTGTCCACAGCCAGAAGGGCATCCAGCCACCTGCAGCTCCAAATGACACAGGCAGAGAAGGATTCAGAGCATATATCAGTTTTGGCTTTCATTTCTTTAGCTATGGCAAGCTGACAATGAGGGCTCTGGTGCCCACCTGCCTTTACTTCAAGGGATGGTCTTTACCTGCTGCCAAATGTCCCTGTTTCTTTCATGACATGAATTTGTGGTGTTCTGCACAGGAATAATTCCAAGGTGCACATACTGGTGCAGGCACAATTGTCCTGCTCCCTATCCAGTACAACAATAAAGAGAGTGAGCAGGGAACCTGCAATAACCCAGCAGGTATTTGCTTTTTCCAGTGGGGCAGAAAGGATCACATCTGCAGAGTCATCAGGCATGAGCTGACAGAGGGTTCCTCATTCCCCCCAGACAGATGTTTCTCCTGAAATCCGTATTATATGAAAGAGAAAAAGTTTTGTGGAGTGCATATGGATCAGCACCTAACTGGGACACATCCAGCACTGAAGCACAATGATTTAGATGAAAACACCTGTGGGGAAGAGCTCCCATGGGGGCTCCTGAAGGGGAGAAAAATGCTGCCTTCTCCAAAGCAAAACAAATAACTTCTTCCTTCCCTTGGCATGTGCTCCATCACTGAGCACCTGGTGAGCACAGGAAGGGCCTCTGAAAGCCCAGCAACAAAACAAGTTTTTCTCCAGAGCTGTGGTAACATAGAGCAAAAACAGTAGGGACAAAGGATTGCCCAGAAATAGAGAGAAGCAAAAGTAGGATTTTTAATGAAGTTTTCACATATTAGTTTTGCATTATAGTCTCATCACCTGTGGTGCAGGATTGGGGTTTATAACACATTCTGTGTACTTTGAGCAATGGTCTCTTTCCTCCTACTTGCCCCTGCTATCAACAGGATTTTCACTCACCAGCTGGAAGGCTGAAGTCTGGTGTCCTCCAAGGATGTTCTGATCACCTAAACCTGGGCTTTGGTCTCTTCCTGCTCCTTGCACCTCTTTCCTTGGGATTTAGGCAGATGATGACCAAGGCAGGGGCAGTTTTGCTTCCTTCCACACCCTGTGACAGGGCTGGCTCTCTGCTCAGCAGGATGGAAGGTGAGCAGCACTGGGGCTGCACAGCACACCTGCATTCAGGCCCGCTGGATAGTCATGTTTCAATATTTAATATGCTTTAATAGTAATATTTTCACACGATTTTCTCTGCATCTCCTGGCCTTTTTAAGCCATCTGAGTTCTCATTAGCCCAGATCCAGTTTCCAAACCCCATGCCCACGTTCACTGGAAATGCTGGTGCCCAAAGCTGTGAGATCTGCACCTTGTGCTTTCCTTTGGAGCACCAGGGCAGCAGAGTCCTCATTAAAAACCAGCAATCTGGAAAACACTCATTTTTCAAGGTAAACTGAACTGACCTTCTGTACAAACAAGCACAGTAAATCTGGTAGGCTCAGGATAAAGCACACTCCTTTATTCATCCTGCTTCAAGGCTGTTCCCTCCCTGCTCAACAGAGCCCTGAGAAGCTGCTGCAGTCACACAGGGAGCCCACAGTGGCCTTGCTCTGCCTATGGAAGCACAGAGAGAAAGCAGGAGGCCTCAGTTCCCTGCAGGCTGGGCTCCCCCTGCCCAAGCCAGACAAAAAGCATCTCAGATATCCACCTCTATGGTTTCAGCATCACCAAAGATGCTCTTTTAGGTGACCTGCTGTTACGATGGGGAAGATCAGCAGAACTTTACCACCTTCTCCTTGATGTGGGAGCCCCATGGCAGATCCCTGAGTGTGTCTGGTGGCTCTCCCAGGGACAGCCTCAGCCTCAGCAGAGTGCCCACAGCCACTGCCCAGCCCAGCCTGCAGGGTTTACAGGCAGAGCTGCCCACTTGCATCCTTCCCACCCTGCCAGAGCCTGAGCTTAGCTCAGAACAGCTTTCAGACACCCACAGCAAGAGGCCTGTGTTACAGATCCTATTCCAGATCTGACTGCAAAAGAGAAAGAGAGAGAGGGGGGAAAAAAGGGTGGTTACCACTAAACACTGACCCCTAATTAATACACAAGAGGCTGAACATCCCCAGATGGGTGGCAAACAACCAAAAATGCCTGGACTCTCTCCAAAAAGCCTGTGATACTGGAGAGCAGATGCCCTGCAAAAAGGCAGTTGCCATGGCACTCCACAGGAGCAGTAATTAGGGATGTGGTGGGAAGATGTCTCTTCTCCAGCCACTGACCTGCAATACAGTTGCATTCATCTTGTAGCAGTAATAAACATTATAAAAATGATATGAGGATGCTATTGAACTTGCTAAATACAATCCCTAAAGTCCCAAACCATCCAAGTGCAGACATGGATGCAGCAGCTGAAGGGCCCTGTGCCCACTGTGGCCTCATTAGCTCAGGTGGTCTCACTCAGTAATCCTTGTGGGTCCCTTCCAGTGCAGAATATCCTGTGAAATCTCAGCTGCTGGTCTTCTTTTGGATTCATCCCCACCTCTCCTGGCAGAGGCTCTTACCTCCACCACAGCTTTACACTCATCACAGTCTTCAAGGGTTTTGGTGTGGGTTTTCCTGGCTTTGAAAAATGGGGACACTCTCCTGCAGTGGCAGCTCATGCTGTCTCAGAGGCCTCCAGGAGTGACCCTGCTGGCTCCCATGGAAGAGGGACCATGTCCCTGCTCCCCTCCCCGTGGGGAGGGCACAGAGGAGCAGTGAGCACCAGGTCCATGCTGACCCTGGGCTGGGTTTGCCCCTGCTGTGCCAACAGGAACATTCCTGCTTTACTTGTGCAACTGATACAACCAGCATGGGCACTTTGTCAGGAGGAGGGGGGATGATTAAACACTGCTTTTTGCAGCACAACTCATTTAATTTCCTTTCAGGGACTCAGTGTTTACCATAAAGATGAAGACCATCACAACATTATTTGCCAGTTTCTCATTTTCAAAGGCTGCTGCTGTATTTCAAGGCTGGTTCAGCTCCTCACTCCCTTGGCATACTGATGCATTCTGTAGCCACAGACACTTGTGAAACACTGGAATAGCCAAGCCAAGCCCCCATGTAACCCAATTCCCTCTGTACAGCCACAGATTGGTGTCAGAAATAGCACAGTGAAGACCCCAATTGCCTCTAGACCATCCTCAGAAACTCCCAAGCTTCAAACCATCCCTGACACAGACCAGATGCTTTCTTTCATCAGTAGTTTCAAGACAACCAAAACAACATTTTCTCAGTGGTGAAGTGTTTGACAGAACAAAACACCCAGCTCTAATTACCAAGGGCAGCAGGAAAAGTGACTGAATATGGATAAAAATGAAACAATGGTCTGGATGCTGTTGAGAAACATGCTCAAAGCTCTCAGTAGTTAGAAGAGAAATAAATGTCACTTTAAAAAAAGGCAGGAGCAGTAAACTGGCACCTGTGAAGTACCACAAAGTTCCCACAAAGGGCTGATCATAAACTCAAATCCCCAGACTCTGGGGAGTGCAGGAGAAGCCCAAGGCAGAGCAGCCCCACTGCTGCCCTGCACAAAGCCCTGCATCTTGCAGCCTTCGGCAGCTCCACTGGGGGCAAGGGAAGGGGTTTCCCCCTTCCATATCCAGTTAGGGCCCCCCAGGATCTGTATGTAAGGAGCAAAGACTGGTGGAGCTGTTCCTGCCCAAGGAAGAAAATTTTGGGTGGTTAAGGCCATGTCCTCTTGGGTCATTCCTTGTACCTTATAAAACCATTTCATTGTCACAGTTGGCCAGAACTTCCAACCACTCACTCACAAAAGAAGAGTCTGTTGAAAAGCTCACAAAAACTCTGAACAAGATGATAACACAAAAACCTCCTGCTAACAGCACAGTTAATATCCTGAATAATATATCAGTGTAGCACACTAATTTACTAAGTTTAATCCAACAGTTTCTAAGCACAGTCACCACCTTAAGTAAAACAGAGATTTAGTACAATATGAAATATTTTCAACTCTCTGCAAATTCCTAATAAATTATGTGCCAAAATCCTAATAAATTACGTTGAAACCCTTTTTTTTTTTTTATGGATGACTCTTTCTTGAAAAATATCACTCTGCCCACAAGTGCATCAAAGAAAAGAGAGGAGAGATTTAATTACAGCCTACAAGTAACTTAGCTGCTAGGAGGGATGGCACTTCCAAATTTGTTAAATTGATGATTACTGTATTGATGATATTCATGGCCTGGCAGTGCCAGGCAAAACGGGGACCACAGTCCTTGGAAGGAAGGGCTGGACATGCCATGGTCAGCACAAGAAACTTCTTTGCTCTCAAAGCTCCACTTTGAAAACATAGCATGGTTTTCTGTGATATCATCATCCCGTTGCATTGAGCTGATTATTTAATTTTGACATCCTGGTCCCATGCAGTGTCTTCAACCCTCATCCTGCAGCACAGCCTGCTCATAAACCCAGCTCTTCATCTCCCATCTGCATCCCAGGGGCAGTAAATACAGCAGTTATCGGCACATCAGTTTTGCTGTCAGGCTTGTTCGAAGTGATCAGCCCGAGACAGACTTTTAAACGCCAGCTGTTTGCGGTGCGCTTGGGCTGCTGTGAATGCAAACTCTTTTACGGGGATAGCTGCAGTAACTATTTCGGTTTTGTGCAACATGGATTCCCTATTTGCACAAAAATATAAAATAAGTAACAGGAAGGAAAAGCGCGGTTTCAGCCTATGATGCTCATTCACAAAACCGCGACGCAGCCCCTCCTGTTGTGGAGGGCTCAGTAAAGAGCTTTAAAACCCAAAGAAACAGAGAGTTGTGCAGAAAGGCTCCCACCCTCTGCTCGGCAGCCCACGGGGTGGTTGTTCCAGCCTGGCCAGCTCCAGCACAGGGACATGCTCCGTGTCCGAGCTCGGGCAGGGATGCCGCAGCCCCGCACTCACGGGCGATGCTCCGAGGCGCTCTCAGCGCGGAGCCCCGGCAGCCCCGGGCCGTGCCCATCTGGGGGCTCAGCACCCCCACCAATGCCCCTGCAGGGACCCTGGGGACACTCAGAGACAGTGATGAGTGTCAGCGTCCCCGCAGCAGGGACAGAACGAGGTGGGCTCAGGGGTGCCGTGCTGAACCACTCGGAGCCTTTCCGCCTTTAAGCGCTCCTAACGCGGGCTGGAGATCGCTGCCTGGGGTTCAGAGAGGTTCCGTGGAGCCTGCAGGGCTGAGTTACCCCGAAAAGAGCCATTCCCAGCTGTCTGACTGCCCCTCGCCCCTGTCCTGCCCCTCCAAGGGGGAAGCCAAGGGATGCTGTGATTTTCCACCTTCACCGGGGCACCAAAACAGCACAAATACCGCCGGCTTGCAGCAAAGCTGCACTTCAGCTGTTCTTTCACACACTTCCCTCCACCTGTTGGCCCTCTCCTTCACATCAAAAGAAGCTATCTGTCCACGTTTTTAAGCTCTCATTATTTATTTTAGCTCAGTTTTGAAAGCAAACCACTAAAACAAATGAATATTCTTTTCGGAGGGAGGAGAGGATCTCTTATGCTTTTATGCACAAACTATCAACAGTATGAAACAGTCAGAAATGCCCTTTTTTGATGAGTGAATATTTAACATTTTGCGTATTTCCACTTGATATGGAAGCCTGGGCTAATCCAATTTCTATTTGTAATCTCTGTAATATTGAACTGCAAAAGACAGAGGGATTGGTCAGAGCTCAGCTGAATGGGTTGCTAATTGCCAGAAGGAAATAACAAGATATTGAGAGCATGAGGTAAAATTAAATCAGCCTTCTCCTCCTTTTAGATATTGCAGGTATCTTGTTTATTACCAAAGTTATATGTAGGAGAGGAAGAAATTAAAGCAGCAAATGTGCAGGTTAGGATATGTGACACACAACTGGCAGGGAACAAGTAAAAGAATAGTAAAACAAGAAATCTCTGGACCCTGTTGCTGTACTTTTCCCAATATCTTTGTTTCTCATGAATGCTTTTCTTCTGCCATTGAAGAATTTTCTAAGAACTTCCTCCCAAACCCAGCCCCAGGGCAGACTAAAGAGCAGCTGCTTGATGCTGGTGCCCTATGCACATTTACCCAGAATAAAAATCCCTTGATAAATTTGCAAGATTGGAGCTGAAAGCAAAGTCTACAATCTCTTTGAATGCCTCAAACATGACTCAAGCACAACTGGCTGGATAGAATTAAATATCTCAGTCACTTTTATGGTTTAACACAGGATCTTGGTATCTTTCCATTCCCTAGAATGGAAAACTGGTGATGCAGAATGGCCCTGCACAATCCAAAAAATAAGGTGCTGAGCCCCTTTCTCAGCTAGAAAAGTCTCTGCTGTGATAATTCTTCACTCCATTTGCACAGATAAACCTCCCCAATCCTGGCAGTCTGCAGTAAACACCAGCCTGCTGCTCCCAGAGCCAATCTGCCTCAGTACAAGACAGGCTATCCCCAGGGACCCAGAGCGCCTGCCTGGGAAAACACCTGGGAAATAGGATTAGAAATAGAAAAATGTTCTGAGATGTTAGTTCAAACAAGATTCTGTGCAGGTTTTCAGCTTTGTGTTTCTTGCAGTGACCTTCCCACCGGGTGATTTGTTTTTAAAGCCCCTTTTCTTTGGTGAGCCCAAGACATTCTGTGTCTCTATCAGCCCACAGATGCTGAGCACCAGCCTTGGCACCACACAATTCTTCACTTAAATAAAAATTAGAGCATGGTATAGTTTAAATGACATGTTTCGAGAAGAATAAACTAGGACTCAAAAACATTTTTCACATGAATAAAATCCACCAAATGCCCGTGCTCTTGAGTGCCAGAAATTAGAGCAAGACATGTAATTTTTTGTGCAATCATTTTGTCCCTTTCAGAAGAGACAAGAACTGTCTCTTGAATCAGTTAATCAAAATCTTGGCTGATTAAACCATCCGTAGTTTATTTCCCAGGGAGTTAATTGAGAACATTCCATATTCAGAGATGAAGCTGGTTTCAATGGGCACAGCCATCTCTGTAGTGCAGACTTGAGACAAACCCAGCTCTTCACTGAATCAGGCTTGCAATGCAAATAGCCAAGATGAGGGAGGGGGAGAGAAAAAAAAAAACCAAACCAAAACAACCAAACCCAGGAAAAAAGTACTCAATCATAATCATCATTGTTCTTCTCAAGAAGTAGAACTTTCTGTTCAAATTGGAGAGGATTGGACTGCAGAAACCCTGAGAAAAGCACAGACAGCAGAGCTCTGCTCCTGAAGTTTCCCTGCACACAGGGGATTCTCTCAGATGCAGATATCTCATAGCAAAGGACACCAGACCTGGGGTGGGGAGTGGGAAGGCAAAGCACCTCACAGTAATGTCTGGAGGGACTCTGGGATCCAAACAAAGCAGTAGCAACAGGCCTTTTCCACCAGAGGAGGACAAGGACTGGAGCAGGCTGCTGTCCAGAAGGTACTGAAGGTGTCCAGGTCTGGAGCAGGGCTGTGTGCTGAGTTCATGAGTTGAGAAACTCATCTTCACCTTTGGGCATTGATGCATTCAAAGTAACAGAGAATCAGAATCGATGTGAGGAAAGTATGAGACACATTTTGAGAGCTTCTGGCCCCACAGCTGATGATGTCAGTAAGAGCAGGGGCAGTCCAGAGCTTCCACCCTTCCCTCACTGGCACTATGGGTCTCTCAAAATGCTGGAGCTGAATGCACTGCTGGAAGCAGCACAGCTGTGTTGGCAGAGTGCTCTCAGGCCTGACATGCTCTGCTCCACTGTGGGACTAATTAGCACAGGCAGAGAAGCTCATCAGGATCATTACCTGCTTCTGAGGTGATCCTGCAGCTGTCCCCCAGCTCTGAACAGGAACTGAATGGGCTGGGAGCTACCCTGACCATACCCTGCATCTCTGCAGCCCAAAGTGACCCCCAATTACTGTGATTTGTAATTCAGCTCCCTGTGGTACCTGAGCAGCTGAGGGGTCAGAGGAGGAAGGTGGCTTCCTGTTCTCAAGAAGGATGTTGTTCAGCTGAAGGTGTTGATCAGTTTTCCCCTCCATCCCCTGTAGTCACCCCTCTGGACCACACTCTGTCCCAGGTCAGTGTCCCCAAGGATGGGAGGTGGCACTGCCAGCTGCAGTTCAGGCTGGAGAACTCAGGGGCTTCAGCTCTCCATTTGTCACAGTCCTCTGGCAAAAGTGACAGTCTGAGGAAGCTGCAAAGGCTTCTGAGAAGCTTCTGTTAATTATCCTACATGCACACTCCAGCCTTTTCTAGTGTTTGCCACTGGAGAGAAGAGCTCATTTAGACTGGGGAGAGCGGGAGAATAAAGCCATTAAGAGAATAGCTGTGAGCCAAGCGAAGAGATAACAAAGGACAGAGCAGCAGAATGCTGATGCCATGTCCTTGTCTCCTTGTGAATGGACCTGCACAGCTCATCTGAGCAGCCCTGCTCCAGTGAGCAGATCTCTCCCCAAAGGATTGTCCTCTGCAGCTATGAAAAATGTACGAGATAGAAGAGGAGTTGTTAAAATCCCCTGCAAGGACTGCACTTGTTTGGTGAACAGCCACGTGTGGCATCCCTGTGCTTTCCCAAGGGCTGAAAGGTGCTTCTTCCTTCCAAGGGGAGGCAGAGTGGGAGTTAATGCCAGCCCAGGGAGCTGGCAGAAGATGGGAGCTGTGAGTCAGACAAAGCAAGCTTTGTCCAGTATCACAGTAACACCTTTGAAGGGTTTCATCTGCTCATTTGTGACCCTAAAACTTGTTTGACTTTACATCTGCAATGACTTTTTCCTTTGAAAATTGATACATCTTGTTAGAAAAAGTAAGAAAGTGTGTAGACAACTCTGAAAATATAACTGGATTTCCCAGGTAACCATTAATCCAATATTTTCTAAAGCCCATTTCTACCACTAAACAAAAAGTATATACTTAGTTATGTGTGTCCATACATCACATGCACATATATTGCACATTATTTGTGCTCTTCCAGTAGCCTTGGTATTAATAGTAACATATCATTATCTCTCCAGCAATCCTCAGGCAGCTCCCCAAAGAGCACTGCTGAAACCTCCCAAAATAACAGCTAAAACCAGTGGTGAAAAACCACTCAGCAATGTCTTGTTCTTGCCCCCCAGCTGTAGCTGGGAGGAGAGGAGGGCAGACAGTGTGAGCAACAGAGAGAAAAATGCTACTTTTTCTGTTGCTTTTAAGCAACAACAGCATTATGAATATAATTTTGCCAAAAAACACCAAGAGAAACACATGACACATTTTGGATGTTCATGCTGCCAGGTGGATTATTTGGTGATGATAGAACCTACAGCACAGTTCTTGCATGGAGATATCTGGTAATAAAAATCCAGGGTGGGTGTTTGAAGCCCATGCCCAGCACCCCACACCAATAATGCCCTAGAGACACCTCCCAGGCAGTCAAGAGGAATGGGAAAAGCTCATTAACAAAGCTGGGTTATTTTGGAATGTCCCTTCCCAGTTCAGCACCCTCCTAAGTGCACCCTGCTGTCAGTGGGGCCTCTCTGGGCTCTGGGATAGAGGCACAGGCTCCTCCAGCCACAGCATCTCAGGGACATCATCCAGAGCAGCACAGCTGCTCCTTCATCCACAACCCACCTCACCCTCCCACTCCTCTGCCCAGCTTTTCTCTTTTCCACTGTCTCCCCAGCTAATCCCAGCCAAGAAACTGGTACAGACATTCATTTTATCTACTCCAGTAAGGCAGCTCTCTGATTCTAAAAATACTCCAGGAAATTGAATCAACATTTTGTAATTGGCTGGTAGCAGCAATTACTAATAATCAGCAGGAACATAATTTTCTTAGTTTTCTACTCTTACTGTAATGTAATCTCAATAGCAATCTCGGTTTTGCACACTAAACAAACACAATGGCCAATATGAGAAAAATGGGGAGATTAGGCAAAGTTTCAAAAATAATTAAAAATAAATAAACTTCCATCAAACAGCAAAAAGCTGTAATTCAAGCAGCCTTTGGGAAACAGAAAGTTAATATTGTTCCTACGTTCCCCTGTAAAATGGAAAAGTGAAAGCTCCACTCCACTTCTCTTTCTCAGTGGCAGCAGCACTGAAGATTGCAGCCCCAGAGCCTGGAGGCAGCATCCCCCTGCCCAGGCTCCCACAGAGCTGCCCATTCTCTGGGAGTCTCGGGTTGGATTTCTGAGATTCAGGTGGTTAAAGTCCTTTTTTGCCCTCCTGGAATCTCTGAGCCACATGCAAGAAAGAGACAGAGGCTTCAAGCTTCTGTTTTTCCAAGGTCTATCACTTTGTTTATTATTTCTTATCTCACAGTGTGCTCTGTGCCCATCGAGGTCTGTTCTGCACCTTGGCCATTGCACAACTCCTCCTCCCATGGGAGGTCTTCATCTTTTATACCAATTGTTATGAACACATTAGTTACAATTTCCTACCAATGGCCACTATTTACACTAAACAGGTCATCTCTACTTGACCCAATCTCTCCAAATTATATTGTGGTAACATCACAGCAGAAAACGGAGATGAGAAAGAAGAAGAAGCCTAAGCTCTGCCCTAAAATCTCCATGTTTGCTTTTATCTACCTCCATTCTAAAAACCCCAAACTACACATTTCTCACCCTGTGATAAGCTAAACTACTGTGCTTCACACTCTTGAGACTTGTAACTCATCTCTGCTTTGTGCCAGGGTCTGCAACCCCCATGGACAGAACTAGAACCCCCCTGTTCATCCTCCTGGACAGGTATCAAATCCCCTTGGACAAAACTCAGACCTTCTTTGCTCGGTTCCCAGATTGCTTTGCCAGGGTTCCTGAGCTTCCAGGGCAACCAAAGGGATGCCCTGGGTTCTGACATCTGAGGGTAACAACAGACACAGCAAGCTGAAGAGCACACACGGCTTGGACACAAAGGACTGTGCTGGACACAAGACTGCAGCCCAGCAAACCACTCAGGTCACAGTGAAAAACACTTCTGCAGAAGGAAGCCTGGCTCTGAATCGGTTTGCTGAAGACTGAGACAGCTCTTGCAGATTAAAAACAAGGAATATTTTCCTTCCCCAACTTGATAAATTCTCTGTAGATATTTATGCTTTCTAAATCAATAAACAAGTGCCAATTCATGCAAGGATTGAACTTGGAAGCGTGACACACTCGTTGCTTCTCCTTCCAGCCAAGAACAGCAGATGCTCAGCTGCTCTCTGCAAGGATCAGTCCCTAACAGGTATTGATGACTGTATCAAGCCAGCTTGGCTAAGGACAAATCCTCCTGAATTGTGGGAGCTTGGGAACTGCTCAGCAAGGCTCCTTGCCAGCAGCACTGTTGCATGGCATTTACAAATGGCACATTTTCTCTTTGTCCAGTTCAGGAGACATCCCTTACTCAGGCTGGGAGCAAATTCCCTACAATCCCCAAGCAAAAATTTCCTGTTTCAAGGAGACCAGAAGAAACATCCCCACACTGATCCCCACAAGCCCTGGATTGCACATGAGCCATCTGCATCCTTCCAAAGGCCAGGTGGGCACTGACAGCTCAGGCAATGCTATAAATTATCTCAGAACAGAGGCAGGTGAGCACCCAAGTCCCAGAGTCTGTTGAGAACCCATCTGGGAGCATCACCTTGAGCTCCATAAATACACCAACAAGGCATAAGGCAGCACCTATGCAGTGCCTGTGGAAGAAGAGCCTTTAGAAAAGATGGATCATTCTCAGATAGTTTTAGTAATAAGATCACTAAACTTTCTTTGGTTCAGGGAAAGGTAAATATCAAGCTGGGCTTTGGTATTTTCAACCTTGGAATAAACTTTGGGAAGTACACACATTGGAAATACATGATTTTGAGAAACCTCTCATTTACTTTACTCTTGGAAATCATTCAGCAGTCCCTTGTACAGTGTTGAGCTTTACAGCTGCTGCCTTGGTGCCCTCCAGCACAATCACTGCTTTCCAGGGGATCCGTTGGATGGGTGGCAAAAAAATGCACCACTCACACGGGCAAAACCCCATCTCCCTGCTGCCAGAAGGTTTTATAATTAACCAGATTATTATTTTTCAATCACTTGCTTCAAGACTTCTCATTTGACATTGGATTCTCTTTTCTTTGGCTTTTTGTCCAGATATTTTCCCTCCAGAGGAATAGGAGTCACACTGGAATATGACTCAAAGATGGTTTTCATTTGTATTTTCAAATAGACAAAACCACTCAGACTTTTGAATGCAGATTCCTCTTGGAAAGGGGAAACCCAGCAGTGGGTTGTGTCCTTTGTGCTGGTGCCCAGTGCTGCTGTTACCTGCTGGCAGGGGGCTCCTGCTGGGAAACCACGGCTTTGGGCTGATCCCAAATGCTGCTGACACTGTCAGGGGGCTCACAAACACCTCAGACCCCACCAAAGGCAGAGACAGCAAAGACAGAGGGGGGAAGGAAACAGCAGCTGCTAATGAGTCTGTCAGCTTAATTTGAGAGCCTGGCACAGCCTGCAGACTCTTGATGCTCAGGGAGAGCAGTCAGGTGCCAGTTTAGCTTCAACTTTGGTGTTTTTGCAGACTAAGGGCACACCCAGAGCCCTCCTCTGCCATCATTGTTCCCTGCTGTGGTGTAGCCACAACACTGACAGTGCAGGGCTGCTCCTGGTCCAGCCCTCGCTGCCTTGGCCAGGATTTGTGTGGCCAGAGCAGCCACCTCGGGCTGTGGGGACAGAGCAGAGGCAAAACATCCACAACAGTGGCTACAGGGCTTGGGGAGAACCTCACCTTGAAGATAAAGGGGCTCGTTTCTTTAAGTGCTAGAACAATCAGTGCTTTCCAGGGGATTTTTTGGATTGGAGGGGAAGTAGGCATGGTCCAGGTGCAGGGGACACAGAGACATCACAAAGAGACAGGATAGATCTATGCTTAGAGAGAGTCACACTGCTGCCTTTTATAGCACAGCAAAGCTTTCAGATAAAGTGAAAAAGTTAAAGAGGTATCTAAGTGCCCACATTAAACTAAGCAGCATTTCAGATGTTGTAAAGGTCAGGTTGCACTACTGGAAATGTCCTGAAAAAACCACCAGGACAAAAGAAGTCACAATGGCTGTCAGGATGAGACACAAACCAAGCAGAAACGGAAATTTTGCAAGGTTTTGCAAAGCAAATTGCACCCCTGCAGCCTGTGCAGAGGTGCAGCCCCCTGCCATGCTCCAAACACTGTGAAATGGAGAGTGTCAGCATAAGGAACTTACTTGGTGTTGTCTGAATCAATGGTGTGAAAGAGCTTCTCAAGTTCCTCTTCGTTGAGTGTCCCATCGGAAAAGAAGGCCTGGAACTCCTCCAGGGACAGCTTCCCATCATCTGCAAACAGCAACACAGCTGCCATTAGGGAACAGCAAAGTGAGGGGGGCAAGGCTGAGCATCAAGAGTTTAAAGATTCACACCAAAATTATCTCCAGGTGCTTCTGCAAAGCTGACCCTCAGCCCCTGCAGAGCCCACAGACCCCAGGGTGGGACCCTGCAGCTCTGGCTGACCCAGGGGCAGATGAAGATGCTCCTGGGTATGGATGCACTGGCCACTGGCAACTGATTGGGCTATTAACCCAGAGCATGGCTCAAACCCAAGGAGGAGAAACTGGTGAGCTTCATCCTAAAACTGAATTACATTGAAGAAATTATGGAGGTTTTGACTACCCCATGTTCAAATGCTGCTGGACACTCATTAAGGGACATTACTAGATAGGAAAAGACCAGGGGATTGGAATTGTGACAGACCCAGCAGTGTCTTTTGCCATCTCCATCCAGCTGCATCCTCTCCAGCACAGTCCCTCTCCCTGCTCTGGACAGGAATGTTAAAGGAAGCTATTCCACTGATGTGGAAATGTGGCCATACACTTTCTGGGTTATTTTACATATTGGTCCCAGAGTTAATTTAATACTGGGGCTATTACAGACTCCTTAAATAACCAAGAAGAAAAAGAAATTATCAAAGTCATATACAAGGGGCTCTCACAAGTTTGACTGATAAAGTGACAAAGGCTTACAATTGACTGATAAATCTGAAGCCTTTCCCTGTGCTCTGTGGACAGAACAGAGCTGCTGTGAGAAAGCTCCTGTGAAATTCAGCAATAAAGCAACAGGAGAGAGACAAAACAAACTCTAAAGAAACCTTAATTTACCTTTTCTTGTCCAAGCTGCTGACACTACAAGCTGGTGTGCAGCAGTGCCTGGGGGGAAAAAACTACCCCAGGTCACATATTATTTAAAATCTTTCCATTCATATCCACAGAAGAGTCACAGACTGGAAATGGTGCCTACTTTGTCATTTATTATTTAATCAAATCAATAATAAACCTTGCTGTTTCTTTTTCAGGAAATTATTCTAGAGGACAAAATTAGCCAACTCTCCACACGCACATCAATCTTTCTTCCCCAAAGTAAGTTTACTGCTCCTAAAACATAAATGCATTGCCAAATGCTAACCCAGTTTCCCTTGGCTGGTATAGACACATTTAGAACAGTGATAATCTCAGTCTAAGATGCCCATTTAATTGGCAATTATGAAAGGAACACAGCAGGAGAACGGTCTACAGCAACACTGGGTGAAGAGGGCACCATTTCCAGAGCACCACAATGGCTACAGAGAGGGTCCAGCTGCCTTTATTGTTTTTCTGCATTCCTTCCCCAAAATGTGACCTTTCTGCAGCAGGTAGGGTGCAGAATGCCAGTGCACAGCTCAGGGAATGGGCCCCAAATCTGGTCTCTATTTCTGATCACAGAACACTAAAGCACCCCACCAGTACTTCAGCAAGAACCTATTGCTTGAAGCACCCCACCAGTGTCACCTGGAGCTTAACCCAGAGGTGACATCCTGTCACTGTCACTGGAGGGGATGAGAACCCAGAGGTGACATCCTGTCACTGTCACTGGAGGGGATGAGAACCCAGAGGTGACATCCTGTCACTGGAGGAGATGAACAGATTGTCCAGAGCAGGAGCCCCATCCACACCACCCCTCTCCACCTCTCCATGCTGCACAACTGGATAAGAAGCTTTTCCCCCTCAGTGCTCCTATTTATGCAGTATCCTAGCCAAGATCAAGGCTTGGTTTCTTCTGATCCTGGCTGGCAATGAATGCACATCCTCAAGCACCAAGATCAAAAGGATGACAGCATTTCTATCCCACAAGGGCTAACCAATTCTTTATGTATGGAACACTTTACCTGCAAACCATAAATCAGTGCTTGTTCACCTTCAAACTGTCCTTCCACACAGAGGGCAGCAGAAATAAATTCCCAGGAAAGTCACATAAATCAACTTACTGGGAAAGAGAAACTGTAAAGTGAAGTAGATTTTTTTTCAGGAGAGTACTTTGATCTGAATTTACAGTCTGCTTAACTCTGAAAAACACAAAGGTGTTTCTGAGTTTAAGGCAAAAAAATCCACACCCTTTATCTAGTTTATATCTTATAACTTCTGTCTTTCAATTTACTCTTGCTTGATTTGTTTTCCTCTGGGCTTTTTGAGGGTTTTTTTTTCAGTAATGTGCTCCAGGATACATTTTTGCTGCAGCCTCTGAAATATCTGTGTTTAAAATCTGTGCCAAAACACTGCTCTGACTCCCCTCTCAGAGTCTCCAGAGAGAACAGGTAGGCAGATACCAACTACCATGACAGGTCAGATCACTGGAAACCAACACGTACTGAATTTTTGATGGCATTAAACAGCCCAAAGTAATGCAAAACCAGGATGATTTAAGAATCTAGAGAAAGAAGGAGGTGACAGTGAGTTTTATTTATTTTTTTATTGTCTGGAGACCCCACAGAACTGCTTGAATAAAAGTATTCTGACTCCACAGAATTTGAATAAGATACCAATTTTATTTGTAAGCGTCCAGGACTTTCATTTCCCCCCACAACCACCAGCACCAAGTACCAGTCAGCTTAAAGCTGATGGTTATTTAATACAAAGTGGAATACTTCTCTACAAACACACAAAGCAAAAGCCTTTCTGAGCAATGAGATAATCCTTGAGCTGCATATCTATAATTGTGGAACAGCCTGGGTTTGTGGAGCCCAGCAGGCAAAGATGCCTTCAGGGAACTTTAGGGTGATAAGAGGAAGCAGACTGGGCTGGGATTTGCCAGTTCAAATTAAACTGTTAAGAAACCCTGGGTGAGGAGGATTGACCACAATGGTACCAACACCAGCTCCCCTGGCTGGCACTCGCTGTGATAAGTAAGAGCTGATGGGACACTGTGGTCCAGGAGGAGCCTTATCAGGACAGTCCCAGCTTTTTCTGACAGCAGGAGTGTCTACACTCAGTAGAGAATGGATAAGACTTCCAGAAAGCAGCTTTTTGCAGAAAGCTGCTGGGTTCAAGAGGTACAAATGCTCCAAAGGGACAGGCAGAGCCTCAGTTGGTTCAGTCTCACCCATGCCCTGCCCTGCAGAGCTGCTCTGGGATCTTCCAGCCCTTGGGAGCTACTTTTGATAGGAAGCATAATGCAAAAAATGAGATTCTTTACCAAATCTTACAAAAAAAATATCAAGTTTCCACCATTTTTAAGAACTAGAGATCTCAAAGGGATCTAGATCATAAAGATCTTGAGATCTAGAGATCTAGATCTACACAAATATTTGTGACTTTTTTTTTTTAATCTAGGCAACCACACTAAAGGCAGGCAACCTATTTCCTCTGACTCTCTCCCTCTCCTTTAAACCCAGCACTTGAAGTTAACACCTAGCTGCCAGCAAGGACAAGTGAACTAGAAATTGCCTCCCTCAGCTGAGAAAAGAGATAATCAGGCCACAGCTACCCTGCAATCATATCTTCCTGAGAGAGCAATCTTCATTTTACCCCAGCTTTTCAAAATAATTCAATCACAGGCAAAGACCAAAGGAAATTACCAGCCCAACAGAGTTATCAAAGTTAAAACTAACTGAAGAGAGAAGGACATAAGAGAGAGCATCAGAAAGCCCCAACTGGGATGTTATTATACCTCCATTTGCCATCAGGAAAAGGTGAGGAGTCCAGAAGTGGCTTTTACACCTTCTAACTCACAAAATCAAGCTGTTCTCACCTGCTAACACAGCCCTGGGAAAAATCAAACTGAGATCATAAATTGTCCAAAGTATAGGAAATCTGATGGCCGAGCTTCTGGAAATTCACTCAGTGATACAAATGGCTTAAAGCAGCTACAAAATAAGGTCACTGTTCTGAGCCTGAGTTTGCTAAATCTGTTTTCAATTACATGAGGTTGAGACTGCTCATATATTTTCAAGATATATTATGAATATATTTTCTAGCTATTATTATGGCTATACTTCATTACTTACTTTTATTACTCTGCGAGTTCTAAAATGCCCTAAGCTCTGCTTACTTGCAAGTGCCCAACAGCTATGGGTAAGTAAATTGGATTTTATTGGGGCCTGTGCATAAAGATGATAACTCTATTTTTTTCTTCTTTCTTGGGGGTATGCATGTGCAGATACACGAGCCAGCAAGAACAGGGATTGGCTTCCACCCTGAACCCTTCATCCAGCCCCCTTGGGAGCCAGGAGGAGCAACTTTATTCATTTAAACAAAGGGGAATATGGGCTTGAGCTTTCTATCCTGGGCTGTTAGGGAAAATTACCTCCAGCCCCACAGGTCTGATCTGTGATGAACCTTTCCACTGGGCAAAGAAGGGCTGTGTCCTCTGCATCACCCAGCCCGCTCTGAAAATCATCTGCAGCTCCTCACCAGTCACTCAGGCACAGAGCAGCCAGCAAAAAAATTATCCACCCACTTCAATTCCAGCCTCACAGTGTCCTGCTGGGGGCAATTGCATTTAGCTGGAAGCAGGGTTCACCTCCAGACCTGGCTGAGGCTGCAGGGCCACAGGAGCTGTGCAGGAGCAGCAGTGCAGCCACGCTTGGTGGCTCTGCACGAGGACGGTGCTGCTGCCACTGGAGCACAGCCCCTGCAAGAGCCTTTGCTAATGAGATGTAACACACATCATTACTAGGAAATTACTACAATTACAGTAATTTTCTAGTGAAAGGAATTTACAGAATGACTCCAAAATGTTGAAACTTAACTAATGCCCAGCACAGCTGTTTTCACCAGGGTCAGTACCACAGCAAGCAATCTGTGCAGATAGCTTAAGAGAGAGATTGATATTGCCAATACAGTGAAGAATCACTGTTTGAAACACTCCTGTGCATTCCCAACACCAGCTGGGAATGCTGGCACATTCTGGGACCTACTGGGTGATGCTGGGACCTGCTGGGTGATGCTGACACAGGAATGTAAAGGCTGGCACAGAAGAAAGTTTCAGATACAAAGTGAGGGATTGAACTTAAGGATCTGGGGTTTTGCTCACTCAACTCATTGAAAAATCTTGATAAATGCTTTTCTGTGTACTGGGCATGATCCCCTCCTTTGCCTTCTTGCCATGAACACAGTTTTGGGGTGGTGCCTTCCACCTCCTGCCAGTGATCCCATGACAGCTCCTATGGGCACAGCCCACAGCGCTCCTGCTTGGGGCAGGCTGGGCACTCGCCAAAGCTTCCTGGCAAATGCCACACTCAGCTCTGCTTCCAGCATCACCTTCTTCCTTGTGCCATGTGCTAACGAAAACTTTGGGGTTTGCATCTTCCCAGAGGATCTTTCCTTCCTGTGCCTGGATGAGGCCTTGGAGGAACACTGGATGCACAAAGCAAATGAAGGAACATCCCTTAAGAAGTCAGCCAATACGCCTCCCTAGTCATTGACCTCAGGAGTAAACATCATCTTTTCTTTGGGAATTTGGCTAACTTTTGTCTTCATCAAAGCACAGACTTCATCAAACACAATATTTAGCCAATTTTACACTTCTCCTTTCTTCTGTGCAGCACGGGATGGAGTTCTGTGGTACAACTGAAACTGGGACATACCCAAAATCTGTGAATGGCACCTGATAGAAAGACTGAGGATCCTTTTTGTGACTGGATTAGCCCTTTAATTTCCATTTAAATAGGGGAAAAGTGACTTTCATTTCAAAATTACCACATCAGCCACTATAAGATATTGAGGAATGACTTAAAGCCTGGTTCCTGTTTAGAATGATGGGTAATGCTGCATGCACCAAGCAGACAATGGCTGGGAATCATCCCTGTAGGACTTGGACTGGAGAAAAATGGGATTTCCATTGTAGTCAGAAAACTGCACCTCATTCCCATCAGAAATAGCCCGGGCATTAAGCAGTGTCCATTAGCATGCCAGAATTTTCCCCAAGGTGCTCAGCTTTTATCATGAAATCAAGCCTTTTGTCATCCTAGAATTAGAAGTAATTTTGAAATTATTTTTAATGGCAGCTATAAGTAGTTATCAAATGTAAGCTGGTACGTAGGGAGGACTGATATAACACATTTTCTCTCACTATCTTTTGTGAAGACTGTACTTTTTTCCCACATAATTCTCACCCTGCTGTAATGACCTGATTTAAATGTGTGTGTGTGAGGGGGTGGTGGTTTATGTGCTCACCCATTATATTAAATTTGGACTTTTCATCACAGGTATCTAGGAATGCCTTCCAATGAAATTCCTAGTTGTTTATAAATTAAGTGGTGGAATTAGACTTTTGCAGGATGTAAATAGCCTGGTTAGGTTCAATGCAATTGCTGCTTAGTAGAGATTGTAGCAAAAATCACCTAGTTAGAAGAGGATTCAGACAGAAATGCTTGTGGTCTACAAAGCTTTCTCCAGCCACCATTTTTCTCCAGAAAACAGGAGGTAACTTGTTTCAGTTTTTCTCTCCCTATCCAAGTTATTTACTCTCAGTTTAAAAAGAAAATGAAAGTCAATAGCTGGTTTCAATGCATTTGCTTCACATCTGGAGCAGCACAAGGGAAGCACTGAGTCAGCCCCTGCACGTGCTGCAGCTCTGGAGTAATTGATGGGAACTGCAGGTGATCTGAGCCCTGGGACCCTGTGTACATGAACATAATGGTCTGGTTTAGGGCAGAGCACTGAGAAAACACTCAGGAAAGGAAACCAGAGCTTGCAGCAAGCAACCATCTGGTGAAGAATTGATTTTGAGAGGCAATAGGTGAATTCTCAATGGGTTCCTTGGGCTCCAGCCTGGGCAGCCAAGAGGGGCTGGAGGGGAGGCACCTGGATGGGTGTGCACCAGGGTCAGTGTTGAAGGACAGAGCAGACCTCTGGGCCATATACCACAAATATACTGTATTAAATAAATAAATAAACAGAGTGTCCTGGTTTTGGTGAGGATAGAGTTAATTTTCTTCCTAGAGGTTGGCACAGTCCTGTGCCTTGGATGTAGCATGAGAATAATGCTGATAACACACTGGTGTTGTAGTGGCTGCTGAAGGGATTGGGGACATACCTTCACCTCTGTTCCTCCACTCTCCCCCATCAGGACATCCCTGTTTCCAAGCTGTTGCAGCCATCAGCACACCCAGCTTAGCTCCAGACATGCACCTGCCACTGCCTCTCAGTTATTTTTCATCTTAGTTGACCTGAGACTGCCTTTTTATATTGGGTGCTATTAAATGGATGACTGACTTTGAACAGCCGTAGCTTTTTAGCACCTTTGATTTATTTACTCATTTAAAGCCTCTGCCCTGTGAGCTCCACAAGCACAGGCCAGCACAGCAAAGCAGCAGGTTCCTGTGCAGAGCTTGCAGCCTCCTGACCCAAAGAGCCTCATTCTCTCTCCCAAAGGCTTTGGTTCTCCACATATCCAAACACCTGTCTTGCTCTCTCCATTGCTATTCAGCCTCATCCCCTCCCTGCAATCTTGAATATCTACTTCCTTCTTCATTAAAGTGCCTTCAGTGTCTTCCCTCCCCACATGTCCCACCTTCTTTTTTAATTTGAACTCTTGGTGTAACCTGTGACATTGTAGACACAGCTCTACAAAATTAGAATTCTTGTTCTAGAGGAGATTGTGCAGAGAGAAGTGGTTGCAACATCAGCAGCCTTTGACTTCTATCTCTTGATCCCCCAAATTTCTGTTTATTGTCCAAGCAGCCTTGTTGCAGACCCCTTCTTCAGTCACCTTCCTGAAACACATTGCACAGATTGGATATTAGGAAAAATTTCTTTACTGAAAGAGTGGTCAAGCATTGAAACAGACTGTCCAGGAAAGAGGTGGGATCACCTTCTGTGAAGGTATTTAAAAGACTTGTAGATGAGGCACTTGGGGACACAGTGATAGACTCCAAGGGCACTCTATGATCTTAGAGGGCTTTTTCAACCTTAATCATTCTGTGATTTAAAAAACATCAGCAAAGTTTCCTCTACCAAACCCCTGTCAAAGCCCACGAGCTACCAGCAGTCTTTCTAAATATTTGATCTAAAGTGAAAATGAAACACAAAGATGGCTCAGCTTGCTGTTAATATGAGATCACTTTGTGCTTCAACCATCCCAAAGCAGTAAATCCTGACTTCAAAACTTCCTCCTTGTGTTTAAGGCAAAATTCTTACAAGGAGACCTTGCTAAAAGAGAGTAGAACTTGCCTCCTGCAGTGCCCTAAAAACAACTATTCTGGACTGGAATTACTACAGACAATGAAAAATACAATAAAATAAATAGTAGGAGGAAAAACTGATATTTGGATACTTATACTACATTATTAAATAGCATAGCTGCTATGTTCCTATGCAAAAAATTAGTTAATTTTTATGCATCAGCAAACTGCAGTGTGATACATAATTCCCTGCAAGGTTAAGCATTTCTTTGTGTGCAGAATAGAGGTGGCCTGGGAATCACAGAGAGATATTTAAATCTGCTCCTGAGCCCTGCCACATCAAAGCAGAGCAATGGGTTTATTTGGGAGGCTTTTTTGCAATTCCCCACTCACACATCAAAAGCTCTGCATGGTTTCAAGCTGTTGCAGGGCTCTTACTCCTGCCATGCCATGGTGATCCTCCAGGTGCATCCCACAGGATGAGATTTCTGCTGAGAGGCAGAGCTCTGGGGGTGATGGGCAGAGATGTAAAACCACTGCAGCACTTGGTGTGCTCTGCTTCAGATTTCCTACAAGAATAATATGGGATCTGAGGGAGCTCATGCCATTCTGAACTTCAAGTGACCTTCACCACATCTGAAGAAAAAGCCTCTGAGAAGGTACCATGGGTATCACCTTCCAGAGTCCCCAGTGCCCAGGCTGGCTGAGGACAGGTCACAAACACACACCAGTGCCTGGCCTTCAGCAGCAACAAGGGAAACCTGGGTTTCTCCATAGGGACAAGTCAAAATATCACTTTTGAAGCTTATCAGGTCACTTCCCATCCCTGGAAGTGTTCAGTGCAATGCTGGATGGGGCTTTGGGTAGCCTGGAGCTGTGGAAGGGGTCCTTGCCCATGCCAGGGGATTGGAACTAGATGAGCTTTCAGATACCTGCCAACCCAAACCATTCTATGATTCTATTCTATTATTCCCACCTCCAGGCAGCCAAAAGCTTCATTTTGCTGGAAATCAGTCCCTGAAGCTGCATTTCCCTCCTGCACTCAGACACACCAGGAGAGTACAACAGATATTCTCAGGAAATTGCTGGAGCAGCCACAGCAAGGGCACAGCTGCTCTGGTGCTGGAGCACAGGTCGGATGTTCTGTGTGTCCCACTGAGTTTAAGGAACAGCTCAGTGCTTGGACAGCAGCAAACCCAAACCATGGGGCTCACACAGCTCTCAGACTCCCTGAAAAGCAGCAGTGGGTGCATGTCCATGGCAAACAGGAAAGAGAGAAAGCAGAAAATTTTAGATAGCAGGTGCTTCATCCTAAGACATGTGGGTAAACACCATTACTTACTGACAGTAACTTCATGCATTCTTAGAACACACTGGAGCCTACACAGGGCCCTCACACTGTCCCCTGCCAAATTAATGTCCCCGCTTCTGACTGAGGACAGCTCAGAACCAAGATTTAGAAAGGCAATGTATGTAGTTCTGTGCCATGCCCAAGTGGGAATGTGCTAGCTGAAACATTTGTGAACTATCAGCTTCAGGCAGACTGCCAGCTCCAAAGTTTTCAAACTTTATCGTTAAAATTTGGCAGAGACATCAAAAGAAAGAGTAAACCTGGAATAATTGATCAGGAAGTTTGAATCAAGCTGAAGCAGAAGCCAACACTCCTGACTCCAGTACAGCTCTGCTCTGCAACAACCTGTTAAATCCAGATTTTTTGGAAAGCTCAGGAACAGGCACCAAACAGCCCTAATTCCCCTCTGCTCCTCATTAAACAACCTTCTTGCTTTTTTTTTTTTTTTTTTTAACGTGCAGATAGATGAATATTTCAGAGGGCCAAAGCAGGGTTTGCACTATTTTCAGCTCATTATACCCAGCACTCACCTTCAAAATGAGGAAGAGGCAAGTGCTTGAGCAAAAACTCACGAAAATGCATGGTGTTGACTCTCAGAAGTGTGGTCCTGGTGTGGTCAGGGCATGGCAGGGAGAGAACCTCACTGAGGCTGAGGCTGTTCTTGGCTGGGCTTGCAGAACCGCACTGGATCTGGGCACAGCCTGGGGATGATGCCAGGGGTGGTTCTGTGGGCAGCTCAGCTGGGATCACTGCTGGGATCACTGCTGGGATCACTGCTGGGATCACTGCTGCCAGATCCACGGGATCTGCTCCTGGGGATCACTGCTGCCACATCACAACAGCAGCCCCTCCCAGGGACAGCCTGGACAGAAGCCACGGGCAGCATTTCGACTGCTGCCCTACCCAGGGAAGCACAATGCTCATCTAAGGGAATTGCTGCAGGTAAAACTATAGCACCAGGTTTGATTTCCTGATCTCTGACAGCAGAGATGTTGCATTTCAACCTAACTGAAGAATTTAGTACAACAGCCAGAAGCAGTGCCCAGGGTGCAGTGACTGAGCTGGGTCCCTGTGTGACAGTGATGTGTCAGGAATGAGCCGTGGGCAAATCTGAAAACTCACCTGGGTTCTGTCACTGCAACAGCTCCCCAGTGATTTTGTTTCCCCCTTGTAAAACAAGCATTATTCTGTGCTTAGTAAAACCCTCCAGAGGATGAGAAGCAGTGCTCTGAGTGACCTTTCACTAACACTGACCAGAGGAAGGCAGTGGGGCTGTTTCCATGTAGTAGCCATGGAGTTGTTGACTGTTGACAAATTAGCAGCAAATTACTGCAGATTAGAGAGCCCCAAACTCATCGCTTTCTACAGTCCCATGAAACAATATCCAGATTGCATTGGCAGCATCAACAGTTTTCCATTCAGCTAACAAGCTGTGCAGAGATGAAGACAGCAAATTAAACTAACACGAAAAGCAGATTCCTCATTTGCATTCTCAGAAGGCAGAAGTTTCCATACTGCTTTATCATCTGCAGCATACAGGACATCCAGCTCCCTGTGCCAGGGCTCAATAGGTGCTTGAATAGCAAATGCAGAACCTGCATAATTAATTACTTGATTCCTCATGTAAACTCCTGAACCGTGAAGTCCAGGTGTAACTCTACAACACTGATCTCGTGCAACACTAATGCTTCATTTCTTGAAACTCAATGGTCCCAAAATCCCTGTTAAAAAAAAGTTTCAGGCTCTAAACAAAACAACTGCTTACGTTTGATGGTCCCTCTCTGAGAAACCCCTTTGCCAAAAGCTGATTTTCTTGGGGTAGCCTTTGCTTCAGTATAAATGAGAGCCAAAGTGGTCCCTCCCCATGGGATTCCCTTGCAGGTCCCCAGCGTGGTCTGTCCTGGCTCCCCATGGCTGCACAGGGACAGCAGCCAAGCCAAACCTCCCTCAATCCACCACAGTTGCTCTTATTTTTATGCTTCCATTAATAAGCTTCTGCATTTCCCCTTTATTTTCACAGTGAAGATGTAAGCCCTATGCTCACTGTCTCCAGCTATTTGTCCAGGGCAGGATGGGTGTCTCAGCCCTGTCAGAGATATTTAACATCTCTAAGGCAAACAATGCAGATCTTTTCTACATCCTTTCATCCTTTTGCTCCAGCAAAGCGTCTGAGCAGCACAGAACAGAGCAGTCCTGCAGGGAAGGCACATCTGCTGTGAAAAGATTGCAAAGAAAAAAACAAAACCTAAATACGCTTTTCTGCTCCAGCAAATTAAACTAGCACCTCTTTAATCACAGATTTCTACTTTTAACAAAGCTGCAGCATGAATATTTTCTCTGTTTATTTTTTGTAGTTTGTTCTTTTCAAAAGTAGGTTACAAAACCCCCAGAACTATCCAGCTTTTCAGTTAAGGGAGGAGAAAGATAAGGCATTTTGCTGTCTTTTCTGCACTGACCCGTGTAGCAGAGATTAAAACACAAATGAAAAAACCCACAAATTTAAACAGATGATGAAGACAATAAGAACAAGAACCACGGCAGAGGGAGGGGCACGGCAGGAGCCTCCCCCGACCCACACCCCACGGGCACCGCATCCACAAGTAGGTCACAGCACGGCAGAGCATCCCCACAGCGCCTCTCCGTGTGCTCCGCCCCGGATTGAATCGCTAAAGCCGGCAAGCCCCACTGGTACCAGCACAAAAGGCAGAGGGAAACTCGTGTGCCAACTCCAGATTCCTGTTGGGAAGCACCCCCTGGCCCCCTGCCCGTCTCAGCATCTCCCACCAGTTCCTTCCATCCTCAGCATCCCAGCCACTGACCCGCGGGTTCTGTGATTCAACCCAGCCTGCTTTAATTTGGCTGAAGCTAAGATGAGGGAAAAAAGGGTATCTGAAGGACAAAGTCACTGGAAAAATGCTTACAAGTTTGTTTGCTTGTTGGGGTTTTTTTGGTTGTGGGGTTTTTTTTTTTTTCTTTTTTTTTCCCCAGGGAAAAATGGGGTCATCTCTTCGCTTCTTAGAGAAAGCTTTCAAAGGAACATTTGAAAATCCCAGACCTAAAGTATTTCAAGTTTTGTTTCAGTTTAATCCTTATATCTTTCCCTGACAACAGGACTGACAACAGCCTCTCAATTTTTAGTTGTCTTTTCCACAGCAAAACTGAACAAGTTGTCACTGAGTTCCTAAATTGGGAAAGAAGACAAAAACCCCTATGCTGCAGTTTTTCATTGAAAATTGAGAACCACAAATGCACAAACCATGGGGGTGACCTGTGCATGGGACTGCTTCCTAACACAGAGCTGGGGAAGGGTCTCCCTGCTCACTCACCCAGCCCTGCTGCAGCTCATCAAAATGCTTCTTTGGGAGATTGTGTTTCAGAGAAGTCTTTGTGAATTTTTAATGCCGTGTGCTACTTAGTGCTTGCTGAATCCACAATTTTTTCCACGCCATCTCAGCAGCATCTGCTGCAGCCATGCGACCTGGAGCAGCACACAGCCTTTCCCAGCACAACTGAGAACCTGGGAGCAGACAGATCCCAAGGACAGGCCCATGGGCAGTGCAGGGAGAAGCTTCTAGACACTCCTGCAGAACTTTGTGATGCAAAATTTCCCCAAGCCACTGTCCAGGTTTAAGCTGGATTCGAGTGGTGCTGTCATGGGAACACAGAGCAACACTGCTCACCTTGAGGTGCTGACACCCAGCAGAGCAGCACTGTCTGCAGCCTCTGCACAGGGAACTGTGCTCTCATCTCTTCTTTGCTCTTTAAGCCCAAAGGGGAGGTCTGGAGAGGAGAGATGCTGGATGCTGGTGTGAAAAACCAGCTGGGAAACCAATGCATTGTGCAGGAGGAGGAGAAAAGGGGGAATGTGGACCACGAAAGTCAAGACACACAAGGAGTCTGACAAAAGGGTGGAGCATGACCCTTCTGCTTTTGGCAGAACTGAATTTACACAGGAGAGCAGTGGCACTGAGGGCCTTCAGCCCTTGGGGTGATGCTTAACAGTTTCCAAGATAAACCACACTCCTATGAGCTCTCTTCTGCTTCCCTGGGCTCTGGTAAGCAAATCACTGTAATCCTTTTATAGTTTTTTGAAAAAGAAACAACACCAAGAAAGCTCCCACTAGAACCCAAAAGCAGCTAGATTTTACAGGAGGGCCATGCCAAGAAATGCTATAGAGGATACTCATAGAAAATCCAAATTGCTAATACATTTTTTCCCCCCAAAGCTAAGGAGCCCTAAGTTGGGAGCACAGCCCTGCTCTATTCTGCTCAGGAGCACTGAGGTGCTACAGCAGGAGTAAAGATAACCCAACAACCAAGAAAGAAAACTCAGGAGTGGATCTGCACATGGACAGCTCACTGTGGGTTGTCTGGCTTGGCCATAGAAATGCTTGAGGGAACTCTGTACTTCTTTGATACACTGAGCATGATGAGCTTTAGGTAATGGAATAGAAAATGGTGAGTTTAGCCCTTGATGATTATCTCCTGTGATGTTTGATCAAACCCTCCTCGTGTGGAGGAGGTGATTTATTAGCAGAGATTGGACCCATTTGAAGAAAGAAGCGTCCTGGTGCAGGAGAAGGCTCATCTGAGACCTTCATCAAAGCAGCAGTTTACAGAGAGGTTTTCTGTCTCCCAGCACTACCAGCTCACATGTCAGTGCCAAACCTGCCATGAAAAAGCTTTCCAGAAAGCAGATAAGCATCATCACAGCCTTGGAGGAGCTCAGCTCTCTGCAGGCTCTGCTTTGCCTGCAGGAAACACACAGAATTTCCTGCCTTCCCATACTATTAGCATAGGCTGGATTTCTAGAGTGGTTCAATGCACAAAGCCATGGGTGAATTCAGCAGGATTTAGCACCCCTCTCATGAGGGACCTGTTTGCCTCTTTGTAGACATGTGAGCCTGAAACATTTGTGTTTCATTTACGTACAAACAAACAAACAAAAGAAGAAATAAAGAAAAAAGGACATAATATGCTAGGAGATAGGAAACAAAACAGTCCTTGCAAAACCAGTGGAGCTGGTGAGGGCCAGGGTGCTGGTCAGGCCATGGTGTCTGGTCAGAAGAAATATCTGCCTGAGGGCTTGGTGACATTTGGTGTGGGAGATGACACAACGTTTGCTGTTTCCTTCCATGTCCACCCTAATTACAGCAAAGCTAATTCCAAACCTTGCCTGTCTCTCTCGTGGAGCACACTGATGTGCTTGTGCAATCAGCTCAGTGGTTTCCTACCTGCCCAAACCCCACGGGATGTCTGTGCCACAGAACAAGGTGGCTCCTGCTGCAAGATCAGCCCCTGTGAATCTGCCCCGAGTGCTGCTGCAATGACTGAGCAGTGAGAAACATTTAATCCTCATTCTTGTTTTATAACAGGATCAAAACGCTCAGCATGCTGACAATTCAAAGGTTTAGCAGTCCAGCATAGGAAATAGGTACTGCAAGCTTAAAATTTGAATACTAAAATTCTAGAAGACAGATGGTAAAAAGGAAGAAAAAAACCCCAAAAACCTACTCATGCTGCACTACAATGACCCAGTCCTGCACTATATTGATTTATGAATATAAGAAAATTGCTTTCTTTTCCAGTGCCTCGGTTATCCAGCCACTTGCTGTATGAATACATTTGCTCAGGTCGGTGTGGGGCTCTCAGAAAAAGTACTCAGGAAGGGAGCAAGTGGCTCCAGTGATCCAGAGTTTAAGGCTCTTGATATTGAAGAAAACCCGTGGATCTGATTGCCCTGCTGAATCTTTCCTCCAGCTGCAGCCAGGCCCCAGGCGGGTTTCGCTGTGAGCAGCCTTCAGCCAGGGAATGGTGTGGGACAGAGAGGGCTCACCCTGCCGGGAGGGAGCAGGGACAGCTGAGGTGGCACAGGTGACACAGGTGACACCCCACGGCCCCAGCTGTCAGCAGGGCAGGTGTCTCTGCCCTTTGCTGGTGCCCTGCTCTGCCAATAGACATTTTCTTCTTCCACCTGCTCTACCCAAATCCACCCTCAACCTCCCGTCCCTTTCTCTGCCCATTTGCCCCCTTGTTAGCTCCCTGGAGGGAGGAAGAATGGGAAAATGAAAAAGAATCAGGTGTCCTTCCTCGTTTGGGTATGGCAGATCTGTTTAGGAAACATCGCCAGGAATTGTCTTTGCAGGCAGCCCCAGCCCCGATGGGAAGGGCACGGCGGGGCAGCACAGCCGGATCGCATTCGCTGAGCAGCGCTCAGCCTCTCCCTGCCTGCTGACCTTTAAAATGTCAGGCACCTCATTTAGAGAGCAACAATTGGCTTTGAAAAGTTTTAAGGCCCCGTGTCCTGCCCCAGCCAATTTCGCAGTGCTCTGCAAGGACGTCTCCCACTGCTTGATTTTTTCTTTCTCCTTCATCTCCCCAGGATTTCAGCATTTAGCACCTCGTTCTCTCATGCTGCTCTTGTTATAGGAGGATTTAATATTCCTGACTGTGGACAGCCCCACTTTCATGACTTCTTTTCAGTTCATTCTTCCTCCAGTTAAAAGCTAGAAAACCATTTTCCCCTCTGACTTCCAGCTTAGGAAAACCTTTTGCGAGATCTAAACTCTGCTGTTTTCCTACAACTAGATTACAGGGTGCAGGAGAGAGGAAAAACAGTTCCTTTCTTTGAAAAATATAAATATTTTATCTTGTTTTTACAGTCTTATGCAAGTACTTCCATTTATAGCACACATTTTCCCCCCACTGTTTGACACATACCAAGTGTATTAATTGATACCACTATCACTCCAGCTACAAAAGGATAACAGGACAATTCTGCACATGGCTGTGTTTGCACAGAGCCCAAGCTTGAGCTTCATAAAGCCCAGGGACAGTCCTGCATTCCCCATTCCCTCCCTCTGGTCTCCAGTCTGACACCCAGACAGGCAAGCTGTGTTTTCCTATCACTCAGCTTTCCAGGCAGAAATATTTCTGATTAATTCATGGTCCCTTCCTGCCCCTCCGTCCTTCCTTTCCTCTTATCCCACCCCACAGGGATGTCACAGGGGTTAATGAGGGTTGCAAATTTGCTCTCTGCAAATGGTGCTGGTGCCAAGGAAGGTGGCAGCGTGGTGCTGCCATGGCAGTTCTGGAGCTGCTCTTGCCTGCCAGGGTGCAGATTGCCTTATTATTGTTATTATTATTATTATTATTATTATACACAGCAGAGCTTGTTAATGTGAATACACTGGTAAAGATTTTGATAAATCTTGAACATTTTTCCAGTATTAACCCAACTTTTTTAGAAGGTGGGGAGGGATGTATAAAGAAAAAAGAAAGCAGCTGATGGTCCTACAAAGGCAAGGAAGGAGAAGCAGCCTTGCTTAACAAAGTGTAGCATGTTCTAAAGCCAGCAAACCAGCCAGCTGGAAAAGCAGCATCCCTACGACAAACAGAAAATCCTTTGGAAAGGAAAACAAGCCTCAGTGCACTTATTTTCATTAGCAGACCAGGCACAAGCCTGTGCTCTGGTGCTGGCACAGCAGAGCAGTACCCAGCCAAATCACCTCTGCCTAAAGCAGAGGCTCTGTGGGCTCCTGGAGCCAGTACTGAGGCTTCAGGAAAAGAACCCCCACAGGTATGTGCAAAGCACCAGAAGCACCCAAAAGCCACACTCAGCAAAGCCTTAAAATCTTGCTTCTCTTACAGAAAATGAGTAACCAGGGGCTGGAGCCACTCACATCTGCCCCTGTCAGGCTGGGGCCTCAGTACCAGCATCCAATTAAGGCAGAGACTTGGCAGCAGGAGCTGATCTTGGATCCAAACCCTAAGCCCAGGCTGAGGCACTTCTTGAACCCAAGCCCAGCTGTAGCAGAGCTTTAGAGCTCTGCTGAGGGGCAGCAGGAGTGTGGCAAGAGCTTCTCCCTTTGCAGCTGACACACTGCCCTGTCTGGCACTTGGCAGACACAGACAAGTTTCACCTCTGCACTGAGGATGAGCAGGGTCACAGAAAAGTAACTTCCACTCAGAAAATGAATTCAAAATTATTTCCACCCCTAAAACTTTCTGAAGTCTTGCAGACTTTTTCCAGAGCAGCACACCACCTTCCCAAGGTGCAGCCAGCCAGCCAGGAAACCAAAGACACTCAGGCTCCTGCTTTTCACTCCATAAACATCCATCTTCTTTGCTCACACATCCTCCCATGAAAAAAGATTTATTGTTCCTGCCCCTCAGATTACCCTTGCTGGGAGCTACAGATGTGGATGTATCATTGTTTCAGCTTCAGATATGCCTTTCCCCACTGCAAGTCAGTAAGATACACCCTTCTCTCACATGTATGTTATCTAGTATTTTGAAACAGTGAGAAAGATAAGAGGAAGAAAAAGATACACATGATTTATAGCTCTTCCTGGCCAATTGCCTGAACACAGGCTGCCAGAGCATATTTTCTCACAATTGTCTGGCAAAAAGTGCTAGCACATTATGAGGATAACTTGCAGCAGTGTATTTGTTCTGGATTCAATTTTTGCCTTATTTAATTTTAATAGCTATAATAAAAAATCTTCAATAAATACAGCTGATCTGCAGAAGATACCTAATTAAAAAGGATGCCAGAGCCCAGTGCTGTCCCTTGTTCCCACAGCAACAAGAGCAGAGGAGAGCATGCAAGCAAAGAGGCAGAAGGAGTGCTTTTCCTTCACTAAGGATCTGCTCCACTTCCCTTGAGGGAACTTCTCAGGGATTAAACTTAAAGACAAGCATAGGATAGCCCTGAGAAAGAGAGGTAGCAATAGGTCTCTTAGTGAGATTTAGGTGGTGTAGCAAGTCCTACAGCTGTGTCTCTCCATGCCAGGAATCCTCATGCTCCAGAAAAAAACAGGACAAGAACCACCACTTTAAGGGCACTATCAATAAAGCTTACATTTTTGGGGTTGGGTTTACAAGCAGGTAATAGCTCCATGAGTGTTTTATCCTGCCCTTTGCTGGCTGTCATTGTGCCATGTACACACATTTGCTCTGCAGCCCCCAATTAAATCTCTCAATTTTAGCTCTGGAAAGAAGCATCTTCAAAAATCCCCTCAGCTAATTGAGCAGCTTTTCATATTCTCCTTGGTAAAACAAAATCTCTTATTCCCACACTCCACAACTTGCAACATGGTCATTAAATCTTTTACAATAATGTATCCTGTTTACTCCTGTCCAGCTGAAGCCTCTAATGAGGCTTGCAGAAGAAAACCCACACCTCCCAATCCACAAAGAGAAGAAGAAAATAAACTCCATCTTCTTTGGGTTGCACTGCGTGTCAGACCTTAATGGGCACAGTTCAAAGCCAGGAGGAGCCTTTGGAAACGCTCAGCCCCAAATTGCCAGGCTAAAGCAGTAACAACCCCTGCTCCACATCCCCTCCCTGCATCTCTCAGGGACACTCACAACTGTCTCCAACCCTCTGTACTAAGGGAATTGACAGGAGGAGCTGAGGGAGAGGATGGGTAGAGCAGAGAAGGAGCATTGCCTGTGAAAATGCACAGGCTCTGTCACAGAACCCACCCCAGAGGCTGAGCACAGCTGCCCTGCCCCACTGCCCAGGCCAGGGAGTGGAGCCCAACACAGGCATCTCTGTGCCCTGCCAAATCAGCACTCACTGAGCACTGGGAGAAACAGCTCCTGAGGGCAAGAGGGTGGATGGACCACAGGAAGAGGCTCATGGGCAGGCAGGCTTGAACCTCTAACAGGGACAAACAGACAGCAAGAAGGCTCAGCTGATGAATCAGACTGGAAATCCATGTGTGGGGCAGCCTGGTGGGTGGTTTCCAATGCAAAAGCTCTGATCTAGTCTGCTCCTCCACATCTGAGCTGGTCCAGCAGAGAGCACAGGTCAGCAGTGGCCCAAGGGCTGATGCTTCTGCCCAGACAGTGCTCACACCAAGATGATTCTTCAGGTGAGCAGCATCATCTGGGTTTTTAATGGACTAAGGTGTAGCCTGATATGAAAGCCTGCATGTTTGGGTGTGTGACTGACTCTGAGGTTTGAATCTATTTATTGCTGGTGCAGAAATGTCAGGAAGCCTTGAAGGTTACAGCAATCAGTGGCTTTTACCATGGGTTTCACTCAGCAGCTGAATTTTTGAGAAAGAGTGGAAAGAAAGGCTCAGCAGCCATGAGAAGTGATGGTTCTGGGCACAAAGGACAGCCAGAAGCTGCCAGCACAGCCCTGGAGTGGAGCAAGGTGTGGTTGAATATATTTTACAGGCACAAGGCAGCAAGCACCACAAGCAGCAAGCATGCCTGAAGGAGGCCAAATATTAGGTAAAGCTGATTTTCTACGTTTTTCTTTAAGTCAGGTTTGATATTCCAGCTGCAGGTTCTACAGCAAAAGGGCAAGGACACAGGAGATGGCCATCTGCACTGCAAAGTGCCTTGAATAATGAGGAAAGGGAATTCTGCACAGTGTCAGTCAGGCTATCTCTGATCTCTGATGCCTGGGCTATCAGAGGTCAGCTGAAGGGTCAGCAAGCCAGCTGCACTCTGTTTAAACAGAGGAATATTCCCACCTCACTATAACCCCACCAATCCCATCCCCTGCTCACAGTGGTCACACTGGGACCAACAGTGCCTCCACCATCCCTGAAGGATCCCACTGTACTTTCTATTCTGGCTGCCTGTTCTCTCAGCAGGAAAAGGCTTTAGGAACAGGACAACAGAAATAACAATTTTGGACAGTAATGGGCCATAAATTGATGCTGTGCAGAAAGAGGTGGAATATGGCCATTTCTGCTGTGGAAATAAAAGTTTATGTGCTGTCACATAATTGACTTGAGTTCTTGGGAGAGTTCCTGGGTGGAATCCAAACCTTGCCCAGCTCAAACTTTCTCTGGCTTAAGCCTGGCACTGAGCAAACCACATGTGGGCCTTGATTAAAGCCAGGCTGCTGCATAACTCAGCCTGTAGCACATGAGGGTGCAATTGTTAATGAAGTCCTAACCCAGTACACACAAGTCAAAGTCTGCCCTGCAGAAATAAGGTAATCCAGAAAAAAAAAATTCCACTCCTTGATACTAACATGAATTTGCTAACAAGTAACAAGTGACATGAGAAGAAAAACAGGTCCTAAAAATCTCCCAAAGCTTCACTTCTGCTGCACACAGCAGGTACCAGATACCCTCACATCTCTGAGGAATGAAAAAGGCAGCCCTGAAAGGGCATGAGCAGATGGGAAGTGCGCTTTTGAGCCAGTCAATGATGAAAATCAAATCACAGAATCTTTTCCTGGGCTCAGAGTGATCAAGGGTCGATAGAAGAACCGGACACATCTAATGACAGCCTGTAGAGCATGGCCAGCAGCCACCTTTCACAATTCCTACATTATCTCAAAATTCATCATCTGGTGGATAGGTTTGTTTATTATTTTGGGAACAGCATGTCCCAATTTAAACAGATGTCATCCCTTCCAAAACATGTGCTGTGAACTTTGCAAGGACTTGGAAAGGCAACGGAGAGAACTTGGGAATGAGACAGGAGTCCAAATAACTGAAAACAGATTCAAACTTTCTCCTTGTAAATAAAGGTCATTGCACAAGTCTAACAAGGTGTTTTTTTGATTGTCACGTGGAATCTAGACTATCTAAATGCAAATCTTTTCTTATTTACTTGAAAGACAAAGAGAAATACATTTAGACTGGTCATCTGGTCATGGAAGAACCTATCAGATTTACCCACAGTTACAAAGCCTGATTCATCACTGAATTTTTCTACTTATATGTAGGTGGCTGCTAATACTGATTTTGTTATGCAAGAATTATAAATATTCTCACTGAGAACTAATGACTTAATTTAGATGCACCAGCAGGGTATGAATAACTCAAGGTTTTCCCAGCACATGAGGAGCAGTAGCCATGCAGAAGGTAATTACCTGGGCTGAGAAATAAGTGGTTTTGAAGAGTGATAGCCCATTAAGGCAGGCACTGCAAAACACCCAAGAGCTCACAGCTAAAGCACAACTCACCACAGGGGAAGACTTGTGACTGTGGAAGGAAGGGTTATGTGTGCAACAAGAAGCTTATTAGGTGTTCAGGGTCTTTTTGTTCTGGTACTATTTTTATATATAGAGAGAGTTATCAGTGCCCTAACCTGGCATCTTTTTAAGATCCAAAAAAAGCACCCAAAGTTACAATGCCTTAATTTTTCTTCCTTGATGTCTTGAAGGCCATGTTATTGAAGTTGAAGTTGCTTACCACCATTCAAGTCCTGTGCAAGTGTATTTTCTAAAAGGGCCTCAAATTCATGGGGAAATGGGGGAAGATAAGTATTTCAAGTCTAAAAAGCAACTTGTGGATGATTACCAAGTTAAAAAAGGGGTCTTTGGACCATCTGCTCATCAGTGATAATTTTCTCCATCCCTCTCTCAGTGAATTTCTCTGTGAATTTCTCTGTGCTCCTGCACTACCAGAACTGAAGGAGCATTTTCACTCCATTTTGTCCCAATTTCTGTGCTAAAAACTCAAGATGAGCGATGGGCACTCTCAGAGTGAAAGGAAGAAAAGGAAGCACTTACACAGTAACCTGTGTCTGGTTGCACTTGTGAATTTGAGCTCCAAGCACATCCACAGACCAACATCCATTTCTTCCTACTTTAGACTCACTACAGGGGATCAAAATAATTTCTCCAAACGGGGTCTGGAAAAGGTGGGTGAGACTTTGAGAGCCATTGCCACTAAACATCCTGCAAATCCCCCAGATCTGTAAAGTCCTCAGAGGAGCTGTCTCTGCCTGCACACATGACACTGAGGACAGGCACACAGCACTTGTGAAGGGCTGGAATTGCTGGTAGCTTCACCCATGTGTTCCTCTGGAGACCCACTACACCAGGATTCATTCAGCCTTCTCCCCTTGCTAAAGGCCCAGGAGTCTCCCTGCTCTCCCACCATTCCTTCATCGAGAAACACAACCCGTGGGAGATCCCTCACTCTCTTCCTTTGTGTACTGGTGTTTAACAAGACTGATTTCTTCTCAGGTGACACTTAGGACAAGCCTTCTTGAACATTATGAAAACTTGAGTTCTTGAACATCTTGAGCTGGGGCTGAGAGATGTGCCTGAAGCCTTTCATTTGCTTGGGTTTGGTGTTTTTTTGCCTTTTTCCAGCTTTTGGAGCCTTTGAGGTCCCCATACCAGGGGGTCAGCAGTGGCATCACAGCCACAAAGCCACCAGGCAGAGCAGCTCTGCCAGTTTATGGGTGAGCAGCAGAGCTCACTCTCCTCACAGGGGCTCAGCCCCACTCACAGCTGGTTCCTTGGCCAGTTTGTTGTGATGCTGATGTGCAAAGCTCTTTATGTTCCCTTCTTGTCGGAGACTCTCTGTGAGCCCCCATGGTCTGTACTGTAATTTACTATGAGACTTGTAACACTGGGATGTGCAGACCTTTTCCTTACACAGAATAGCAGCATAAATCTCATTTAATGAGCTCTTAAGTGACTAACAAATATCTGCGAACAGCTATTTAAAGGACAAGCGCTACTGGGATAGGAATGGGCACAATGCCATTGCCCTCATGGCTCTTAACCAAAAAGCCCTTTCCAAACACCAGTTCCTGCTTCATTCATGCTTCCTTTTTTCCCTTTATTAGCTCTGCTGCATCCTCTACAGGCCTTCAGCTGATCGTTCAGATCAACTGAAAACTGAAACCCTTTCCCAGCATTTCTACTCTGGATTTCTTCACACTTCATTGTATTTCATTTTTGATAACAGAAGCTCTTCAGGACAGCCTGCACTGAATGGCTTCATTCCCATCCACACCTTCTCTAGATATAATTTGAGGGGAGAAGCAGAACAGCTTGGGCTCGTTCTTGCTACAGAAATCACAAGGACAGCAGCAATAGGAACATGCCAGGTTGACTGAACCACAATACTGACTCTTCACTGATCACTATCAGGTGAAATACTGCACCACTGCCAGCTCCTCCTGCCATTCTCTGTAGGTGTTTTATAACCATATGCCAAGTTTTTGGTGTATTTCCTTTTGCATCTCTCCTCTTCCAGGGCAGGGGTCCAGGAGAAACCACCTAAAGCCCATTGCCTGGGAAGTCAGACCCGTGGATGGGTCACACTGATGGCCATTTCCATGAGCAGGATCTATTAATTGCAGCAAACCCCACCACTCTGCATTTAGTTACACTCAAGGCATGGGGGTTGGGTGGTTGCAGTGAGTTGGAGATTTCCAGATAAACCATCCGGTTTAGGGAAGATGCATATCTATAATGAATTGTTAGCAGTTAGGCTGTTCTGTCAAAATAAAACCCTTTTAATCTTTCAAAGAGAATCCTGGGCTATTTAATTGATTAGCAGGTTTCTAATGAGAGGATTAAGTACACAGTAGATAACTCAGATGATTGACAGCTCTACTGCACCAGCCTAAAACAAGATGCCTCCGTTTTCCCAGCACACGCCAATTAAATGATTAACTATTGTTTACTGGGGCTGGGAGGATTACAAGACAGTAGGTGGATTTATTAGCAGAGAAAGGAAAAACCCTCCTACACAAAAGAAAAAGATTATTTTGAATGACTAACAGCCATGCCCCTGCAAAGCATGACTAGAGCTAACCCAGTTATTCTCTCTCAGGCTACACTCCAGCCCTTCTCCCTTTGGCAGACCATTTGTCAGTTTATCCAGTTATCTCCAATGTTCTCAGCATTTCCAGGTGTCTTATACAGACCATTTTTTGAGTTTATCATGTAGATAGTTATAAATCTGCTTGATATTATCACCGAGGAAAAGGTCATTAGCTCATATTATAGACAGAATCTCACTTCTCTGGAGCTGGAGACCGAGATGTCTTTTAACAGGCTGGAGCTGCTTCATTAGCAGCCTTTTAATACACGGAGGCACTGAATCAAATCACCTAAAGACAAGTACCTGAACATGGCAGGGGCAATAACGTGCTTTAGCGTCTTGCAGCAAGAACATCCAATTCTACATGAATTAACAATTTATGGGAGAAAGTTTGGAAGGAATGGGGAGGAGGGAGATGCTCTTAAATTCACGCTATCAGGCTCCATAGTTACTGTGTCTGAACCAGCCACTCTGCTTTAACACAGTCTGTGTCGTTTTTACCAGGCTGGGAGAAAAAAAAAAAAAATCAAGATGCTGAAAAGATTTCCAAATTTATGACCTCTTGACTGCACATTAAATGAGACCACTCCTTAATCTTACAATCCCTTCCTTTGCCTTTTAGGTAACCCTCTAACCACCTGATCTCTGCATGGAAAATGTTAAGTGAGATGTTGTAGTTAAACCAGATGTCAAGAGCCGAAGTTTCATTCAGATTTTTCCCTGCCCTGTTTCCAAGGGGTTCCTACACAGGTCTGTGAGAGTGGCTTTAGCCCAGCTGAGGAAAGCCAGGGTTGCCAGCCCTGGGTAAAGCTGCCAGCACTCCCTGCCCTGGGGGCTGTGTCCAGGGTGTGCCACCATCACCCAGCACTGGGTAAGGATCCATCTCAGCTGGTTCATGGGAAGGTCAAAGCCCTGCCAGACAGGAACCTCTGCAGGTGTGGAGACCACAGAACCATCCTAACAGAGTAAAATATTTTGGCAATCTGTGGACTTGTGTTTTTAACAGTCTGTCCAGAGCTCAGGGCCCCATCCTGTGATTCTGACAAAAACGAAAAGTGTGAGATTTTCATTTTCTCTCAGAGGGCTGTGCACAGCACCTGCTGTGAGACATAAAAGCAGCAGGCTGACGCTTCCACTGTTCCTTGGAGCTGTAACAGGTAAAGCCATGAATAGGCTGAATTTCAACAAATCAATAAATTAAAGTCCAGAATGTCAAAGGGAAAATTGTGAAAAAGAGATCCCCAGGGATAGGAAATACAAAGATATTACCTCTGGCTCTGGAAACCTCTGAGCCCTAGTTTTCAGAGAGGCTGTACTAATGGAAATATTCTTGCACATCTCCTGCAGCAGCTGCTGTGAGCTGCAGGAGGCTGGAGAGGGGCTGTGGGGAGCTGTGATCCCAAAAGGCTGCAGAGGAACACACTGAGCTAATTATAATGAGTGGCAAACTCCGTTATCCAGAGCTCATCAATTATGAATGGCTGGTGAAAGTGGTCATCACTGGCTAGCAGGTTGTGTCAGGACAAAAGCAGCGTCTAAACAAATGTAAGGAGAACCATTGGAGGGTGTGCATCCTTCAGAGGACAGCCTCAGGCTCACAGGCAGCCCTTCTCCATGGGACGGCACAGCAGGGATGCCCAGCCCTACACGTGCTCCAGGGTCACCTGGCAGGAGCCAGCCTGGGGGGAGAGGTGCCCCTTAACTGCTCTGTGCCAGCCTGTCCTGTGTAAAAAGGGAGGGGCAGCGTTAGGGCTGTGGAGAGCACCCACTGTGCTGCCCAAACACTGCAGCTGTGGGTCCCCTGTACTGCAAGCAACAAGGGTGGAGGCAGAGATGGAGACAGCTCCTTCATCAAAGAGCATCTGGCCTTCCTTCAGAGATCCAGCTGTTCTCCCTGCAGTGCCCATTGAGGGTTAGGAGGGGCAGGACAAATCACTCTTCTTGTGCTCAGTGGTGTTGGTCTCCTCACCCCCTGCAAGTGCAGCCCCTGCTCTCACCCTTGGCAGTTCGAATTCCTGCCCAGCACCATCTCTGAACTCACTCAGTCTGGTGCCAAGAGCATAAACTCATTCTTTCCTCTCCACTCTCCTTGCATCACACGCTTGCTCAGCTTTTCTAAGCAACAAACTTCAGTATCTCATTACTCTGTCAGTTGCCATAACCAAGTGCCCACAGTTACAAGGCATTTACTGCTTATTTGTGAGCCAGCTGACAGCACACTCCTTCCCCAGGGCACTGAGGATACACATCTGTGAGCACCAGCAGAAATCAGGTATCTCCCTTTCAAAGCTGGAAGAGAACAACCAAACTCTCCCCTGTGCTCCTCTGCACAACCCTCCCACAGGTCCCTCTGCAAACACACAGAGCTTTGATGCATATTTAATTTTCTTCTTAAACAACAGGGAAAGAATAGATACCAGCTCTTGGGATTTTTATCTAGGAGCTAAAATAAAACTGCTTTTCAGGGTGTGGAAAGATCCTGGGACTGGGCCCAATGACTTTTTTTCCCTTATCTTGTTATCTCATCAGTTCTCTCTTTCCAAGTCATTTAATGAAGACTCATCCATGTTATTCCAAATGTAAAGACCTGGCTGGGCTCAGTGCAGGTGTTCAGCTTTCCACAGGCACAGACTGAAAACACATCAATGTGTGTTGTTCTTTGATCTGTGGGTCCAGTCCCTCAGGAACCAAACTACCAATATTCACAAGTTAGGTCCGTTTTGCAAATCTGCTTCAAGATTGCCAAGGGGTGGATCCTTATCACTTACCTGTGATTTATTTTTATATTGTTTTTGTGAAATTGCTCTCAATCTGGTGGATTCTGCCATGCCAACTTGCATACCAGTATCACTTCTGCTCTAAGAATATCTTAAAAAAAAAACAAAAACAAAAACAAAAACAAAACACCTTTTCTGGTGTTTTGAGCATATCAGCATCAGACCCAGTAAACTGAAAAATATTTAAATACTTGGATGTTACTATCAGGAAAAATGATAATACTGACAACAGTCCAATCAAGAAACGTGGAGTATGAAAGCACAGACTTACCATTTTTGTCAGCTCTTCTGAAGATCTAGAATTGAAACAGAGAGAGAAACGCATTTACTGTGTTGTCCAGCATGGGGGGTGAAGCCCTTTGTGCCAGGACCCCGTTCAGCCCCACACACAGGGCAGGGTCAAGTGCTCCAACCCCTCAAGACCCAATTCAGGCTTTTCTGAGCTCAGCCTCCCCAAAACTCAGCTCATCTCCTCCACAGCAACATAACTGGAATAATTGGTGGAAATGCTTTCAGCACTTCCAGCACCTCCCTCACTTAAAGCTGAAACCATGAATCCAACACCAGAAAAATACATGCTAAAAAAAAAATTACAACAGCCGTGCAGCCAGTCCAGACAATTTCCCTGGAGTCAATAAAATCTCTTAAACCAAGTTTCACAGCTCCTCACTTCTGAAAAAAAAAATATTTACAATATTTTTTTTTTAAAGCAAGTCTCCTGCATGGGAAGGAGATTTTATTTAGACTTAAAACTACAGTCTGGAGGAATAGCCCACAGAGAGGAATCAAATAGCCATTTCACAAGGAAAAAATTGCAATAATGTGTAGTACTGTAGAGCTTGCCAGGGAGAAAGAGAACAGAGACAATTGCTATTTTTCTCATTGGTCTCATCTGAGGAATAGTCCCCTAATACTGATACCAAAATCAGCTGGTCACTTGCCCTAATTGAGATTTTAACCATACACACTGATTACACATTCACTACACTGACTTAATGTGTGTGTATTACTTTATTTTATAGAGTCACAGCCCTTATCAGAAATGCTCTTATGGATCTTTGGGGTCCATCTTCAACATCTTTTTGGTGTTCTTTTTGGGTGGCTGTTCCTTGATCCCCACTTTTGAGTAAGCCCAGTATCTTTGTTTTCCATAACTTCCACTCTGTCACTGCTGCAGAGCTGAGCTGGCATCCTGCTCGTGTTTTGCATGACTTCTGCATCCCTAAGTTCCATCCTTCATCTACTTCTCCAGGGCTGTGCTATTTTGCTCTACTGTCCTTGCCAACAAAAAGCAATTTATAGCAAAAGGTTTGTGCAAAGGCTGGAAACTTACAGGTTCCTGCCAAAAATGGCCGCTAGCACAGGTTGGCCATAAATTACCAAAATATTAACATGGGCAGAAAAGGTAAAATATTCTCATCATCTCTTCAGGCCTGATCATATTAATTTGAGCAAGAGCAGAGATTTTAGTTGTACAAAGAAATTTCCCTGAGGAGGGAATAAAAGCACCAGCAAGACAGATCAGAGCCAGCTGTAAAATAGAATCTCATATTTTCTGGGTCACAAAACCATTAAAAAAATAAAATATCAGAAGAGAAACTGCTGTACAAAACAAGAACCCCAAGAGAGAAATTGAATTGCAGAATATGCTATTTCACTGAATATAGCTTAATTAAGGAGCATTAATCATTCTTTTGTCCGAAGCCCTTGTGAGGCTGTGCAGCCTGGGGCAGAGTCAAAGCAGGATTTTCTGGTGCATTTCAGCAGAGGCAAAACCCCTCTGCTGAGCCCAACCAAAGTGTTGGGAGTCACGGAAAGGATTACAGCCTGTGACCACATCAAGGCTCCTCTTGTGCTGACCTCCAGTCTTTTTGAGCAATTAGAAGTTTGGGAGGGAAAGTCCTACCTCTCTCCACACTTACGGATTTCATTGAAGTTAAAAATGGGTTCTGAAAGGCCAGCCAGCAATGGCTTGTCTATGGGAAGAAGGAATAAATCCCAGCAGGACCCCAGCCTTCTGCATGGCTTTAGCACACATCCCTCACCTGTGCTCAGCAGGCACTGCCCACTGCATGAATTATTCCTCTCTTCATGGCTTGGACACCCCAAATCCTCATTCCCCATGAACATCTCCAGGTGAGACACTTCTCTTCCTGGATGCTGGTTATTTCTGGGCTTTTTGTTTCATCAATACATCTTTCTGTTGCTCTTCCCATTGCTTTGAAAGTGAGGTATTACAGCCAGCCTAACACAGAAGGAGCAATGCCTGTCTTAAGGTCCCATGGGAGATCATCTCACTAAGCACAGCTGGCAGAGGGAGAATGGGAAAGCAAAACCAATAGGTAAAATGTAGATTAAAATGGGAGAAAGGCTCAACCTGCAGTGCTCTGCTCCATGGAGCTGTTTACCTTGCAAGGAACGCTTGGAGGAACATGAAGAAAAAATTAGGAAACAGATTAAATGTTTAGAAATTGAAGTATTTATATCCAGTTTCACTAAGTGAGTATTTTAGGGCTTTACCTCTCCCAGATACTCTGTAAAGTCTGACTATTTGTAGATGAATGTGTTGATGAAGATCAATTCAGCTGTGTTACTTACCAAAGTTCATTCTACAGGACCAAGCTGCCTGGCTTTTTTATTGCTAATGAGCAGGATTTATTCTTTCAACTTAATTGAACCGCCTAAAATTTGCACACATTAAAAAAAAAATTAAACTGGGACACCCTGAGGGAAAAAACAATGTAAGACAAAGTCATCTGTCAGCACAGGCAGGCACTGCATCAAGGTATGAACACGGGAATGAGCATCGGGAGGCTGATAAAGATGTAATATAGTCTGTGATAGCTTGGCACTGCTGCCAAAAACGCTGCTGCTGTGAAGACCCAGGATTTATGTTCTAGCTCAGCAGAGTGCTCTCCCCCACACAGCCCAGAGACACCCTCTGCTCAGCTCTTGGATCAGTTGTTCCACTGTGGGAAGGAGGTGGTGGGCTTTCCATAAGGGAAAGGTGTAAAATCTGGGGATGGCAGGGAAACCACAGCCCCTCACAGCTTCCCTATGGGCCAGAGAGCAAACCCATAATGGTGCCAGGCTTCCAGGGAGCTGGGGGCAATGACAGCTCCCACCAGCTCCAGAAGAAGGGAATACAAGTGAGGATGCTGTGTCATCTCCAAGGCAGAGGCTGCAAAGCCCATCCACCCTGCTCCCAGCAGCTCCAGCGCTGACATCCCCACTCAGCACCAAAGTCACTCAGACTGAGCCAAGGCAGCAGCCCTGCAGGTCAGAGAGAGAGGAGGCAATGAAATATGGATGGAGAAGTGCCCTGTCCTGCCAGGCCCTCAGCAGCAATTGGCTCCCTGTGCCTGCAGCGGGCCGGGAGCGTCCCATGGGCGAGGGCTCGGCACAGCCTGGCCGGGGATGCTCCTTCCGCTCCATCGCCCCCTGCTCTCCGTCAGGGCAATGCACGGGTTTCACACGGTAAAATGGGAAATTATCCACTCCAAGGACCACAGCAGCCATTCCCCCAACAGCTGGGCTTTGCAGCTATTAAGCAAAATTCCTGAAGCACAGGCTAAGTCACACAGTGAGCCCACAGGACGTCCACAATATGGGAATTAACCCATTTTATAGGATTTATACAAGCAATGTATGCAGTTTGCTGTCTGTGGTATACTTAACACATTTACCAGTGGTTTAGATGAATATAAACATTATTTTCTCTAGAGCAAAGAACTTTTGTCAAGATTTCCAATAGGTTTTCTCTAAATATATGGTTTTGCTATACTCTCAAATGGCTACTATGGATATTTGACTGCCAGAAGTAAGCAATTCAAAACCCTGGTGGTAATAACAAACTTGGGAAAAAAAATGATGGCTTCAAATTTAAACATTTAGTTCTGCCTTCTCAAAGCTCCTGGATGAGAACATGCCATGCTTAGGCTGCTTAATGAAAGTTTTCCCAGGAATTTTATTACATTCACAATAGCACTCCCCTAAGAAGCCCAAGAATTATTGCAGGTTTGTGGAGTTTATAATCTCTTCACCAGGTTAATATGACATTGATTTAAAATAGAATGCAGCTGAGTGGAAACTTTGTTTTCCATCTTAATGTGGGTGCAGAATGGAGGACAAACATAATCAAGTCTCATGCATGAGGAAGGCCTGGGGATGAGAAGGCATCCAGAGACCCACACAGACCTAAGAAAATTATTAATCTTCATACTATGTTCCTGCATTCCTCTTCTGGCTTTCTGTTCCTCTCCTACAAGTCTTGACTCTTCCTTTGGAGTTCAGACAAGGTTTATATCAGGTATGGCCTTTAGTTCCCAAACTTGAGGCACCAGTAAGAATCTCTTCTCCTACGGCCTCTCTCTGTTGCTCTTTCTGGTGAAAATGTGAGAAAAAAAATTACCTGAAGCTTTGTCACTTTAGACTACATCTTTAGACATCCTCAGGCTACTGAGCATTCCCCATGCAAGGGGAAAGGTTTTATTTTGTTGTTTCAGTCAGGAATATACCACTGCTATAGAAATACTGTCCCATCTGCAGTGGTTCCCCACAAAACAGGGCTGCTGCAGAGCTCCAGGTCTCTGGGCATTTTTCTACTTCAAAGCAGATCCTTTTTCTTTTTCCCTTCCTCCCCAAGAGAAGAGCAGCTGACACTGTGTCCCAGCCTCTGCTTTCACTCTTACCTTCTCTTTAGACTTTACCTGGCTGTCCCAAATTAAAGTTGCATGAGAAAGGTAAGAGTTGCATCTGATGTTCTGACCTGCTGGCGCTCAGCACTAGAAGTTACTTTTCTGTTCAGCTTCATTTCAAGCACCCACTTCCAAAGCCCTGAAGATCAGAGGAGAAGGGATGGACTCTCCTGTGTGACTGTGAACCTTGCAGGGAGCAGTTCCTGAGCAAAGAGAGCCTGGCCTGCCCTGGCCCTCCCCTCCAGCTGTGCCTGCAGGTACAGCTCAAGGGAATGATATCAAACCATGGATTTCACAAAGGGAGGACTAAGGAGGAGGAAAATAGCCCTCCCAGTTCACTCACAGTGAGGAGGTAAATAAGGACAAAGGAAGGGGAAAGAACCAACCTTGAAAAAAACCCCAACAAACAAAATGAAAACAGAAGGAAAAAGGTCAAAACAGAAGAGGAGTGAGAAGGGATTGCTGGGGTTCTTGTGGCTGCAAGAGCCTTGCTATTAAGGGCTGCAGTGGAAATCATGTCATTGACAGAATGGTTGGAAAACTGGCAGTTCTGGATCTACATTTGGAAATGCACCATTGGTACAACCCAAATTCTCTGTATCTCCTACTCAGATATCTCACTCAACCCCATGGGGCTGAAGAAGCACAAACCAGATTTGGCCACATAAGTGAGGTTGCAAGAGGAGCCATAAGAATGAGAGAGAGATTTGAAATTATCTTTCTGTCAAAGAATAAAAAATCAGATATGGGCAGTCAAAATTAAGGCAAAAGACAGGGTAGATGAAACAGAAAGCTTCATCTGACCTGAAATGAATGGCACTGTGTCCTTCAGGAGTGTTTAAGATAAAGCCAAAAATCAAGGCATTTAGTCCCTGTTGGCAAGAAAGGAGGCAGGGAGGCCAGTGCTGCTTGGGGCTCACAGTCCTGCCATGGGGATGCTCATTCCTAACCAAGGCTGATCCTTATTTTAGATGCCAAGCAGGAGATGAGCTGGATGAAGATGGATCCTCTTCACCTGCAGCTGCTGGGACTGACCAGGCCTCACGTGCTCTGGAGCTCACACCTCTGCTGTAACCACAGGCTGTTGGCAGTGACAGGAAGGAAGGAGGAGATGAGCAAGGACAGCAGATCAACCAGTTCAGAAGTACTCCCAGACAGAACAACACCTGCCCAGACATGGAGGAGTGAGAACAAGAACACTGGGGATGGATGAATTAAAGGAAAGCCAGAAGAAGAAGAAGTGACTAAGGAACTATTAGTGTCAGAGCCATTTTATCTAATTCATAACCAAGCCCAAGCTTTCCCCTCCTCCCCCAGCCCCCAAGAAACTGCCTACACAACACACCAGCTCACGTATTAGCTAAACATAAAATCTTACAGGTCTTTTACTTCATCCTCCCCCATGGAGAAGCCTCACTGCTTCATGGCTGGGACTCACTGCTTCCCCAGCACATCCAGCAGCAAAAATGTGAAGGAGTTAAATGGAAAACAGGTTATCATCCCTGAGCATTCAGTGGGATGCTTGTTACTTTCATGCTAATGTGTGAAAATTAAACTAAATACCTGTTCCCCGTGTTTAAACCCTTTGTATGAAAGGGGGGTCTGGCAGTGTGCTTGAAGAGCCCATTACAGCGAAGCCACAGCTTCAATTGGCTTTGCTATTGTGCCTGGAGAAAAAGGAGAAAATCAAGTTCTAAGGAAGGAGGGGGAAAAAACCCTCTAAGTCCTCAAATCTTACATTTCCAGAATCCATTTCTACTTTCAGCAGGTGAGAAAAGGCTCCCAGTACCATTGTGAAAGGGAAAAATGATCAGGAGCTGCACACCCAGCTCTATTGTACTTCCCACTGAAAGAATACAATGCTCTACTGTGCTTCCCATTCTGAAAGTTCATGGCTCTTTTCCTAAGCTCAAACCTCACAGTGGAAAAAAAAATCACTTAAAGATAGTAAAATTGGATAAGATACCATTTTGGTGGCAAATCACTCCTAACTCAAGAAACCTCTTACATAAATTTAATCTTGCTTCCTAATTGTATTTGTGCTCTGAAACTCAGATTCCAAATTATTGTAAAATTTTGGCAATTTCAGGGCAGATTAAAAACCAAAACAATCCAAAATCAAAACAAACCAAAACAATTTAACAGAAATTGAAAAAAAAAATAAAAAAACCAAAACCCACCAAACCAGAAACTCCCCCCTAAACAAATTAACTTAAAAGACATGAGGGTGTGAGTTGCACTTGTCCCTTCTGTTTCCCTGGAAGCTCATTCCCCCAGCTCCCGCCTGCCAGCCCCTTCCACCGGGCAGCATCATCCATCAAGAGCTCTGCTCTCTGAGCTGCTTTTGGCAGCCCAGTAGAGACAATGGTTCCTCCGGGAACCAAAACCCCTTTCAGCTCAGGGTGCTCAGAGATGGAATGAGTCTCGGGCTCTCCAGCCCACGCCAATGCCTACGGGTTCAGCAAAATATTTACAAAATGTAAGGGCTTGCCTTGAAGAGCTACTACTGCCTATCCTATCTCCAAGGAGAGCATGAGTTATCCTTTACTACAGCCAATGCCTCAGTAGTTTATTTTTGCATTCACTACTTTTTTTTTTTTTTTTTTTTTTTTTTTTAAGCTAGGAGATAGCAAAACAGAGGATCTGTGTGTTTAATCACTAGACGCTGCAGAAAGGCTGTAATTACACCATTTGCACTCCGGCTGATTCCACCCCGTTCTCCCAATTCATTTAAGTGCAAACAGCCTCGTTAGCTCCCTAATCAGAAAGTCTATAAATACAGCGATCGAGGCACTGAGCACATCCCCACCAGTCCCCCCAAACCAGGATTAAGGACCTACAGAGCATCCTCATCCCAGGTGGTTGAGGAGATGCAGGACCTGGGGAAAAGGCTGCGGAACCTGGGGTGCACACTCAGGCTCAGCCCTTCCAGGGGTGCAGGAAACAGGGCACCCCAGTGCCCAGCCAGCCCAGAGAGTGCAGAACCCTGGCAAGGAGAAGGGTACAAGCTACATCTCCACACCCATTCGGTAAAAAAGGTGCAGGGCTCAGGAGAGGAGGTGCAGTACCCAGCAGGATCCACCCCATGCCCAGCCGAGTGCAGGAGATGCAGAACAAGGTGCACCTTTTCCCAGCTGTCCCAGAGAGTGCAGGGCAAGGGGACAGGGGACCCAGACTCCCCGGCAATCCAGGGGGTGCAGCACCGGGACAAGGGGGGCAAGACCCCAGGCAGTCCAGGGGCACAGGATCTGGAAAGGGCTCGTTAAATCTGAGCACCCCGACACCCGACCAGCCCGGGAGATGCAGGAACTGCCCTGCATCCCGTCCCCAGCCGACCGGAGATGCAGGATCTGAGGAATATCCCTGATACCAAGCCCCTGGCGGGATGCAGGATCTGAGGAATACCCCTGATGCCAAGCCCCTGGCGGGGTGCAGGATCCGAGGAATACCCCTGATGCCAAGCCCCTGGCGGGGTGCAGGATCCGAGGAATACCCCTGATGCCAAGCCCCTGGCGGGGTGCAGGATCCGGGGTGCCCCCCGCGCCCATGCAGCTTGTGCATGCAGCGTCCGGGGAAGCTGAGAAGCCGGGCTGCAGCCTCTTGCCTGGCTGCTCCGGAGATGCTGGACCCGGGAAATAACAGCGATCCCGAGGGGCTTGAGCAGGTGCGGGACACGGGCAAGAGGATGCGGGTCACCCACGCCCACCCAGCTGGGGATTGCAAGAGCCGGGCTCCAGCCCGTGCAGGGAGCGCAGGACGGGAGGAGCAGCCCCGCTCCCGGCCGGGGAAGGCGGGATGCGGGATGCGGGATGCGGGGAGCACTCACATCGAGGATGACGGAGGTGCCCTTCCTCTGGGCGGCGGCGGCGCCCGGGGCCAGCAGCTCCCTGTCGGCCAGGCCCTTGTCGCCCATCCTGCCGGCCGCCCAGCGCAGCAGCCCGTCCAGCCCGCGCAGCGCCGGCGCCGGCTTCCGCAGCAGCTTCTGCACCCCGGCCCGGCAGTACCGCGCTGCCTGCTCGCACATCGCTCAGCCCGGCCTCATCCCGCCGCCGGGACTTCCCCTCCTTCTCCTCCTCCTCCTCCTCCTCCTCCTCCCCCAGCCGCTCGGCGGACAGCGGGCGGGTCCGCGGGGGGACCCACGGGGGACGCTGCCCGAGAGAGAGGGGGGAGCTTTGGGGTGGGGGTAGGTCAGACCCCCGGGCTCCAACACAAACCTCCCTTTTGGGGATTTTATGTCTAAAAAGACTGTATCCATGTTCTCTCCCCTCCACACTCACAGCAGGTTTTAGCAGCTCTTTGTGAGGGCAGAAGAGAACAAATTTGTTGCTAGTAAATAAAACTTGCCCCAAAACGCCTATCCCTCCTCCAAAAAGTCCCTATTCAGTCAATAGTCAGCGATTCCAGGTGGGCTATTGCAGCATCTGTGGCTACAGCACCAAGCACAGTGCTCAGCAGGAAAATATTCCTGACCCTGTAATTCTGTATTGTGAGGATATTTCTTTGAGATACTTCTGTGCTCAGCTTCATGGGTTAAGATTTAGACTTCAGTGGAGGCAATAGGTCTTCTGGACAAAATGGCACTAAATAATTTCATTTCCTACTCCACACCTGCAGAGGTGCTCCCAGTTTGAGTTCAAACCCAGAAAGGCACCCAGGAAAGCAGGAGAGCTCAGACCCAGAAACTTGGAGGTTTCCTTGGAGTTCTGGAGTAGCCACAGGCTCCAAATGGCCTTTCCCACATGCCAGACCCACTCAGAGGCAGCTCTAGAGGACTTGATGACCCACCAGGGCCATGTCCCCAGACCTGAGCACCTCTGTCCCCAGAGCCAGCACCCCCAGCACCCCTTGCAAGAATTGCACACTTCCCACACGGCATCCTGTGCCTGACCAACCACTGCTTTAAGTGAAAAAAACAGCAGGAAATAATTTCTTTCAACAGAGCTTACACACTGCAGTTCACCAGATTCCAGACCCTCACAAAAGCATACCTGGAGGAATTATTTAGCTGCTTCTTCTAATCACCCATCTTTTTTCAGGTAAATTGGGGTGAATGTTTTGTGTTTGAGATGACAGGTGGGGAACGTGCATTTTCCTCTCAGTTGCTGCTCAAAGAAAAGTGAGTGGGAGCCCAGTTCTTTCTGCTGGAGTATGTGAAAAATAGCTGGAAGCTCTTAAAAGCCTTTTAAACAAACGAGGCACAGAGAAGCCTAGCAGCAGGTCAGGACACCCAAGGGCTGAGCCCCTCTTTCACCAAGCTCTTGCCTTTCAGGGTTTCCTTCTCCAGCAATACAAAACTCATGGTGGGAAAACAGAGGAACTTCAGGGGTTTGTGATGGCTTGTGGGAGCTGTGTGGAGCACTAAAATGGCTCTGTGCACTTTAACAGGTGTACAACCCCACCATCACTCAATTCCCAACCACACCCCACAGCAAAGCCAAGCCAAGCCAAGCCAAATTTTGTCCTCCTTTCCATGAGCTGGTGCCAATCTCCTGTGCCCCTCTCAGTCAGGGCTACTCTGCTCTTTTATACTTGTACAATGCTCAGATTATTCACATCCTTCTTTCTCCTTTAGACATCCCTCCACTAAATGGCTGGTTCAGACTGTATTGATCACACCCAGGTTAAGATTACTGCATAGGCTTGCTAATTAAAACTATTGACTGAATAAATTTAGAAATAAGGTTCTTTGAATTTTCCTTTCTATTTGCCATGAAGATTCAATACTTGAAGTTTGGGGTTATTTCTGTGCTTTTGTAAAACCAGTTCTTGCTAATGTCAAAACCAGCTCTGTGGCATTTAAATACTCATTTTTCCTACTAAGCAGATCTAGACAGAAAAAAATTCTGCCATTCAGACATCAGGAAGAAGCCAACAATTTGTACTGGACTGTGTTATCTGGGGCTATTCCCTCGTTCCTGTGAGGCTGAAGTCTCTCTGAGGAAAAGGTGAGAAGATTGTTATTACTTATCTGAGCCGGGTGAGGAAACTGAGGAGCTCTGAAGGCACGTGCTGGTGCCAGCCCATGTCACACCACAGCCAGGGGCGGGGGCAGAGGCACAAACCTCACGTTGAGCTCTGTGTGCCAAATTCCTCCCCTGCTCCCTGCCAAGGGAGATGGGGCACTGCCTGCCCTGTGCAAATAAACACAACTGCAGCCAAGGTATCAGGGCTCCCACTGCCCTGTGCTGGGGGTCATGGCACTGACCCCAAAGAGCAGCCACCCTCCAGGGCCAGGAGAGGAAACCAAAAACCAAACGAGTGATGGACAGGTGGAGACAGCGGGGTTTACTGGCTTCTTCAGCTGTACCTCCTGGGCACCCAGCACAGTTACTGCAGTTCACTAAAGCTGGAGAGAGCAGGACCACCAGCAGCCACTGGCTGCCCTGAAAGCTTTATCCATAATGCAGATGCTGAGTGTCATAGGAATAAACAGGAGAGAAGAGAGAGAATGTGCAACTAAAAGGCACAGTTAAATGCAGGGAAAGTGCATCCCTGGGAAAGCAGCAAGCATTAATTACAGGTTCTTGCAGATTTAGTGTGGTCAGGCCATGAAATGCCCAAAGGCAGCAGAGCCCAGAGTGCAGCACAGCCACTGACCCTGCTGGCATTTTGCTTCCCATGCTGTGCTGCAGGCAGAGAGCTCCAGCCCTGCCTGGCAGAGGAAGGGAGAGCTGCAGGGAAAGGCAGCAGCTGCTGCTCTACCTTGTGCACCCTGACATTTAACACTGAGCCTCCCCACTGCTGTGCTGGCCAGGCTCACGCGTTGTTCCAGACCCCTACAGGATTACAAATGATGGATCAGCTGGACAGGAAGGTTGTTGATGGCTGTTAGAGATCAGACCTATTCTCTCTCACTCCCAGCTCCATGTTCAGGATCTCTAAGCTCTCAAAAAAAGAGTATTGCCCATTCAGTTTCAAGTCTGATCTTGACCTGACAATGTTTTTTGCCTGGTGCATTTGGAGCTCAGCACAAAGCACAGGTTTACTTCTACCACCGACAATGTTTGCTCTACCAGTTTTCATATGGGGCTTATTCAGGTGCTATCCAGTATTATATTGTCCAGTATTTTCCAGAAAGACTTGGAGCAGGAGCACAAATCACAAGCTGTAATTTCAGATGAGAGGGCTTCTCTAAGGAAAGGTCCAAGAGGAGCAAAGTCCTGCCCACACCCTGGCATGGCAGGCACAGACAGTGGCTTTCATCTCCTCTTTGCATTCTGCCTTCTCCCCCGTCCACCTGCACACAGCAGGCAGCTTTATTTAATTAAAAACTTCCAACAGGCAGGACCTGCAGCCTTGCTTGGTGCAAAAAGTCACGTATGACTTACTAATATTTACTAATGACTGAGGGATTGAGGTTAATGCAACAGTTCAATGGCAGGAAGAGGAAACGGCAACCCTGTCACAGAGATGGGAATTTGGCAGAGCAACCTTGCTTGCCCAGCTTGGAAGAAGAAATGACACTTTAGTCCCTCTATTAACTTACGCTTATTATAATGCAGCATGTAATCACCAGGTGACTCTATCAAAAAATGTATATCCCAGCTTGAAAATGCCACACTGCCAAGAGCACCATGGTAACTCACCAGTCTGAGCTGAAGAGGATCCAGGGAGACTGTGCCCATGTGCAGTGTGTTAACTCCTAAAAACACAACCAACCCCCTCCCCTCTGCAAGCTGAAGGGAGCAGAGCCCAAACCCCCTCATGGTTTGGTAACACCACTTGCCCATGCCACTAATGTGGTGTCAAATCCACCTCAGTCCCCAGGATCACAAGTTTCTGCTCCAGGCTCTGCAATCAGGGATAGTAAAAGCTTCAAATGCACCATTTTATGTCAAGTTGATCTTAAAGAGCTAAATTCTTGTTGAAGACAAGATGCAGGTTTGCACTTTGAATGCCTCCAGAGCATCTTCCAACTGTAGTTACCCTAATGAGACAGAAACCTCTCTTTTCAAGTACTCCTGCATGCAAACACCTCTCCTGCCCCAGGACCAGCTCTGCAGCCAAGGGGGCAGCAGGCAGGTCCAGCACAAGGTGAGGGAGCCTGAGCTTTCTTGAGGAATTACTCAGCCCACCCAATGCACTCGAATCTGCAAACAGAGACCAGGGACAGTCTGAGAGTTCTGGTCATTATTGATCATTATCCTAAAGGCACAGATATCCAGGAAACCCAGTAAAGGGAATTACAGGGACTAACCTCACCATTAAATAAAACTCTCAGAGGTCCACCCTTCACCAGAGCTCTGAGATGGTTCTCCAGAAAAATATGAGGATTTATCACCATAAGAAACTAATTTTTAAAAATAAAATAAAAATCCAAGCTCTAATTCATAAGAGACTCACCTTCCAAGACAGACACAGGCTCACCCTGGAGAGGGCCTAGAAGCTCTGTGGCTCCTCCAAACCTCTCAGGAGCAGCACAGCTCCTGCCTGGGCTGGGCAGCTTGTGAAGTTCAGGACACCTGGGCTGGGGCCTCCACAGCAGCTCCAGATACGGCCTTCAACCCCCAGGGATCCTGCCACCATTCAGTGGAAACCTCAAACCCGAAGAATATTGCCTTTTAGTTATTCTGAGGTGCAGGATTGTAGGCAAAGCGTGGGTCAAATCCTTCTGGTCATGGCTGCTAAATAAATTCAGGGGGTGGTGGTTGGTTTTGTTTTGGTGTTGGCTATGAAGGACATTACCGATCTCTATTGTTTTGGCTATTGAGGAAATGAGCTTTTAACACCCAAACTAACACACCCTTGATTAAAGTCAAAGGCCACTGACCCACAGACCTTGTGATTGTGGATTTGTAGGGAAGATCTACAGTAATGTTTTTCTTGCATGTTTATTACTTATAATGGTGTTCAGGTAAAACAGACCAAAATGTTTTTCCCTTCAATATGCAGCTGAGGTCAGAACTATTAAGGACCCTGGAACCAGCTAATCCACTTCTGATGACCTTTCAAAATTAGATTTTGTTTTTTGTGCCCAGTACACCTCATTTCAGATCATATATAACTATGAAACACATGGAAATGGAGAATTACAGACTTTCAGGTCTCTAAGCCTGTATGTGAGCACAACCACCAATTAAAAAAGTTATTGCACCTAAATAAAATATTGCCTCCTCGTAACTGACCTCCCCAATAACAACATAAAACTGATAATTTGCACTGTCTTAATAATCAAAATGTGTCTGAGAATGTGTTGAGATCAGAGCTATCAAGGTTCTTCATAACAAGAGTGGGGAGGGAGGGACTGGCACTTTTCCCATTGCATATACCCTTTGTAAATAATTTCTAAAGTAATTTCCTTCTTTGCTCGGCAGATATCATCTCTGACTGCATTTGTGGGAGGAAAGAAGATCTCCCCAGTTTATTTCTGCCAATAAATACAGTTAATCAGTGCCCAGTAAGTAAAATCTGACAGCTTTCAAAGGAAGTGGGACTCCCCGTGGGGTTCCAGTGCAGACACGGTGGCAAAGCCCAGCACAGGGAAAGGCACAGGGAGCACCCAGGGCCTGGCAGGACACTGGCCAAGAGCTGCCTCAGGGGATGGACAGTTTAGGGAGGTAAAATACAAAGATTTCTTATTCCTAACATGTTTAGCCTGTGGCTAGAGCTGCGAACACCTGGAGGTTCCTCACAAGGGCTCAGAGCTTGCCAGAGGATTCCTTTGCCTGCGGCGTTGCTCTCTGTCCTCAAAGTGATGCTGAAACAGCAGCACGGGAGCGATTTTGGCACAAAACCCGTGCCCAGAGGGGCTGAACCCACGAGCCAGGCTTGTTTCACACAACCCAGCCGAGAGTGGGAGCAGGGGGAGGCTCGGGTGTGACAGGCTCTGCTGGCCTTTGGCACTGCTGGTGCCTGCTCTGCCCTCAGGGGACACCCAGCAGCAGAAGTTTCTTGTGGCTCCGGGGCTCGCTGGTGGCCTCTGTACTCCTGGATGGGATCCCCAGGGCATAGAGGCACTGCCACAAGCACGGGTGGAAAATGGGACCCGGGACAAACACCGTGACAGCCAGGGGGACAGGTGCTCTCCAAAGGATCCTCGCTGCAGCCCCAGCAGTGAGCTGGTCTTTCAGGGGCCTGAGCTGGTCTTTCAGACCATCAGTTTAGCGGCACACTCACTCAGTGCTGCTCCTTACTGCTCAAGCACCAGGCACTTTCATTTTCCCTCCAGCATTTTATTTGTCCTTATTTGCTGTCCTCAAAGTGACAGACCTGGGGATATTATTTATATCTTACACCGCTCCCATAATTATTCACCAAGAGTTTGGGAGACTCGCTGCTGGACACACACACACACAAAATCACTTCATGAGCATGTTATTGGGTTTCCTGGCTGTGGAGCTATTTTAAAACGCTGCTGTGTTTGCCACTTTGGGATCAAACTCATGTAATTTAATGGGTTTCACTGAGACATCAACAGGCCCTCAAGGCAGATATCGATTTCCCACAACAAAGGGCTGGTCTTGAAATAATTTAATGGGATCACCAAGAAGTGACTTTGAGCTGCAGGTGCTGGGATGTCATGGAAAATGATGCCCAAAAGCAAGGCAGCTCCTGATCCAGCATTCCCAAGGGAGCATGAAGATGAGCAGTGAAGCCAATGCCTTTCCTCCATAACTTCCCTTCTGTCCCACAAAGCCAGAGAAGGAGAGGGGGCACCTTCCTCCAGGGGTTGTCACCCTCGTGGAAATGTCCCACCTGCAGCCTGTGCAGCACTGGAGGCTGCACATCCACAGCATGGCATGCAAGGACATCTAGTGCCTGCTGCTGAGGCTGCAGGGAGGCTCTGGGCTCCAGCACAGTGTGGTTTTCTGGTCTCACAGCAACAAGAAGTCCCCATGGGGCCGGTCCCAGCAGTGCCCTGGAGAATGGGATCCCAGCAGGAGGGTCACTGTGAGGCTCTGACACGAGTCTCAGCTGTCTGCAGCATCTGGGGCTTTGTCTGTGACCCAGCAGCCCATGCCCCCATGCCTGGGACAGTTCCTCTGGCCCATCCAGGGCAGCTTTGGGTGTTTTCCCAGCCGGGCTTTGACACTCAGGGCTCCCCTGGCAGTGCAGAGAATGCAGCACAGCTGATGAGCACGGGACAGTTGTGTCTTCATCTACTCACAGTGCCCACCTTTCTATTCCTCTGTTGGTTCTGTGACCTTCTCAAAGTGTGGCACAGATCCAGCATCCTACCTGACTGCTGTACTTGGGGATGGAGCTGACCACACAGTTTGCAGTGTCAGAAACCAATCTTGTTTTCAAAGCACATATCCCTGTCCAAAGCTATCCACAGACAAACTGGTGAATTAAAGCTGCTTGGGCAACACAGGCAGGGCTTGTCAAGCCCTTGTACAAGCAGAAATACCAAATATCTGGGGATAATCTGAGCTGTTGACAGTTAAGGAAGGTGGACAATCAAGATGTCAAAACGATCTCATGGGGACAAAAGGTCAGAGCATTGCAGACTGACACATGGGTGTATCAGCAGTTTGGGCACAAGGTGTGTTTGCAGGGTCCCTGCAGTGCTGATGTCCCTGCAGAGCCCTGGGACACGGGATGGCAGCAGGCAGGGCAGGCACCCAGCTGAGCCCAGCCACGTGCTGTGGCCAAGGTCAGGAACTCATCACACCTCGGTGCTGCCAGCAGATGCTCCTTCCCACCATCCCCTCCTTAGCCAGCAGCCCTTGCTCTGGAAAACAGACATTTTCTTTAAATGAGAATTGGAGAAGACAGTAGAGATAGGAGAGGTCCCACCGGGCCCTGCACTTCAACAGAGAACTTGAAATAATTACAGGTTTAACACATCTGAATCTAGCCCATCCCCACAGGCAGGGATGGATCCTTTTGTGCTTTAAAGGACATTTACACTGCACAATAACCCCTCATGTTGGGAATGCCGAGCTCTGCAGTCAGGAGAGGGAGCTGTGCTGCTGTGGGACAGACACAGGGTCACCTCAGGGAGGGCTGCAAGACTGATTCCAACCAGTCCTTGCAGCATAATGTTCTTTAAATATTGCTTTAAAGAGATCTTAGTTAATGCNTTTTTTTTTTTTTTTTAGTCATCTTCCCCTCTGTCTTTACAACTTTAGAAATCCATAGCTATTAACAAAATTGGTGTAAGTTTATGAATAACTTCACCTGAAAATCATATTTTTTACTAGCTGCCTATCCCTGTCTCAGTGCTGCCCTGCTTGCACAAAGCCTCTGTGTGACATCCCAACATCCCTGAGAACCCACTGGTCCTTCCCATCCCACCTGTCATCTTTTTACCAAAAGGTAAGATCCCAGCTCTGACCTTCCCACTTCCAGCTTCATCTTGAATCACACACAGAGGTTTTATCTTTTTAGCTGAGGTTTGAACACACCTTCAGAAGCCTGAAACCTTTTTTCCCAGCAAAACCTATCCTGGCAGCTTTACCACCCTGTGCAAGCCCAGATTGGTGTTCTGGGATTCAATGCCAGCTAAATCCCTTCCCTGAAAACATGTCTGTACAGTCCATGGCCAGATAATGACATAACACCATGTCCAAGTTCTCCTGATGGAGAAGATCTCCACATAATTTCTGTGCCAGTGCCCTGAGCATCCTCTGCTGCCAGGCCAGCATGCCAAGCCCTCAGCCCAGCAGAGAACAGCAGCTTCTCAGGACTCCCAGGCACAGATTTGCAGAGAAAATCCTCTTGCAGCATAAGTGAGAGATATCTGGAGAGGTTAACTCTTCCTTTGTCTGCTACTTAGTGATTTCAGATTGGCAAGACAGTGTGGTAATTAAACTCCAGGTAGCTTCAACTTTGCAACTGGAAGACCACAGGAAAAAGGTCCAAAGCAAATCTCAAACTTAAGTGATACAAGAGCTATCAGGTCTTTTACCAATTCAAGTGTACCTAATAAACCATATCTAATAAACCAGGGCTTCAGAAATAGAGAAACTTTAATTGCAATGAGATAAACTATCTGAATCTCTCTCTGGTTTTCTTTTGCAGAGAAAACAATGCTTATGGGTTGCATTGGTTGTTTTGGCTCCTCATTTGGGTTTCTCCTTTTTTTCTGAGCAATCTCAGAGGGATTCTCACCAGGCACCTCACCTGCTGTACCCAGGATATATCTGTCACCTTCCAGTAATGTTTCTGAAGGTTTCCGTGCCAGGTGCACACTCTGAGTCACAGCAGATTTACTGCTTCACTTTTGCCTCCAGGATTATGGCCAGTGATTCCAGGAGCCTGTTCTATATTTGAAAACCATTCCAGCAGACTGACTACCAGCCCAGTGCTCCTGTCCTGCTAGATATCATTCATAGCTGTGGAGCATTCCCAGCTGTTGGTACCAAACTTGTAAAAACAAAACCCAGAGCTGTTTGTTTTATAGCCATTCCAGGGCACACCTTAATAGCCCCTTGTAAACATCAAGGACATAAACACTTTGATTGTAGCAAAGAGACAAATCTCCCAACAACTACTGCTGAGAGGAGCAGGCACGTTTGGACCCAAAGAACCAGCAGGCTGGAGGACTGGTGACTTGGGGAGAGGTAGAGAGGGACTGGGAGAGGCCACAAAGAGGGTGAAAAGCACCCAGGCATCTGTGGGGCTCCTGAGTGAGGCCAGCTGGGCTGGCCAACAATTCACTCCCTGTGTGTTGCTGGCACTAATCTCGTTGCTAGGAAATTCGGGGGGTGGGGAGATAAATTATCAGTAGGTGCTGGAGACATTTGGTGGCAAAGTCCCTGCAGGCAGCCAGCTGGGGCTTCCAGCCCTTAAGAAGGATGTGGAGCCAATCCAGAGGAGACAACAAAGATCAGAGGCTGGAGCACCTCTGCCATGGAGACAGACTGAGAGAGCTGGGGTTGTACAGCCTGGAGAAGGGGAGGATCCAGGGAGATCTTAGAGCCCCTTCCAGGTCCTAAAGAGAGTCTAAGATAAGAGAGTTGGAGAAGGATTGCAGACAAGAGCCTGGAGTGACATGATAAGGGGGAATGGCTTCAAACTGACAGAGGGAAGGGTTAGGTTGGACACTAGAAAGAAACTCCCCACTGTGAGGGTGGTGAGGCCCTGGCACAGGCTGCCCAGAGGAGCTGGGGACATCTCATCTCTGGAAGTGTTTAAGGCCAGGTTTGATGGGACTTTGGGTAAACTGGTCCAATGGAAGGTGTCACTGCCCAAGGATGGGCTTTGGTACTAGATGATCTTTAAGATCCCTTCCAATCCAAGCCATTCAAGGATTTTGTGGTGATTCTATAGTTCTGTAAAATGGCTATATGAGTGTTGCTGGGTTATTGACCCATCCCCTTCCTCAGTCCTATTTTTGGACATATTCTGTTGTGCTGGCAAGATCTGTGCTGGCAATCACAACATCCTGGCAGCAGAGCTGCCTCTTACACCCACAAAGCAGACACCAATGCTCATCTCCCCTGGCAGGCTGCAAAAGCCAATGGATGCTCCATTTTTTAAGGCAAAATACCAAAGCTTTGGCTAACAGAATAGCCCCATATATTTCTGGGTGCATCTGCCAAGGGAGGCTTTCTCAAACACTTGTGAGGATGGTTTTTTTGACAAGGTGATGCCATTGTGCATCCATCCTCCCCCTGAGCTGCAGGCTGTCCATGCCCAGTCCTGTGGTGGTTCACATGCCAGCATCATAAACAGCCCTCACAATATCATGTGCTGAGTGACAGCCTTGCCCAGGATCAACCACAAAATGCTCAGAAGAATGTGCAGAGCCCAGCTCTGGCAGGGGATTAGGTACTGCCAGGAGGCTGGATTTGGGGCTGTTCCTTACACAAATAAACAGTGATTGCTTTAATATTCACTGAAACACAAGCACCAGCTGGCACCAGGGCATCCCTACATTTGCTGTCAGGTAAGGAGGTGAGCTGGCCAGGGGCTGGGGCTCAGCACTCCCACCCTGGGCAAGCAGGCTGCCATAAACACCCTCCTGTGCTTCCTAAGCCAGCACAAGGATGCTCATCTGTGCCCTGCACTGAGGATTCTTGGTGTGACTGAGGTTTTGAGACAGCTGAAAACAGAGAGAAGATAAAGACACCTTTGCCTTCCACAAAGACCTCTTTGGATACACCACTTTTACATGTCAGTGAAGCACTGCCCTTCCAGCAGGTATTTCCTGAAATATCTGCTCTTCCCAGACTAACAACACAGCAGGGATCAGCCTCATCCAAGGGCCATGTGGCATTGGTGGAGGGCAGTTAAATAACCCTAGAAAATGTCCACCTTTAATTAAAAGCAATGTAATTTCTCATCTCCCTGTAATAATATCAGTTCTCTGCTTCCAAGTATGTGCTGCATTTCTCATCCCAAGGAGAGCAAGAAAAATGCAGTCCATGTCCAGCTGGTTTGTGCCTCAGCAGCAGCAGAGCTCTACATGGAAGCAGCCTCCAAAGAGCCTTCAGCAGCTGCAGGGCTGCTCACATGCTCCAGCCTAAATCCAAGGAAGTCTTCTCAAGCAGTTAATTTTCTTCAGGCTTGTTATCTTTTGGCCTCTTATGTCTTTACTGCCCTCTTATAGATTTTCCTTCAGTTCCCTGTTCTGGACAATCCTATTTGCTAAACCAGGCACTGTCATCCCTAGGACACACTGAATCCTAGTTGGGGTCCTACCTGTGGCCACTGCAAGGATTTCTAAGTCAGTCTTGGCTGTGAGCCAGGTTTTCTAGGATGGACTGTTCATTAAGAATATTGTTATTTGTTACTGTAAGAACTGTCAGAAAAGAAAATAAACCCAACACATTCCAGCTGAGTTTCAAGTCATGATACAAATGGACTGAGTCTTCCCTGTGTAATATAAACTTCAAACTAGGAGATAATTAGTAAAATATCATCCTGACAAATCTGAGTGTTAGGGAATCAGAGGAATATGAAAATTATATCTCTGTATTGAAAATGCTTAGTATAAGTTCTTTTACCAAGTCATTCAGCCCCTAACAGAACAAACACTTTTATCTTGTGCATTTCTGCTTCCCTTCTCAGTGCAGCACTCAAAGGCCATTGGAACCACACACGTGAGGGAAGGGGCAGAGGTGGTTCATCTGTGATGGCATTTGACCAGAGCCAGACTTTATTGTTTTAGCTGTGGGATTGCTTTAAATTCCTGCAGATTTCCTGATCCAACACGGGGAAAGTGTCACATGCTCTACTTGCAAATGGAGATCTGCTCCAGCAGAGTTGAGTCCATTTCTCTGCAATGAGCCTTTTCCCAGAAGGACAGGGGGGTATTCACTACATTGTTTAAAGGAAGAGGAAATTTTTGGTGGAAATGGACGTAACAGAACATCAGAAAGGTCACAGGGAAGCCTGGGAATGGGCAATTCTACCTCCCTTTGATTTCTTTTCCTTTGTTTCAGGATGAGAACAATTCACTTGGCCCGCTCTCATCCAGTTCCCCTGTTATGTCATATCCAGATTACTCAGTAGATGAGGTATTTGGAGTGTCACATCAGATATAATATTTGTTTATATAACTTGATCTTTTTCTCAGACTTTTGCTTCTCCAACTCCCTGAAAAAAAAATTTGTATAAATATTTATGTTTTCATGAATAAGAACTCATATCAACCTCAGGATGACAGTCATCCTCACTATAAATCAGTACAAGTGGTTGCTGCAGAGCCCCACAACATAGCCTGGGAACCTCTTTTGTTTCTCATAAATATCAATTCACCAAACTTAGAATTATGCAGAGGAAGAAATCAGTTCTGGTGTAGCAAAATTCTGAAATTTCTCCCAGCCTTGAGATGAAGCACTAGCCCAAAAGGGGACCAGAAATCCACCATAAAATGCAAAAGGTTATAGCATTCACTACAATGTCTGAGGCTCTGCTATAAGGCCCTGATCAAATGCTGCTTTCTGCCTCTGCTTTCAGTGAAACTTTTCCAAAGGTCTTACTTTTCCCTCCATGTAAAACAGAAGAAGGATTTTAAAGATTTTCTTTTCAGAGGAGAAAACCTTCTTACTACCACACATTTGATCAGATCAATATATTGCAGAGATTGCAACCTGCATGCTTTAATGTGCTGGCCCAAGCCATCCTAGTTATACTCCAGCCAGCAAAAACAATGCCAGTTATTCACCCTCCTGAGAAATCTCTTGCTCAGGCTTCATGAAGGTGCAATATGGGGCACGAAGGATCTTTTTGCAAGTAGGGTACTTCAGGCAGTGTCCATCACCTGTAATTCATTCACGCTAAATTCCACCCTTCCCTCTCACTGCTCATGTGTCTTACTGTTTATTATCACCCAAATTTCCTGGGCAGAGATTCTGTGACAAGAGCAGCATTTACAGGAAAGCTGCTTCAGCAGCTTCAATGGGAGTTTGGCAAACAGGTGCTGGAAAGGGCTCGGGGAGAACTTCAATTGCAACATCTGAGCTTGGAATCCTGTTCCCATCACAGTGCCCAGGGCTGGCTCTGCCCTCCTGGCCATGCTGACACCGTCCTTCCAGGAAAACTGCTGAGCAGTGGATACCCTGCATATCCAGTTTCCCTTTCCTTGGATTTTCTCCCTGCAGAGTCAGACCCTGCCAAGCCTCTCCCATCTGCACTGCCCCTGTCCCAGCCCTGGTGAGGGCTGCCAGCTCCAGGCAGGGCTGTCACTCACCCCATCGTGGGACTGAGCCCACAGCATGTCCCATCCTCAGAGCTGTTCAGCAGCATCAGCTGGGAAATCCCTCCAGCCTTGAGCCACGGCACATCAGCATCTGCCAGCTCTGCTTCTTTTCCCAGGCTGCAGTTTGATAAAACACCCAGGGGTGATAAATCCACCCCTGGCATCCCAGCAACCAGATTAGAAAAAAAAAAAAAAAAAAAAAGAAGGAAAAGAAAACTCAGCTGCACAGCACGAGGGATTCACATGGCATAAACTTTCCACCAATTCACATTTGCTTAGAAACAACACTGCTATGTTAACCTTGTGCAACTTGACTTGTCCATCTTCTTTGCAGCCACCGTTGCAGTTTGGGAAGACAAAGATCTTGTCCCTCTCAGTGTCACAAAGTCCATCACACACACCTGTGTTCCTCCCAGCTGGACAAGGCCTGGCAGCCCCCGTTGGCCCCAAGCAGGATGCCTGGATGAGGGATAGGATGAACCTGGCACAGACCAGGGTGCTTTCAGGGCACTGCAGCCACTGGGGCATCTGCACTCAGCATCCCACCACTTCATCATTTGCTTGATTTTGCTAGACCTTAATGTTTAAAATGAAAAGTCCATTTATTACCCCAGGAAAATACAATTTTTTTTTTCTGGCATACGAATTCCCTGGCTTTTTCAGTAGAAAGATCTATTGGTTGGTTTATTAGCTTTGAAAGCTCTCTGTGCCTCTGAGACCTCTGCTGACTCCGAGTTACGGTAATGCTCGATAACTCAAGTATTAATGCCAAGTTGCAAATGAGGTTTGCTCCACTGGGCTGGCTCTCGAAAAGAATGAATGTTTTAGGCCTAAAACTGCCTGTGGTCTCATAAAAAAAGTGCAGCTCTCCTGATTTTCTATTTATTTGCCATTATAGGAATGAGTCCATCCTGCCCTTTGCTTGTCCTCTGGTTAAAGTTTGCCTCTCCGGAAAAGGTTCAGTGGGTTACAAAAGCACAACACAGACTTGGAAACTTAACCAATACAAAATCCCTAAACCCACAGTTCATCATCAGCAGTGACTTTCCAGGCCCACAAGCCCTCCTGAACTTCATTCCCAGTCTGCATTCCCAGCTCTCTCCCCCTGAGCTGGCCCTGCTCTAACGCTGTGCCTGACCCGGCTCTACCCTGGACAGAGCTGGGCTGTGCCACAACAACAACAACAGAACTGGGCTGTGCCCCTGTCTTGCTGCAGGCCATTTTGATAACTGTTAATAAGGTATCTATAAATTCCTGACAAAAGTCCATGCAGCCCCTGCAGCTCCATCCCTGTCCCTAAAGGTGTTTCCTGCAGGTATTTTCCCAGCCCCTTCACTTCCAGTGAGACTGAGATATGGAAATTCACCTGTGGGGTAAATATCTTAAGTAAATAGCCCTGTCAGCTTCCAGAGCAGTTTTCCCAGCTGGCAGTGATGCTGGTTGTGGAGCAGGGCCACGCTGCCTGTGCATGGCTGCTGCCTGGCTCAGGATTCCCCTCCTCTCCCTTGTTTCCAGCTTGTTGTGGTGTAGATGTAAAACAAAGCAGAACTGTTGACAGTGCTTCCAAGAAATGAATGCAACCAGAAAAAACTGGCCTGGAAAACAAAACCCATTCTGCTTCCTTTGCAAAAAGTTCATGAGAGCTGCCTGCTCTGCTCCCATAAATCAATATACTTGTAGGTCCCTCTTCCTAAACCAGGCTGTGTAACACGGGTGCCCATATGGAGCAGAAGGGCACATCCATACAGAGGCAGAACACCTGTGGGATGTTTTCCTTCTCATGCCAGCGCAGAATCTCTCAGAATCTCTCTGAGCTGCACATCAAACAACCCAGGTTTTGTCCTGGCTCTAAGTGCATGCCCCCAGGAATGTCAAAGGAAACTCTTCCTGGACAGAGGATCCATGCAGCTTTCCAGGCTCTGACAGAAGGCAGGAGCCAGCCAACAGCAGCAACAAAATTTGTGCTCTTTTGTTTCCTCCCCACTTAGCTGCTGTCTAGCCAGGAGCTTTCTTCCACCTTCATGGCTTGCATAAGAGACCTGGAAGTCAGATATTTTGCCCTGGTGTCTCCAGGGTTGGTTCCACCTTGAAACCTCTTCTGCTAGAACAATCTCCCACACCATTCACTTCCCAAGTGCCCCCAGTGACAAACAGCTTAGCCTGACCCCAGGAGCTGTCAGTCACAGTGATGTGCTGGCTGCTGGCCTGCCCACAAATATCTGTATTTCACAAATAAAGCAGGTTAATTTAAACCACTACATCTGCAACAGCTCCCTAAGGGCCCTTATAAAGCTAAGACTCAGGCAATCATTGGACTTGCAATATATCCTAATGCTCTGTAGACCTTTTAAATAGAGTGGTCCGGCCAAGATGTGGCTGGATTTAGTCCTGTGCTCAAAGACAGAAGTGCTGCCAAAAAAGTGAAGGCTGAACAATCAAAGGAGCTCCCAAGACTATTTTACTGAAATTATTTCAATTCAGGTGATACGTAAAAGACGGCTCCTTTTAAAAAGAGGCCACCTTTCCCTTCATTTAAGAAGCCAAAGTTCTCAATGAACATGCTCTGACATCTCACAAGACCTTCACCAAAGCAAAAAGCAGAAGCAGTAAGTTTGTATTTTAATTACATAATAAATGTACTTGAGTTCAGACTTGTACAGTCAGTTCTGCCACACCCACAGGTGAATTTAAAACACATCAGCCCTGACTGCAAGGACTCACAAACACAATAAAATCAGAAAACCACAATTCTGGTTTTTGTCTTGTTGGTAAACTTCAAATCTTCATTTGGGTTCAGAAGGCATAATTTTCCATTGTTCCTGGCAACTACCAGCAGGTTTCAGGAGCGTGTTCTGCAAGGATACAACAGGGGACCAAAAGAGGCTGAGGAGCCCTGAAGAAGGGAAAATGAGTCCCTGACACGGAGCCGTTGTTGTGGCAGGATGAGCATCTCTTCTTAGCTGCAGCCAGAGCTCTGTATGAAAAAACCAATCTACTCTACTCAAACAGAGCTGAGCAGGGAGCTGCTTGAGGCTTCCCTAGTGGACCTGCTCTGGTGACTGTGGCTGGGGAAGTCTCCCAGAGGGCAGCAAGGAGAGGACACCCAATGACTTGCAGGGGACAGAAGACAGGCAGAGTTGTGTCTGATGTTAAATACCCCATGGCTCAGCAGGGCAAGCTCCAGCAGGGTATTTAACCTGGCCTGAGCAGCAGCAGTGGAAATGGGGCTGAAGCATTTACAGTGTCACTGCATGGAGCTGTGTCACCATCACACCAGAGCGTGGTGTGCAGAGGGCCCAGGAGGAGATGGGTTTTATTCTGGTCCTGTCACATGCTGCAGGTCAAGGTTATAATGCTTGGGTGGATTCCACTCATAACAAAGCCAGTATCTGTTGACTCTCACAGCTGATTGTTTTGGAACAATAATTCATAGTTGCCTCCCTGGATACAGAGAACTGAATGACAACTTGGATTAGAAGCACACAGCCTTGCCCTGAGGACCTGCAGTTGATGACTAAACCACCAATTCTGCTATTGAGATCCTCCACTTTGACGTCCCTCGTGGGCAGAATGTAGGATATTTTCTAAGCATCAATTGTGGAAAAACACTTCCCTTTCCTGTCCTGCATGGGGTAGGCAATTAGCCTGTCCCTCCTGGGCAGGAAAGGAGGTTATTTAAAGCAGACACACGAACTCCCCTGATGGAGGCTCAGGCTGCTGACCTCGTTAGGAGCTCTCCTTTGCAGGGCAAGTTAGTTCAGCATAATGCCATAGGGGATGCAGGAATGATCAGCATGAACACTGTGACTTTGATCTCAGTGATGGGGAGGGCAGCACTTCACTTGACACCAATCTTGTGACCTTATTCCCAGCACACTCCAATGCCCCTTGTGTTTTGGTTTTTTGGGGGTTTTTTTGGGGGGTTTTTTTTGGGTTTTTTTGGTTTGGTTTTTTTTTGTTTTTTTTTTTTTCTTTTTTTAATGCTCCTTGGCTTTTGCTCTCCTCCTCATTTGCTTTTGAGATGGGAAGATGCAGCCAAAGCCAGCATTTTCAGAGAGGTGAGCACTGAGCACTGAAATTTTTTTCTAGCTGCAGAAGATCACAGAACCATATGATCCTTTCTTTGGAATGCCCACATTGCCAGGATAACAGAATCAGAGGAAAGTACCAGCTCATATAGAGTAATGCTGCCAAAGAGAGCCCTGGGGGCATTGCCACCCCTCTGGACAGTGAGCAATGACACAGACCAGGAAACTCAGTCCCTCCACTCTTCTGCGTTCACAAAATACTGAGGGCACTTCAGTCTCAGCCTGCAGAGAAGAGTGAGTATTGATATTTTAACACATTGAACCAGACTCCTCTCAGAGCTGTACAGTGGAAAAAAGCCAAAACCCCCTAACTTAGAGGCAGTAGATAAGCTGCAATATGGACAATTCAGCTAGTTAAGAAAATACCCTACAATTCTCAACAACAAAGGCGGTTAAATGTTGAACGAGGAAATCAAATGTTGATAATGCAATCTCTATCCTGGAAATATTCAAAGCTTTCCCCAACAAGGCACTGAGCAACCAGGTCAAACAGAGCAACTTCTAACTTGAGTGGGGTTGGACCACAGACCCTCAAATGTCCCTTCTGATCTAAACTGTCCTAACTGAGTGACTGGTCTAGGCTGTAATCTGGGGTTATTTTGCAGACAGGAGGAGAGATCAGGTGGGCAGGAAAGAGATGTAAGACCCCTCAGACAAGAACAAGCTTGGCAAATAGCCTGGTTTGACATTGTCTTAGCCTCACTAGAAACAGGCATGGCACTTTACAAGGGTTCTTCATCCTACCGGAGAGACAAAATACATAGAGAGAAAAATCACAGCAGGGTCCTCCTAGGGAACAGAGGAATGAAGGATTTAGCAGACACAAACAAGCCCTGGTACTCATCAGGAAGATGATGGTGATGAACAGCTCATTCATTAGGTCTTCTCTGGGTCAGAGATTCAGAGTTACAACAAACACAAGGTAAGTCTGAAATCACTTTATTGGAAAGTTTCATACAAGAATAGTCAGTCAGAGAAATGATTCAAGTGTGATACAGTAACATCACAGACAAGACCCTCCCACATCTCAGCTTCAGGCCAGTTCATTTACAGATGTCCAATCTCACTCAGTTTCACAGAGACTTGTGATGTCAGTGAGTTTCAGTGCAGCACAGGGGGAAGAGTCTGTCTTTACATCAAATTAAATCAGCTATGACTGCAATTTTTCCTGTGAAATCTATGAAAACCCCTGTAGGTCTGTTGAGAATGCTGCTTACAACATAAGGTATCACTGCCATCCACCCCAGCTCATTCAGAACAGACTGAAAGGCTGTAACAAGATATTCTGCCAATAAAAATATTTTAGAAAAACAGTATAAAAAGTTGAGATATATATCTCTATCTATAGCATAAAGCTACCAAAAAGTGACTGTGCCATTTTCCCTCTTATACAAACAGTATTTTTTTTTTAAAAATACATTAGTAATTCACCCAGTATATGACATATTGCACCTTTCCAGAATACTCCATGCAGCAGAAGCCCCACACAGTACGTGAGCAATTCCAAGACAGACCTGTAGCTCCCCTTTAGCTCTGTTTGTCTCTACAGCAGCTGCCAAGAGTTTGGCTATCACAGGTTTAGGATTTAGAAAGCAGGAAGCTACAAGATGGCAAACCAAGTATTTGCAGATAAGTACAATTTCTCCTCAGGAGGAAGAACCCATCACAGGAATCTCTGGATTTTTTAAAAAAAATCTTTAAAAATCATGTTGCTGGTGTCAGTGAGACAATACAGTTTTGAGTGCTTGTATGTCAGTTTTTACTTGCAGGGTACCCCTTCATGTGCCAGAGGTACCTTCAACACCTGGCAGTGATTTCTGGCCTAACAAGAACATACAGCCAAACCACAGGAGTAAATAAATCCAGGTCAGTTTACTTTGTCTCATGATAAGACACTATAAGACACCAACAGACAGTGTTGGGGGCCTGCTATCTGAAAATAATTAACATTGATTCCTCAATCCAATTTTCAGTCACCTGGAGGGTTTTAGATAGAAGAGCAATTCCTATCTTGCCCCTTGCTTTTCCAGGCACGAGCTCCAGCCCCAGTAACCATGCACAGCTATGCAGAAAAGGAGCTGAATTCTCAGGAATTGAAGATACTGCTGTGTGTGGAACCCACCTTGTATTTGGTCACTTAATCTTCTCAAATAACCCAGCAAGAACTTACTAACTCTCCATATAACCTTGAAGAATACCAAGAGCAGCCTTTAGATTTGGGGATATACAAATCAGATGATTTGCTGCTCCGTGGCAAGATCACTAACCCATCCACATACAGGTAGTACAGGGATGGGGTTTTGTGTTAGGGGGGATTTTTGTTGGCTTTCTTTACCAGAGAGCTGGCAGCAGCCAGAGCCCCTCCCTGCACGAAGCGCACAAAGTTATCTCCTGCCAGAGGTCCCAGAGCATAGAGCCCTTTCTCCTGGGTGCATTCATAGGTGAATGGATCAACATCTATGGGGTTCCTCTTTGAACTGACTGGCTGGTCACTGTCTATTGCCAAGTCAATGCCATTATTTGGCAGAAAGGAGAGGTTGGGGTTTGAGCCAGTCAGAACAAGAGCCATGGAGATTTTATAAGCTTTCTGACAGCCGTTCTTGTCTTGCAAGATGCATTTCCTGTCCTTGCCAAAGGAGAGCACGTGATGTTCAGGGAGGCTGATGTAGCACTCATAGGGCCCAGCACAGGCAGCTGTCTGTTCTTTCATCATCTGATGGACTTTGTGGTATTCAGGGTACATCATTTTGGGGAGCTGGTTAAAAATAAGGCCTGGATCAGTGACTCGTCTCCGAAAAACGTGGATTACTGGAATATTGCAATGGTGAGCAAAGAGAATTGCATCAGCAGCTGTCAGACCAGCACCTACAATCAAGACTGGATCTGACATGAGGCCAACACTGCTGTTCTTCACTGCTTCCTCTAGGGCAGACAGCTGGTGGTGGACATAGGAAAGGTTTTCTCCCTTGACCCCGAGCCAGGTAGGATTGTCATATGTTCCTGTAGCCAAAACCACATTCTCTGCATAGATGGAGAAGGGCTTTTTATCACCTTCCAAAGTTTTCAAAAATCCATCCACCTGAAAGACTTCTGTACTTTTTTCATTAGAGTGCCAGAGGGAGTCACTATCCTCTTGCAGATCTTGCTGGGTGTGGTTGGAGATGCTCTCTGCACTCACTTTCCTCACAGAGGTCACAACAGTGCCACATCTGAAATTATTCTGCAGTCCTTTCTTCATCACATAGTGTTGGTAATATTGAGCAATGTCCTCTGCTGTGGCTCTATTGTTTCGGAGGCCTCTGTAATAAAATACAAACAAAGGTCAAGCAGCAGTTAAGTAAGAGACTGGAATTTGTCCCCTCTTGCACTCAATATATCCTAGAGCCATCTATTTTGGCACTACCACAGAAGACTGATCTAGTTTCCCTGACTTCAGCCAAGTTATTCCTGTCTTACAGAGCTAACAGTCAGGTCCAGAAGCTGTTGGACAGAGGCAGCTTTCTCTAGCATTAATCCCAACCCCAAGAACATGGTTGGTTATTTAAGCCTTCCTCCAATATCTTGTTTCCATTCAATTTTTAACTCCTGGACTTCTTAAGATTAATTGTGACATGTCAAGAGAAGCAGCACCTCAGAAAATGCACAGTAGCTGAACAGATTAAACTTGTCATCGGGGCAGCAGCAGCAGAAGCAGGTGACCAAGCTTTCAAGCTTTGCTCAGAGCTTATGGTCACGGATTCATCTCCCCAGTGGGTGTGGAGAAGGACACATTCCAAGCAGCACTGCAACTTTATCTGAATCACTGAATGTAGAATGGACTGGTTTGGGAGTATAGGAGGGTGTCCTTTCTCTCACTAACATTACCCATAACAGATGGGTAGCTACATTCAAGGATTCCATTCCAGGTTCTCTAAAAATCTCCAGATGTTTGCAAATGATCCCACATGGATATCTCACCTTCTCTTTTGCTTTAACCATTCTTTGAAAGGGAGATCTGGGAGTCCCATCCATTCCCCTTTGCTCAGGGTAACCATAGAGCCCTCTATAGACTGGAACAAGAAGCAGAAAAAAGTTACTTTAATTTTTGAAATGTAAAAAGTGAAAGGCAACTTTTCCACATTTCAATATGGCACAGATGATGAAATCAGTAATTTCCTCCAATCTGCAGTCACAGATGAAGCCATCCATGTTCCTCAAAAAGAGCAAGAGATGGGGAATATAAAGGCCTCTCATGCTTGTTTTCCTTTTAAACTTTCACTTGTATATATATATATATATATATAAAATGTAACATGATTGACTGGCATTTTAGGGGAGATTTTCTTCCTCCAGCCAACATATTTGGCTGTTACACAACACACAGACCCCAGCTGGCTCCAAGTCACTTACATGCCAGGCACCTCCAGGAGCGTTTCTGCCAAGGACCAGGTGGGGGATGGCTCTGTCAGGCTCATGCCACCAAGTGAGCACAGATTCTGCTGTCCCACCAAAGTCTGTGTCTGGACGCTGCAGAGTATCAAAGAGAAGAGCCACAGGGCTGTGGGATCGTCCCTCCAAGCCTTCAGACAGATACTCCAAATCCTACAGAGAGAAAGACCAGATGCTCAAAGTGCATGTTCTGCCAGGCAGCAGACTGCTTGTTACTCCAGCATCTCTGATCAGTGGGTTTGGTGTGCTTGGGCAGCTCATTTACTGGCACACAGACCTGCTCTGGCCCAAGGGCTGCCTTGAGGATCTTAGCAGCAATGCTGGCATTTCATACAAGGGAGAGCTGGATTACAAAGCAAAACCTGCTTAAGGCTCATTCTGTCTGTGTCCCTTGAAAATTCAAACAAGGATAATCCAAACTTATGACACACCCCTAGGATGCTTTACTGGGATGTCATATTCTTTATCTTTACACAAACCTGGTCCAAAACAGAAACTTCTGGTGCCTCCTCCAGTTTCCTCTGAAGAATAGGATTAGGATGAAGAGAGTGTCTTTTGAAGTAAGGGGTGTAACCTGACAGCAAATATGAGAGACAGATTCCTGAAGGTCCATTCCCTGAAAAAAACAATGGAGAAGAATTTATACTTCTGGAGATAGAGCAGTTCTTTCAGAAGTGTTTCTAATATGCAGACCAATTCAAAAGGTATGACACTGCTATGGATACAGGGGATTTTGTGCTCCAGCATGGACCTATTGGATGGAGTTGAGGAAGTAATTTTACCCTTCACCTCACCTGCTCCTATTTGCATTGCAAGGTCCTTAGAACTTGCTGAAAACACACAGGGTTGAATAAGTCAGAGGCTGCCCTCACTTGAAGCTTGAAGTCTCTAGCATGGTGATGAATGGAGTTATTTCTCTAAAATTAGAGGTTTAGAAGCTGATCACGTACTGACCAGGGGCCTCAGCTCTCCTGGAAGCACATTTCACACCAGGGCAGAGGAGTTCACTGTGCACAGGATACAAGATCCAGAAAAGAGAGTGACTACTGAAGTGAAGGAGAACCAGTTCTTCTCATTGAGAAATTCCATCTTTTAAGAGATATTTGACAATAGCATCTTTGACTAATGGATCTTGACAACACGTTCAAATGGGCACCAGCCCTACTGTGGTACTGCAGTGCGTTAAGGAAAAAAACTCTCTGCCATGCCAAGACAAGCCCTCAGAATACAGCACTTTGAACAGGTTGCTGGATGGCTGAACTCCTTTGCTGACCACCCAACAGCCAGTGGAAAAACTAGATATATGTGACTCCAAAGCCCAGTGAGAGTAGCCTGTGGAAAGTTTACATATGGCTGTTCTCCAGCACGTTCAATATTTTACAGTGTCTGTATAATTGTCAGCCTGTCTGGCTGCCCAGGCTTTGTTGCTGTGCAACCAACAACCGTGACAGTGCAGTGACAAAGAGGGGAGGAGACAGTGACATCCCAGTGACAGCAGCCTGTTGACACAATGCCAATGTTGCAAGGGTGACTAGAGCAAAGGCTGATCCTCGAAGATTCCAGAAAGAGGGAAGTCAGGGCTGTAAAGCCAACAGTGAGCTATGTGAAGGGCAGTACAAGTCACAGCTGGGGACAAAGGCTGCTGTGCTGAGCAACCAGGTCAGTGTTTGGAATATTCCACTTGCAGGAAAGTTAGCCAAAACCAACAGCAACAGGCACTAAAAGCAAACTAAACTGCAGCTGTAGTAAAATATAACAAATTTCAGGTTACTACTTTGCTTTAGGAAATACAAGGAGGTACCTAAGCCAAACTTCACCACCTGAGTGCACAACACTCAGTGACTACACACAGAGGGTTTATTCTGAACCACGTCCAAGTCTGACATGGATGGTCACAAGAACATCTGGGGCTCAAGCTAGTTTACAATGCAACTGCTTCCATGAGGCTGCCAGCACAGCTGAGGGAGCACAGAGCCTTCCTGGAGCAGGGCCTGGGGAAGTAGCTGGAACCTTCATGCAGTGTTGTGCAGCTGCACTGAAACAGCTGGGCCTGGGGAAGTAGCTGGAACCTTCATGCAGTGTTGTGCAGCTGCACTGAAACAGCTGGGCTGCTTCAGTCCAACAGCCTCCTCAGAGTGAATATCCTCACACTGCTTCTTCTGAGACTTTAGTGGCCTCTCCACCCTGGGTCCCTGTACAGGTGCACTAGGGAGGCACCAAAATATCCTCCTTCCCACCTAGAGACTTGTACAACTGAGCAGCACAAAGTCATTCTCACACAAGAGCTTGCTGGTAGTAGTCTCCTTGTCAAACTTGCTGTTAGCAAGGATTAGGGGTGATTTATGCAGTGCTCTGACTTTGGAGCAGCTCCCTCGGGTGCTTTGAATTCCATGCCAGATGAGGAGGGAAGCCAGCTCTGCTCAGATGAACAAGGTCCAACACATGCACAGCTTGTAGTGGGTCAGAGGGGAAGGCACTGACGTCATTCCTTTGCTCCAAGAATCACCTCACACTGCAAAGCTCCCTCTTGCCAGGGAGGCAAGACAGTCACTGTATAACCTGTTTTTTTTAACTGTTAGAAAACTGAATTTTAAAGTATATTAAATTTGTACAAAATCAGTGTAGCTCACTCATGTTTTAAAAGAAATCTGTGAAAAATGTCAAGAAACCTTAACAGCATCTGGAGTACTTTCTAAACAGACATAATGGTGAAAAAACTCACACAAACCTACCTTCAATTCAAGCACTACAGATAATCACAGCAAGCTGATTAACTATCTATACTGAAAAGGTTTCAAATATTTCTAAATATCCAACAGAAAAAAAAGCAGGCTCAGATGAACTGATGCTCATAAGGTCACCAATTTTACCATTCAAAATAGGTATGTGTTTTAATTTGTAAAATATCTTGTTCCTCACTTCTCATGACTCTTAGAGGTCTCTCTGTTAGCATTATAGGAAGTTTGGCTGTCTGGGAAAGGGTGCAGAAACTGTAGTGAGGCATTTCTGGTTTAAGTGAGAACATGTGGAACTGGAACAGGAGTTAAAGACAGCAAGTCCAAAGCTACAACAGCATGAGAGAACACAGCAGTGCTGGCAGGAGAAGGCTTACCTATGATCACAACAGGCAGTGTCTTGAGCCCACTCATATTTGAGGGTCTGGTCACTAATGGACACATCTTCCCATCTGGAAGCATTTATGCTCTGGAATCTACCTGCTGAAACAAATATGTTCTGTATTATTTGCATTTTTTTGACAAAAAACCACAAGCAAACAAACAAGAAAAACCCCACAAGATTTTTTTCCAGCCCGCAAACTCAGGCTAATCTAAAGTATTATCCTTGCATTGCAGACTGTCATGTTATACTTCCACACTCAGGACAGACCTCCTTATCTTTCTCTCCTCCTGACCCCAAAATCTAAGGATGATTCTCTGATTATGCACCATAAAAGAGGGAGAGAACAGTTATCTTTCTTTTTCAGACATGAATTCCAGTTACTCCAGGACAGGTGGTAATTTTAATAACCCTCTGACTACATTAAATGAAGTGTTGCAGCTTGTTAATAAAAACTTCACTTCTGACCATATTCTGTAGAAAATTGTGTCACTATCACAAACACTTTTTAAAGTAACTTGTGCATTTACTGGTAAGTGAAGTAAACGTGACTCAAGACTTCTGCCCAAAGGCCGGAATTTCAAATAGGAACCATTCTATCACTATAGGTATTTTTGAGAAGCGCTAGTTTAGTTTGGAACCTTCTTTCTTAATTTTCCAGATAATGCAGAGTTCTAGGTCTGAACAAGTAAAGAACAAGTCTTTGAACAAAATATGCATCATAATTATCTTGGAGACTAAGGTGCCATTAGAGTGGAATCTACAAAACTAATTTAATCATTATGCAGACATCCAATGAACAGTGAATGTTTTTGCCATTCCTGCAGGAATCCTACCACATCAAACAACAAGTTCTTTAGTTTTCCCTGGAATTCAACTCTACTGTCACTAACCTAGACAAGTTATTTTTACCACAATAAACATGAGATTTCTGAAACTCAGCATAAGCTTTAATAAGCTTTTATTCTACATAAAATACTCTCTTTTATAAAAACCTTATTCTCATTTTGGTAAGCTAAGCAAAAATCCACTGAATGGCACAACTTTTTCCTGTAGGGCCTGCCCTCCACACACTTTCCAAGTGCAGGAAGATCTTTGGCAAGAGCCCTACACACTTCCATAAGGCCTGGCACATCACTTGCTTGCCTTAGACACAGATGCCTTCCTGCAAGTGTAATGCTCCTCTTTAAGCCTGACATTTACATGACAGCAGCTCCAGCAAAGCGTAGGGCCCTGGTGACTGAATGGGCAGCCAGGAAACCACCAGTGAGTTGGCATTTTGCAGATTCCAGGCTCTAGCAGGAGCGTCGTGAGTGCATTTGCTTGCAAGGATGTGGCAGTTCTCATGCACACCAATGTACTGCCATGCTGGGCTCGACAGCTCTGTTCCAAGAGGGCTGGGTTCATCACACAAGGCTTACCAGATGAGTTCCAAACTAGCAGCCTTGTCCAAAGGATCACAGTTTAGTAACACTTTCTGATTGCCTGTTATCACTTAACTAGACATTAGTCTACGACTCCCATGCATTTTGCCTGATAGGGCATGAACCACTTAAAAGACATTATAGTTGTGCTTTCTAATTTAAGCAATTTGAAGCATCTAGCTTTGAAGAGAGTTGGATCTCAATGAAACTTATGTTCCCAATTTAATTGAGACTCAAAGGTAGCTGCATTCACTACAGAAGATGAACTCCCCTTAAGGCATCCCCACAGCCCTGGAAGCTGTGGGAGCACCAAGGATCCCCCTGGCCTTTTGGGTAGGTTCTGCCACATTAACCAAAACCTGCACCACCTTCAGCAGACTGTGCTCTAAGTTCACCCCAAAAAACTCCTTCCCACAAAGCTCCAGAGCTGCAATTGGTAGAATTCAGGACTAGCACCTGGGACTGCCAGAGACACCAAGGGAAGAGGACACTGGTGTGACCAGTCAGGTATTCCCCTCAAAGAAGTAAACTACAGTATCCAGCTGAGGTTAACAGAAGTTTCTTCTCCATGATAACAAATAACCCCCTCTCCATTATTGTATTACACAAGAAGAGAAGTTCTTATTATTTTTTCCTAACACAGAGTACACATCTTACTTCTGTGAGACTACTGGGAGCCTGGAAGAGGAAAGCAAGATCTCTGGAAGCAATCTTCCAGGACTCTGCTCCATAGCTCCCTGCAGCAGCATGCACGGAAAAACTGCATGCACTCAGTGGTAACCCAGCAACATCTGTGGGATTTTCTGACTGCTGAACCAACCCAGCAGAGCACATGGCAGCAGTTCCAGGGCAGCAGCAGGACCAGCACATAAATAAGGAGCCCGTTTGTAAGGCGTGAGCACAATGTCTTGACACTGCATGCCAGCATTTTCCTGGAGGAGCCTGAAGGGAACAAGAAAGGCACAAACCAGGAGAAGACAGCCTGGCAGCCCTGTTTACTTTAGAGGGAGGTTGCCTTGGCTCCTGGCCACTGCACTGTGCCACCCTTCTCCACCCTGATAAAGCACAGGGCCAGCGGCCACGAGCTCACTGATAACTCCCTCCTCCCTTCACCCTCCCCCTCCATTCTGGGCCTTTTGACACATGAAAGTGGAGCATTTTCTGGAATTAAACCAAACCTTAATAGCTAGAGGAGCACAATTGTTAGTCTGATGAAATTACTGGACCTGTGCACATGTGTGAGCATTTTTAACCATGGATTTATTCAGTGCTTGGGTTCACAAAACCCCTAACGACCTTTTAGTGCTACACACTTAGTTTCCTGAAGATTTGACACTGCCAATTCTATCATCACAAGATTAACCATCCTAGCATCTCTCTACAAATGGAAGAAGTCCCTTTCACACCCCATAGCTATCATCTCTATAATTCATAGTTACTAATTCTTCTTTTTAAGTAGAAAGTGAATAGGTGCTGAACCTGTTTATAGCTATTCCCATCCTGTAGGGTAAAGGTTTGACTTCTTGGGGTAAAACTGAGCTCAGAGCATCTCAGGCATTTTAGCTTCAGGCCAAATATTCACCTTTTCTGTCATTAGACATTAAAGTGGATTATTTTAATATCTTTTTTTTTTCCCCAGTCTTTGGCTCCTGTACCTCAAAACCTAATAATGCAGGGTAGCCTGTTCTTGCAGAGCCTATTGGAAAGCAACAGGACACTGAAGTTCATTGCAAATCTATACTGTACTAGTTAGCACCAGGAAAATCTTGAGATAGCAAGAAACTTAAAACTGCTCTTCCCACCCTCCTTTTACATAGTGTAGGCTGCTGGGCACTCACACTTAGTCAGCTCAGTGACACTGAGTTTGGCTCCTGCTTTGGGCTCCCTACTATAAATGGATGTCCCCTTCCTTCTCTTCATGTGGGAGAATGCAGCAAGTTTCACAACTTGGCTCCTTGCTGCTCCAAAGCATTCCAGTGTCTGTGTGATGTTACATAATTGTTTCTGGCTGAAAAGCACCCAGCTCATTCTGGGCCAAACTCTGCATACTTTCCTGACACAGCCTCATGTCTACAGGGACTATAACTCACAAACTCACACAGTGTGGCTCTTACTAGTTCCAGGCTGCAAGGCTGAAACAGGTTTTAAGTGAGCAAATGAAAAAGCAAAGATAAATTTTGCAAGACAAGGACACTCAGTGATCCTTGGAGAAATAAAAAGCCAGGTTACATCAGCCATATGCAGATAGCTCTCTCTGTAATAGCCATAAGATTTTGCTTAAGTCAGAATCACCAAGTGTGGCCTGAAGAGCACATGGGAGAGTTCAAGAGAGCAATGCAGTTGGGGTATAAACACTGGGAGAGATTAAAAGAGGTGCCACAACACTCAGTTTTAAAGAACAATTCTAACACACATGCAACAATAGTTTTCTTCAGCTTAATTTCCTCATCAGCTCACTTATTTACCCAGTTTAATATTTAACGAATTACTATTTTTTTTAAAAAAAACCCAGAGATCTTGACAGTTTTTACATTTTATATTTCCCTACAAGTTTCAGAAGTTGTTGTCTCTCTACATCATCACTATCACATGTCAGGCCAGTTACCTCCCAAACACAATTAAACTTTGTGGAAAAAATTCAGCTTTGTGCTATGTAATAACATCTTTCTAAAAACACCCCAGCGATACTCAGAAACTGATGTTAGGGTACATCAGACAGAGCTCTCTGTACTTATTTGGAGCCTCCTTACCTTTAGCAGCAGATCTGATGAGAGCTGGGTTCTTTACAAAAGTGATTGTACAGTCAGGAGAGCCAACCAAACTAGAAGCCTGGAATCCTCTCTCTGCTCTAAGACAGCTGTTTAAATATAGTAGGCAACCAGCAGCAAGGGGGGAGAGGAGGAGCCAAAATGACTGGAGGTGGAGCGAGGAAAATAGTAATAAGCATGAGTCAGCAGGAACATTTCCCTTCCTAGCTCCTGAATGAATGATGCAGAGAAAGTTCCTTAGTAATGTTCAGCTGACTCTGTGACTACAGCAAAAGCAGGCTTACAGGACCCATGCCTGTCAGAATCCCTGCACTTAACAAATATTTCCATTTTTAACCCTCAGGACAGCACAGATATATAGTGGGTCTGAAAATATTGACTTCAGTTTGGATTTCTTTTTCTTCAGTGAGATAAAGTGTTATTAGCCTTTTGCACAGCAGCAGTAAAATGAGTCAAACTGCTTCCAAAAAAACTTAGAACCCACCAGGGTTTTCATCCAAGGTGTCTTACTCAATTGAGGGAATAATCGATCTGGGTTGTTAAATTTAAAGTGCCCTTCACAAATGAAATACCTTTATGCCAAAGTGTTCAGTTCAAGTAGTAAAGGCAGCACATGTTTATCGCTGAGGCCATCTGTTTGGAAACCACAATTTCCAGGAAATCAGGACGGCTGATACGCAGTTAAGATGCATACTTTCATTCATGTGATCTAAGAGACAAAAGCAGCTCATGAGAAGGATTTCTCTACTCTCACGACTCCCATCAGAGCAGAATACTTAATGCAATACTCTATTTTAATTCCATCAGAATAAGTTGTTTTAATAAATGTGAAGCCATTGTTTCACTCAAAGTTTAGTTACAATTCAATCCTTTGAAAAATCTGACTCAGTAAATGCTGTCAGACTGAAGGGGGGTGAGGGGGGAGAGGGGTAAGGACTCTTTCAAGTTTCCTGGGCCTTTATCCAAGGTAGCATTTGCACAGAGCTCTTAAATAACTCCTACTGATTTTTTGACAGCAAAGGCTTTTATATGCATTATTCACATATTTATTGGCATGTAACCAATGGGTCCATGTCAGTCATGGAAAAATTAAGCTTTCATAGAAAATAAGGCATTTGTTTGCTTAGGTGATTTAAGACTGCCCTGTTACTTGGTTTTTCAAATCTGTCTTCAATATATTGCAGTGTTGCGTGTCAAACATTGTAGAACAAAGATGTTCAAGTCCATACTTGCTGATACCATAGATGCAAGACAAAACCATATATGATGCTTTGGCTGGCTTTGTAATAAGGAAAATAAGGAATACTTCCTTATGTGTGCAAATCTGCAGAAATAAAGTTGCTCTCTCTGTAAAAAAATAGTAGATCTTGTCCATTTCCTACTAGAATTTATAAAACTAGGATCTCTATTACCTTTGCAAATAAAGCCAGGATCTCTTTCCAAAACCACAAGCTCTATCATAGTTTTGTGCACAGTACAATTCTTTACAGGAAAATTTTCATGTACAATAACCCACTGTCCTTTATTTGCTCGTACAATAAGACCACTGACCATAGCAATTTGGAGGCTTCTTTTTTATTACTATCCCAAGAAAGATATCGCACAGACTAGACATATATCAAAGTAACTGTTTCTCCTTGTGTACCTTGACCGCAAACAAATGATTCAGCCCAACAATTTGGATAAACTTTCCAGAAGAAGTAATTGAGCAATCTGTAGTTGGCCTTGCAGCCGGCCCTTGACCTACAAACTCATGCAATTCACTTCTATTTTTTTCCTGACCTGATGAAGCCATTTTGTTGGTGAACAGATTTAAGGACAAAGCCATAATACTGTACTGGGGAATACTTTGCACTTGAACCAACCCCTATTTCCTTAGAAAGAAATTTCCGTGTTACTTATTGACTTTTCACCTCAGGTTATGTAAGTTCTACCTGTCCATATCCTACTCACGAAGCCTGTCAGATAGCCCTGATTCTGCTGACTCCTGATTTGGAGGAGCTTAAGCTCTGGTGTCAGAATTCATTGCTGCTGACAGCTCATGACAGAACCTTTCCTACAGCACCTCTCCAGCATCCACCCTTCCCTCTAGCCAGCTTTAAGGTGTACTAGACTCTGTGCTAAATTATCCTGACAAACTACATTGTTTCACTCATTAGAACTTCATGTTCTGTTGGTTTTTCATAATGAGAGGAACACTCCCAGTGTGATCCTCCATGGGCCACAGTAGGGCTTTGATGCTTTGGCATTTCTCTCAATTATGGTAAAACAGAAATCTAAAATTCTGCTTGTTTTCTGCCTAAGAGAATACTAAGTGTTCCATTCACTCACTCACACATAGAATGCACATCATTTAATCTAAGACAGAATACAAAATCAAGTGCTGGAAAATCTGATCAGGTATTTTGATTCCATATGGTCTCTGTGCAGACCCTAAAACCCAACTTCACTTTGTTGCTGCCTAAAGCATCTCCACCTTTATCACCCAGAAAAGCTTACACTTAGAGCTATATGTTAGCTTATGTACCAGAACTAGGACCCATGTATGTGATGATAATAAATGGTTTGACATCAATACTGTGACAGTTTACCTGGCTTCTTTTTGCTTCAACCAGGAAAACCTACATTTGTCACCAACAGCAGAACCCAGACCATATCATCAAGATGTTCCTCGTAAATGTTGTGGCACTCCCCAGTCAGAAGCAGCAAGTTGTGGCCAAACCATCTCTGAAAGCAGTTGGATGTCTGAGATATGAGACGTGCTCTGCTAAATGACAGAGGTAAAAAAAGCCTGGGAAATCCCAGACAACTGCTAGGTCTGACAGAAAAAGTAGCTTAGGCAACTCTGCAAGAATGAAACCCCAGTTCTGCTCTCAGTTAAACTTGTGACTTCCTACATGTGTTTGTGCTTTCACATGGCTTCCTCTAAAGAAAGATTTGGCCCAAACCATGTTCCAAATTTCCCATGTCCCTGCCAAGGCCATATCTGTTCTGTGTTCATACCTCTTTTTGCACTGTTTAGGCAGCTGGGTCCAAGGGAAGAGAAGTAAAGGTTCACTGCACCCTTTTGTTGCTCACAGGAACATTGACCTCCCAGTCACATAAATGGTTGGAACAGTTTTGTCTTAGCAACTTGCAAAATTGTTTCAGGAAAGTAAAAAGAAAAACCGTACATTTTGCTGGAACTATTTTAAGATGGTGATTTTTGCTTTTCCCTGCTTTCAATTCATTACCTTGAAATCATTCCCCATCTATTTGAAGAGGGGTGTCTACCTAAAGAGATGAGCTGAAACCAAAGATTTTCACCACCCTCCACTGGCCAGGGGCATCAGCCACTTCCAGCACTTTGTTAAGAAATAAACTCTGGGAGGTGACAATCAATCACACTACCCAGGAGGGCTTTGAAGCTCCACTGTCTGCATTCACAGTCATACCCTTGGCTACCCTGCACAGCACACAGTGTGTGCTCTAATGCTCAGTGCCAGCGCCTTACTGGGACATTCCACACCTCCTGTCTCTCCAGGCTTACAGAGCAATAACAGAGAGCATTGGCAGTGCCCAAGAGACTCCCTGTGAGCACACCCTGAAAGAGACATACCCAGTACAATACTGGGAGGCAACAGTGGATATTTTGCAGGAATAGTTTACGTGTGAAGTATCCGTGTAGAGAAGTAGTGGCTGTGCAGGCATTTCCTTAGAAAACGGGCCAGGATCACCATTTCCCTCCTCAGATGGCTGGATGATGGCCAAATCTAGGGTGCTTTCTACTTCCCAGCACACATGCTTCCTTTCAAAAACTAGTAGGATGCAAAGAGGTGCAGCCCTAAGGCTCCAGGGACTACAGCCATGCACATTTCCCAGGACTGGATCTTTGGAGATTCTTCATTTCCCAAATGCCACGAGCAGAGGAAAGCTCAGCTCATAAGCTCTGCTCTCAGACCTTCATCATGAGCCCAACATCGATGTTTTGGGGAAAAAGTAAACACAGGCACTTTCGTGTAAAAAAACCCCACTGCCATGACCTAGTCAAAGATTAAACTCCACTTGAAAATGGTTGGGAGTTTTCCTCTTATCTAAATGTCAATATATTCAAAATATTTACATGAGTTCTGGAGAGCTGCATCATTTGAAGATACAGCTTTTAGCTTCTACAGTCTTACAGTCATTGTTTAGTTATGTTCTTTTAGTCTACATGGGCATTTAGCAACTGATTAATTTAATAAACTGCTGTAGAATACTACAGTGTGCGCATATGTCTCAAAGCACAAAATATCCTACAAAAGTTAATGTTCATCATTTCTTGAATGGAATAACTAACAGAGAAGAAAACTGGAAGTAGTAGGTGCAGCTGAACTGTGAGCACTGAGCATCTTCTCTGTACATACTTTCCCTTAGGGCAAAACTGTAGTTTCCAAATAGAAGTGAGTAATTCAAAGATGGAAAAGGAGCATGTGATGCTACGAACTCGTTTAACTCAGTAGCACAAACTTTCATAAACAGGGTTGCAGCAAGCCTTTGGAGTTTCTTGGATTCATGTCTTTGCCACAGCTTAAGCCATTTTGCAACTTTAGTTTTCTCTGCTTTATCAAGAATCATTTAATCAAGATAAAGGATTTTGTAGCATTCCTGAAAGGCTTTGAAACATGTACAGCTAAGGGCACCCAGAGCTGCCCAGACAACATGTTCAATTTTGTCAAAGAAAAAAGAAGATTTTCTGCAGCAGAGCAAAATAGTTTTTAGCTGTGAAGGTTTAGAAAAGGACTGGACTTGAGTTATCCTGCAGCTTCCTACCCTCAGGGTTTATTTTCATCCTCCTCTTAAGTACCGGATTCTATCAGAGGCAACAACAGCTGCTTGGATCCAGGTTAGCCTGTCTGATATTCCTGACTTGCAACATTTCCTTTCTGCCATAACTTTCAGAGTCGAGTGTTTTTTGCACACAAGTCCTTTCTTCCTAAGAGTCCTTTCATGCATGCTAAAAAGTCAATTGAAGTGATATTTTCATAGATCCCAATTTCCCTTCACAGTAGCTCCAACACTGACTGCCAAGAATGAAATTTAAAGTCCCCTGGGATTATTCTGCATAAAACTGGGTGAACCAGTATCTTTTCCAAAGACAATCTTATCACCTAGTCACAATATAACCGTAATGCATTGAAGTGTAACAGAATTATTTCAGAGGTCAGGGTTTCTCACCTGTATTGACAGCTGTTTCTAGTCTAGCTTAAGGTGTCTGGAACATGAAATGAGCTGCTACTTCCTATAAAACAGAATGTCCTACTTTGAAACACATGCATATATTCTGGGGTCATTTCTGTGTCTTAGGAACATAAAAAATATTCACTATGAGGTCTGAAAAGATTTTGCAGAGTGGATTTACAGGTAAGAAAGAGGCAGGATTTCTGCAGAAGAATAAAGCTGTTCAGTACCTAATTCCCCAAAGCATTTGGTTTAGAAATACATTGCAATTTATGTAATTCCACATTTAACTGACAGACACTCGTTTTTGCACATGTCAAAGCTTAAAGCTGAACATAGGCCAGTGAAACAAGTGTGCAGTGCTGTCAGTATACATACTCAGCTTGAACCAGATTAAAATCCAATTTCCCCAAGGTCTTTTTCAAGTTGTACTTCTGTTTTTGGATAAATTTCACTAGAGATATCTTCCTTGCTTCTCATCCCCAGCTACTCTACAAAAAACTTACGATTTCTGTTTCATGTGTATTTCTTCTTGAATTACTTTAGTTCATGTTCTATTCTAAGTGTTCTGCTGGGGTTTTGGTTGGTTGGTTGGTTGGTTGATGGGTTTTTTGGTGGTGGCTTTTTTTGTTTTGGTTTTTTTTTTTTTTTTAGTGTGCTTTATTTTTTGTCTATCAAGCAGTTCTAGAGTAGAGATGAGAGACTTTAGACTAATCTTATGCCCTTGTCAATAATTATTTTATCAAGAGAAATAACTTATTTTTAATCCACTCACATTTTTGGCAGCTGTCAGGCCAGCTGAGCTTTTTATCTTTCCCACAGAGGGGTCGTCCCAGGCACAGATGAAAAGGAGGAGGTGTTTCTCATTGCCTGGTCAATATTTGTCTTGATTGTGAAAAAGCTAAGTTTGAATCATCAAGCAAAAGCTCTGCCAAAGAGCCTGGGGATTGTAATATTAAATGACCCTTTACCTCAAGGCTGAAGCTGCCCAGCAGTACCTGACTGGCTCTGCTTATCAGCCCAGACTGAGATGTGCTCGGCAGGGCACAATGATGTGGCACCAAGGTGACCAAAGTGTGGACTATCTTTGGTATCTGTCCCTGGGAGCCCTGACCAGGCCATGATCCAAAGCTCTTTTTTTCACTCCTGCCACTCTGCAGGGTGACATTCAGGGCTGTCAGCAATACCTGCAGATCAGAGCTATTCCGCCGTGTCACAGGAAATTTATGGCCTTGTCTCTGCTGCTGCAGTTCAGCGTGCCTGAACACAGCCTGAGCTGGGTAACCAGAGCTCACTGCACCTGCTCTGCCTCTTGGGACATGCACAGGCCAGGCCAGAAGGACCCAAAAAGTCCATCCAGGCTCATATCCCACCCTCAGCAGTGGCCATTCACAGTCACCCACAGGAGGGAACAGGACAAGTATGTGATGCTTGTCTTTTGTCCTCCCCTGCCTCCAGGTATTTGCAGCTGGTTGAAGTCTGATGAGGTTTGTTCTCTTGCTAGTTCCTTCCATCTATTTTCATCTCATTCCCAGTAGTTTCACATGTGGCCTCTAGTACTTGTACTAAAGGAAGATTACACAACTGATCCCTCTCCACAGCATCATATTTATACATTTCTCTCATATTTCTCTCATCTTCTGACTTATTCCCAATACAGAAATGGTTCCACACCCTATATCAACCTGTTTTGCCTTCTCCAGGTGCTCATCTCGTGTGTTGAGATGAGAAAAGCAGTGTGTAATCCAGCAATCTAAGCACAGATGAACCATAGGTTTATGCATCAACCATCTGGTTTGGCCTTCATCCTTTCCTAGCATTTAATTTGCTTCATCACCAGTTAGCACTGGGCTGACAGTTCCATAGGACTATGAATCTTGACTTTAGATTCAAGTTCAGGCTTGTCCCTACTCGGACTGAGCTTCCATGCCTGGACCTGTGCCAGAGCATGAGAAAACACATAGGAATTGTGCAGAAGTGTGAAGTAATAGGACAGTACAGAAGCATTGCACAGATTTTTCTTCAGACCAATGCAATCAGCCACTGCCTGGTAAAAAGCAAAGTGGCAAGCCTTGCAGATTTCTGGGTAACTCCTTGTTCACAAAGAAACCTCAACAAAATATCTGAAGGGCAGGTAGGGAAAAGCATGTTCTCACCTGGCACCTCAGGAGGGAGGTGGCCTTACATAAACACAGTAGAGAAGCTCAAAGAGCTCTTATTGCACTCCATCCCCTGGCCTGATCTTGATCTGCTCTTATCCTTTCACCTGAATAAAGCATTCATGCGGTGCTTATGCAAAGTCTCTTCTAGGTTTGCCTCAGGAGTGGCTGTTATTCACACACATCCAAAAGAGACAAAGTACAGACACCACCAGTGAGTGTACTGAACCCTTCCCTCACCTGGATTGGATATAAAGCAGCACAAAGATAATGCCCAGGACTTCTAGAAGGCTCTCTATGTTTATGATACCTGGGAAACAAGATTTGGGCCTGGGAGAGCAAAGCTTCTCTGTCTGCTACCCACACTGCAGTGCTAACCCATCTTGATGCTCTACCATTGAGTACCTGAATATTCCTGACATTTCATTGAACTCATCAGTTCAGCCTGTGAATAAAAATATCAATCATGAGGTCAATTATTATGCTAGTCATTGGTCTTGAGAGGGAATGAGAAAAAAGTAACTTTAGAAAATAATTTTAGTTGCACTTATCTATAGAATTATGCCAGCTTGCCATAAAAACCTCAATTTTTTCTGAAATTTTACACCTTTAAATGTATTATTAATACAAACTATTGCAATGGAACACAATTTTAGAAAATGCCTTATTTTTTTTTTAGTTTCTCATAAAATCTTGCTCGATGACTTTGAGTCCTTCTCAGCTTTGCAGTGTTTCCATATTTTGCAAATGACGTGCACTCAGTATAAAGCCTTGACGGCTTTCTCCTTGTTCTGACATTTGAGAAAACGTAAACAAACTTGCCCAGCTATCACCACACTGCTGTTAGTCTTGGAGCACAATAAAAGCTGGAGTGTCATTACTGAGCTGCATCCTGAGAGCCCGCTCAGCTTGCACCTTTCTCCTCAAATACACAGAAGTGTAGCTAAAAAGAAAAACATCCAATCAAATAACCAAATGGCACACAAATGAACATGTAATAGCAAAAATCCTCTTACAAAACAATAAGAGAGTTATATAATATAAAGAACAGCTCTAATCTTAACAGTGTGTCAATCTGTCCCATCTGACTCACACTTAGGTGTGACTGGTTATCAAACAGATACTTTTAATCATTTAAAGATACAGAAACAGTTCAGAGATAAAATATCTGCTTATTAGTTGCCATAACAGAGGCAAGAAATGGACCCATATCTTCTGGCCTGTGCTTCAGCCACAGGCTGCTCTAGGACAAAAAATTATCCATATTTCTTGCTGTGCTATAGGTGACCAACCTGTCACACCTTTCTGTGCCTGATGACAAGTACTGAGCCTCTCATTAAAAAGTGCTAATCTTTCTAGTTCAATAGACTAAGGGATTTATAGTGGTTATTTACAATACAGATTCATTTTTAGTTCTAGCCCATGATCCCCCAGGAATTAATTCACATTTGCAAGCTCCCAGTGGGTTTGTCTTGGGCAGAGGCATCTGCCAGTCCCCTCAGCCATGCAGCACCCTGGAACACACCCAAGCTCTGTTCAGGCATGTTCTGTAAATGGGCATCTCCTCTGCTGGAGTGCACCTCAGAGCACTCAGTCCTTCTTGCCAAAAGCCCCAACAACCCCTGTGCCTCCACAGGCACAGTATGTGATACAGATATTCCTGCATCTTTATAGCTACATAATTTCTCAGTTTCACATCTCTACAAGATGTTACAATTTTCTACAGAATTGCAGTTTCTACAGAAAATTTGCATATTTTCCAAGAGACAGGCATTTATTTCATAGTATATGTGTGAACAGCTAAAACAAGTAGGCTGTTTCATATTTGTTGGACTTTGTGTTAAAACTCTTTGTATGCTCCATTTATTCTGGAGGCAGGCCTGTCTCACAGCTTCTGATCTTATCTTCAGCCAGTACTGAGAAATTACTTCCATGAACTTTGGAAGGTCAGCTTGTTAAACATCTATCCACTTTCCCCTACTCTTTCTAATCATCTAGAAATAATAATTAACTTAATTTTCTGAGATGGGGACGACTACTTTACTACCCAATTTGTGTTAAGTGTTCCAGATGACTCATGTACGGCAACTATGCTGCCTCCACGGGCTTTTCCCTACAAAAATTCCTCACTGAAACTTGCCAAATTAATTTTTTTTTCTTGTTCCTTATTTCTTCATCCAAGAGGCAACATTCTTTTCTAAACTTGCAAAGGATGGCTTCATTCCATGGTACAGGTATAAGCTCGTCAAAAGTAACACAGCACAAAGCAGAGTGATTGCATTTGGGGCTCTGCTGGGAAATGAAACAACTGAGTCAGGAAAAACTCCATGTCAAACCTTTCCTGCCTGACATCAACTCCAGTTTTCTATAGATTCCGCCAAAGTCTTTGGAAATCAGTTGCCCAATATCTCTTTGGGAATAATACTGGCATAGCCACTGGTGCACAACGGATATTTCAGCAACTTGCTGGAGGAGTGTTTGGTGCATCACAAGAATGTGCCTGCACAGGAAGGCAATTTCACTAGGTACAGCTGGCAGAGGGAGAAAAAGACCCTGCGGGGAAACAAACCCATCTCTCCAGCTGATTAGGTGCAAGAATTCCTTGGAGGAAACCAGCAGCAACCAGCTTCCACCAGCAGACAGAGGTGCCACACTGCACATCTTGTTCCACAGGACACTGCTCACCACAGAGTCACTCAAAAACTGGGAAATACAGATCATCCTGTCTTGCATTTGGATGACACCACTCCACACCTCCAGAGATGCCTTCCTGTCTACTGAGGAAATCACCTCCTGGGAGATCAACGTGTCCCACCTCCCTCAAACTTGTACAAAACCTTGCTGGTTTATGTAACCTTACAAACACGAGGCTGTTTTGAAAGAACTCCAAAACATACAAGAAGTGTCTGAGCAATACATGAAAACAAGCCTGAATTTCAACTCTATAGAGTTTCATTACAACACTCTAGTATCGAGTATCACAAAGGAGCTCATTCTGGATGAGTATCAGTGCTGGATGACAGGGAATTTGTTAGCTGAGATACTGTAAGATAGTTGCCAGAATTGCATACAACCTTACCCGGTTAGTTCCTTACATTTGTCACAAAAACTAGGATAATTTTCTTACAGGTTTCTTCACTGTTGAGCAAGGCAGTCAGTCTTTAAGGGATAAAACAAGAATTTTTTTCAGCCTGTAAATACAGCTCATACACGTTAACTACTCACTTCAATCTCCTCATCTGAAACATCAACAGGAGGGAGGCTGTTGGTGGGTAAGGTGTCTGTCAACATCACCAAAACCTTACTTTTGGAACATCATGTGGTTTTTGCTTTTAAAAGGGGTCTGAGCCAAATCACACCACACTAAACAGAAAGGCCTGTTGAAGCAAAGGTAAACATTCCAACGAGCTTCAAGGGCATGTGGATTAGCCTTACTGTATAATTGATATGTCATGATGTTTTTGTAATACAGCAAAAGGCACAACGTTTTTCCGTGCACCAAGGCAGTAATCTCACGGTTTTAGGAAGAAACCTGGTAAAGCAAAGATTAATCAAACTAGGATCTGGTTGCTGCTTTTATAGTAGGACTTTACATTTTCCTAAATAACATACTTGAGTTTCTAAGCATGGAAAAAACCAAATTAATATTAAAAATGAGTATAAGTCTTTTCTAGAGCTTTAAGCTAGACTAGCTCCTCTCCATCCTACATCTATCAAAGGAATGCTCAAAAACTTTATAAGCTCAGATACAGAGGTAAAACACAGTAACACTAACCAGGTAAAAAAGTACAACCTACACCTCTGTGGACTGCCAGACTCTCTGCATTTCTTATGGATGTACTCCTAGCCTGTCCTGAAATAACCTCTTCAGACTCTTATAAACCAAGAGAATTAAAACAAGGTGCACAACTGCTCACACAGTAAACCCACACCCTACATGATGCAAGAGTATTAAAAGTTTGTGCAAAACATTGAGTTAATAAACAAAACCAAACAGATTATAGAAACCTCAATATGCTTGCAGCTGTATTTATGGTAGCAGCTTCTTTAAGTTATAGCTGCAAGTCTTTTCTTCCTCTGGCTCACAGCAGCAGCCTGCACAAATAATTCAGAGTTGATCTGAACAGTCTGCTTCAGTCCACCACATGCTGTGTCCATTTATGTGCAAACAGACGTGCAGAGATCCCTTTCTTGCTTTCAAAACATCTTCAGCTGCTCTTTAAATTCCCTAACTGCTGCTGAGAGCAGCACAGATGGACTCTAATTTCTCCACTTTAGCATCTGCACATTTTTAGCCCCTTACAAAAGAAGGGCAGGCAACTTTTGACATGCCAGTTTGAGACTGGCAGGTACATTTTTAACCTTTCAGCTCCGGGGTTCTATTCATGCTGACAAAACTGGGATGTTGCCCACACCCATGCTGATAAGACCATACTGATCAGTTGTGTTCTGTCTGGCTTCCTCCTCCCAAACTCATTAAATGCCTGCCAGCAAGACATTTTACCTTTACCCTTATTCTAACTGCCCCATTTGGAGTGTTTTATTAGATTAAAAAAAAAAAAAAAAGAAAAAAAAAGAAAAAAGAGAAAGCAAAAAAAGAGAAAAAAAGTGTGCAAAGGTGCAAAGGCCTGGAAAAAACTTGTGTAAGGCAAATCAGATAAGAAGCTCAGCTGCAAGTAGAGCTGAACTCAATAAAGACAACAGTTTTATTTTCATCATTTCCAAGTTCAGTTTTACTACATAATCAAAGATGAAAAACTCCTATCCAAGAATTCAAAAACAGAATGGGTCTGTTACTTTGCAAAGGCAATCCAGCTTTCCAGGACAGTGAACAGTATTAGAGCAGAAACATGGGCACCTGCTCTACATGCCCAGGGCCATGGTCTCTTACTGACCTGTGCACCCTCAGTCAGATCAGCACTAAGTAGTGGGGGGGGGATAAAAAGGCTTTTGTCCTTGTCAGGGGTTAGCTCAGTTACACAGCTCGTTATAACACTGAACATTTTCTCAAACACTACCACAGTCACCTTACAGTAGCAGAAGGAGCTTTGCTTCTGTCTGTCCTGTCCCCCTGAGCACTTTTCAGCTATACTTAGATATTAGAAGTGTTAATTTAAACTCTGAATGTGATTTTAAAAGCAATGGGCAGAACGATTTAGAAGTCCTATGTCTTGACAAAATCACTCTAGCATAAATAGTTACTTCCTGATCTCTTCCTACAACCTGTAGAATCTCTTTCTGCATCTGTAGAAAGATGCAGAGAAGTAGCAGAAGGCTGTTTGAATCTGTGTGAAAGGAAGAGTTTACATTGTTAGTTGTCAAAGGCATTACCTGACAGATAAAAACAACCTAGCTGCTTATTTCCAGACTTGAATGGCATTTTGTAAGTCACTCGAATGCTCTGAATTTCCTGTCCTTTGATTGCAGTTCTATTGCATGGGCAGGGAATATTTTTCAAAGCGTGTTTGTACAGCCCTGAGAAAAACAATCACAGTTTCAAGAGCTAACACAAACAGTTTAAGTAAATCATTTCTACAGACATATAATGAAGAACATCTGATTTTTTTACCATATAATTAGAGGCCTTTTTCAAAAATTACTCATTCCTCTGGATGAGTTATCTGAAAATCTCAGCACTTGGTATATTAACACCACAAAAGAAACTGAGCATATCCCAGAATTACATATTCATGGTTTCTTGAGGGCTTTTAAAGTTCTATATGGTTACATTAGTATTGCATCAATAAGATACATTACCCTCCATATAAATACTGCCTCCCTTCCAGTGGTATTTAATTGTCATTCCTCTAAACCCAGCATGGTCCTTGTGAACTCCAGCTGGCACACTCAGAAGACTGATATGTGTGTTGAGTGGCCTGCAGCCATACCTCCTGAAGCTTTCATCTCATACAGCTTCACAACAGGACTGACCAAGCCTGATCTAGATGCAATTTCCAAGAAAAACAGCAATTTCCAAGAAAAACAGCATCACAAGCACAAAAGCTGAGCAGGATGAGGTTACACGGTGTGGCTGCACCCAGAGGGTTGGTACCTGGGGATGCAGATGCCCACCCTGATTCCAGACTTTAAAACACCAAAATATCAAAAGCAGCACATTACAAATGGAGCTGTATAATGCATCTGGTTTTAAGTAGTGAAGAGATTCCATGAGGATGCTTGAAGTGGAAGGTCATCTTGTGGAAGGTCAGTCTGAGCTCCTGGGTGACACTGGTGACCAAAAGAAGCAGTGAGGGCATTTTAAGTCAAGTTACAAGAGAAACTCAGATATACTATCATGGTCCAATTCAGATTTTATCATTACAGCCTGAGGAATTAGAAAAATACAGCAACATTCAATGAGCTGCTGGCTCTCACTCCAGTGTTGTTTGGATTATAGGTACATAAATATTGTGAAGATAGTTTACTGAGCCCAGCTTAATCAGAAACCATTCCACTGCAGCCAAAAGAGCTAAACTCCTCCCCAAAACAATAAATGATGTGACAAGAGAGTTCTAGACTGCAATGAGGTACTTTCTGAATGACAGGTACTATGTAGGAGAATTTGCATTTGAAATAATACAAATAATATAAATAATATAGCATCAGCTAGAGCAGACAGAACAAATCCTGTGCCCACACTACACCACAATGATCCCAAGCAAACACCAATGCAGGACCCAACTCCATAATTACAGCATCAATAATACACTCAACTCCAGTCCATACAGCATTAGTGCAAGCAAAAAAACCAATTAAATTTACAATTTTAAAAATATACAGAGACTACAGTAATGTTCCAGAATTCATTTTTTTTTACCACATCTACTTTTCTGTACTACAGGACAAACACTTTGTAACATTCCAATCCAATACCGGGAGAGTTCATTTCTAGGTGATATCACTGTTGTTTATGCACAGTAGTAATGCTGTTATGATTCCCAAATATAAATATACACACACCACTCCAAAGATAACTAACTAGTTTACCTCAGACACTAAGGCAATACTAGAAAGATCAGCATGTTTTACACTACAGCATCCTTGTATTAACTCATATTTCACTTCTCAGCTACCAGAAATCTGCTTTTTGTCATGACTAAGTACATAAAGACATTATTAAAGATGTGATTTCAAGTCACCTAATTGGGAAAATCCTCAGCTGGTTTCAGAGATTACATACTGGCAGATGTTACGGATTCCACTATAATCAGTAGTTTGAGAATCACTGAACAGATTGTTTTTAAAAATAGCCCAAAAGCAAACTCAAGTGCTGTCATAAGGCATTCTGAGTCAAAAACACAGACAAAAGTTTCAAGTTCCTAACACTTCATACTTCCAGGTTTTTGGCAGAATGATACAATTAGAAAATCAAGACTTTCTTCACAACAGCTGCCTAACATTGTTTCAAAGATTAACTGGAGTGTTCACATAGAAATAAGGGTTTGTCTCACCTATGTTAATAGCAGTCCACTTAGTGCAACTGACAGCTAGATGTTATTGCAACTCTAATACTGCAGTTTAAGGCTTGATTTCAGCTCCTGTGATCTGGAATAAAAACTTATTTACAGAGGAGATCACTCAGCAGAAGATTCAGATCCAATTACGCTGTCACAGATTATGTCGCTGCTATACAATTCTAGATGAGTTTCAAGAGCTATTTGACATACATTTGTACTATGATGCTATAAAAAAATCCCATTAAAGTAATTTGCTTTTAATTAATGTTCATATTTAAAAATCCAGTCAGCATTACAGTTAAAATGAAGAAGCCTTGGCACTGAGAGGGGGCAACAATCTCCTTGTGCTCCTACAGTGAATTTCATCTCATTGTACATGTCCATACCCACTGTGAACAACCTTAAAATCCCAACCCAGAAATCATTTCTATAAACTGTGTTCCACTGTAACCCCCATAACCATGCTGAAATTAAGAAAAGGATTCTCAGAACAAGATTTATTAATGCAAACCATCAGCAACAGAAAAAGCTAAGACATTGTATTTGTTCACCTTCCTGTCAGTGGTTTGGCATCCCACCTGCTCTCTGCCTTCACTTGTATCAACACACTGTTTCTTTTGACAGTCAATTAGAATCAGGAGGAAACACCTTTTTAAAAAGAAAACCTCACCTGCATCTTCTCTAAGACAGTGAACAGCAATTAACTTTGTTCTGCAGCTCCAATAACAATATTAGTCATCATAGCAAAGCTGGGGTTTTACTTTGCTTTATATCTCATGATTAACACTTCACTGACTCCAGCCTGAGTGAGAACAGTAAAATATCAAGGGTGTTGTTCATGAAAATCACTAGTTAGTTGTAAAAATGGTCTTGAAACTTTGCCTGAAGGCATCTCTGAGCAGGTCAAGGGAGGACAGCCAGGGCCATCTGAGAGCCCAGATCATGAGAAAGGCTCATGGTAGCAAGGCCAGTCAGAGGGCAAGCCCAGAATTCAATATGCAGGTCAGCTCTAGTGAGGATAACCAAGGTCAGGTGCAGGTCAGTGACTGATGAACAGGACCACAGTGACAAGGTCAGAGTGAAAAAATATCACTCCCCAGGTCAGGAGCAGCAAGCACCAGTGACAGGCACAGAAAATAGCACATCCACAGCTCAGACAGGGCCCAGAGCCCCAGGACTGAGCTTAAATGGGTTCCTGGGCCCATGTTGATCCCAGGTGAGGCTGCCCAGGGCCATTAAAGCCTGCCCTCAGGTCATCACAGTTATAAAAGTAAGCCCCATCAAGACTCCTATTAGTCTGTCCAGGAAGGCAAAGAAATAAATCACTTTAGTAAGACCACTCTAATACTCTAAAAGTCATTTTTCCATACCAAAAATAAGCACATTCAGAAGAATGTGGCTAACTTTTCTTCATTTTGCTGTGTGCTGTATGGATAAAGAGATGATTTCCATCTCCATGGTTATTAATGTACTGCCTAAGCTTTTGGTTTTATAAATGCACACACATCTATACATTTGGAAAGACTAGCATCTAACTCAGGCTCTCAGGCCCCAACTGAAAAGCCAATGAAATCAGCAAAAATTCATTTATTCACTTCAGTCTAATCATGCCTCAGAACTCTAAATGAAGCTAAAAGGAAGAGTGAAAGAAAGGGAAGATATGTTGGATAAGATTTTGTTGAGTAACAGTCTCTAAAAATTTTGCAGCATGAGATGAATAAAAAATTTGGGGTTTAGCAGTTTGGTAAGAGTATTGATTGCTGTCCTTTAAAAGCAGCACAGACAACATGGTTTTCAGGAGCAACAGAAGTTGTGGAAAGAATAACTGTGGCAGAGACTAGAGCATGCTGGAGGTGGATTCAGGAACAACTTAGCATTTTAAAAATTTCTTTCAGCTCAAATAGATTTAACTGTCTCCAGAACAGTTCTAGATCTAATGGAAAAATTTGATTATAACAATATGCATAAAGATCAACTTATCCCATGTAAGTCAAACATAAAGTCAATTTTCTTCTGCGTGAAATAAGATCTCCAGTCAGTCCTTTCTGCTGTGCTGCCAGTGCTCTGAACAACAAAATTACTGTAATTTTGGGTTTAAAAAACTTTAAACATAAACTTGACACCGAAGTTCTGAAGTCTGGATTCTGGGACAGGAAAGACAGGTCCCTGAATTGCAGGAGCAGGTTAGCATTCATTACCTCATCACATCACTCTCCTAAAACAAACAGAAAAGCAGAAAACTGGCCTGCTTGGCACAGAAGAACAGGATATCATTCTCTGGGCAAGAGGAGGCTGAATTTGGCTGTATAGCTTCCTGTAATAAAACATACAGAATTCAGTTCTCATGGGTTTTCCACTGACATGTCCTCTGGGCAAAGCAGAGAGCACATGACAAAACTACCAAACACTAAGACAATCTCAGTTATTCTCAAGAGACAGAAAATGCCTCAAGCCTCATGTGATGATGAGCTGTTCCCTATCACCTTCTCTGACTCTCTAAACCTCTTCTGGCACTACGAATTCCCAAGACTCCTCCACTGGTACCTCCAATAATTTCCTTTCTTCCAGCTGCTATACACAGAGGGCAAAAATCAGGGGTAGCAGCAGCAGCAATGCCCAGTAGCCAAGGGAAGCTCTCTGTGGACAGCAACTTCCATAATCTGGAGTTCCAGGCAAGTCTCACAGGCACTGACTGTCAAACTCAAAGATTTCAATGTGCCGCAGATGAATTTCTGTTCCTTCTGAGAATTATCTGCCCATTCAAACCATCTTTTGCTCTTCTGAAGCCTTAAATAGGCTGTAAATCCATTGTTAAGAAATACTTCCTACTTTGATTTGCTGTGAAGTTTCTACTTCTTTTTCTTGTTCCAAAGCATTCCAAAACCATGTGGTTTTGGAACATTCCAAATTATAAATCCCCCTTGTACAAAGCTTTTCTGGCATCACGGACCAGATTTGTTCTGCTCTCTCAGCTAATGCTGCACCCACATTCCTTTAGGCCACTGCTAAACACGTGACTTCCATTTACAAAAGCAAAACCTTTTTTTGTGCAAGTTTTTTCTACCTGTTGGAATGGGTCAGGCTCCTGAGAGCACCAACAGGTCCTAATTTCTCTCATCAACATCATCTGGGGAGTCCATCCACGTGCTGTTTTCCACTGGCCCAGGAACTGCATTTAAGCCCCAGACCTTGCTGTCAGCCCTTGCCTGAGCTGTGCACAGCCTGGTCCTCACTGCTCCTGCCCTGCTTTCTCCACCTTTCTGCTTGGGACTTTGATCCAGAAACAGATTAGGGATATGTATTCTAGATGCCATAGTTTCACTACTCAGGTTTTAAAAGGCCTTTTAGTCACTTAAAAGATGTAGCACTTTGTAGACAACAGGCAAACCAACATTAAACTTGTCCAGAGAAACTTAAATAAATCTGCCCATGGATGTACCTTGTTATTAGTGCTTATAGCTCATGACATGAATTTGGCATTTAAATACACAAATTATCTCACTCACATGCCAGTGCAAGCTTTTTCCATCCAGTATGATATGCACAGGATACCACAAAGATTTAAGTATATGCTGGTTTCAAAGTTTCAAAAAACACCACAGACTTCCAGTAGGAATGAAAAGGTCAGTTCTGCTCTAGATATCATCAGTGATAATCTAGAATAGTTGGTGTGCTTAGTGCAGAACAAAGAATAGTGAAATGGTCTCCCAAACTTCACCCTAAAAACTTCCATTCTATAATTTCTTATGGTTTCTTGAAGTTGCCTTCACATCCTGTCCATTCCACCCAGAAAACATGAGGCAAATCAGTGATTTATTCCCGCTTTCAAGAACCAAGCCACATGCTGTTTCTACATAATAAACACACAGAAAATAAAGTATAGTGCATAGAGAAGGGAAACTGAGAATAGTGTGGCACTGGCAATGACTGAAAGAATTAGGATTGCTCTTTCCAGAGAGGAAGGGGCTGAGCCATGATAATGAGTTTTAAAACATTAAAGGCTGTTGCAGAGCTCTGTGGAGACCAGATAGGACAATCCTGTAAATTCACAGCTTCTTGATTTGGCTCTTCATTCTGCGCTTTGCACTTTTACTGAAGCAGACACGGGTTGGGAACTGACAGAAAAGAATAAGACTAAGCCAATGTAGAAGGCTGGGAAGACTTTCCATAAACCCTTCTGGATTGCCCAGCCTACTTTTATCAGGGAAAAGGATGAAAATATCTCAGTTGAAGAATTCAGCTGGAGAATGAGTCTTGGTGAAGACTTGGCTCTTCTATTTGTCCTGCAGTAAGAATGACCAAGAACCTAGAGACCAAGCCTAAACCCAAAGGGAGCTCTCTGATGTGCAGGACAATGACCTCCACAGGGACCTGAACAAAATTACTTGCAGAAGCTGGGAGAAAGCTGAGCCCAGCTTTTATGATAAAGGTGGCTGAACACTGCAATAGGTTTTGTAGACTATTCTTGTTCAGGTTTAAAGCCTAACTGCTCATGGCCCAGTGTAACCTGCTCTAGCTGACCCTGCTTTAAGCAGGGGGTTGGACTAGATGGTCTCCAGAGGGCCCTTTCAACCTCAGCTATTCTGTTCAGCCACACTTGGTTAAATTATTCACAAGTATAACTCTTAGCTAAGGCTCTCTTCTGGATACAAGACAGAAACTAAAAGGTAGCTTTCTTAGTCCTCAACAGGTGATGGTGGATAATTCTGTATATGAATCATAGCAAAAAAAATAAAGGAGAAAAGCATTTGGGAATCCCACATACAGAAAACTGCAGAAAGGATTTGGAAGAACTACTAAAGATACACCAAGGGGAATGATCAGAAGGAGGGTGAACAAGCAGGAAAACACCACAGGCAAAGGAGCAGGAGCTTTTAAAACTATTTCAGCATGGTCACGGATCATGAGGATGAAGTGCCAGTCTTGACTGAGTGCTGATTGTAGCCTTTGGCAAGAACAGCTGTTGATTCAGGAAATATCTCACATTTTTTTGCTTTACTTAAGAGCTAACTGAAATATTAAAGCAATGTTTTGGGTTGTTTGTTTGTTTTCATACCACTAATCATCTTTTAGAGCTCAAGTGTTTCCTACACACAGAAGTTTCTGGGTAAGGTTTTGGAAAGCACGCGAGTCCCTCGGATGCTTCTAGAAAAGTTCATCTCTGTTGCTTTGCAGGGTCAGTGTTGCAGACAGCAGAACACTTCATCTGCTCCAGACATTCCTGGCTAACTGGAAGTGTGATTGCAGCACATCTCTAGTGCAACTCACTTGAATCACCAGCACATTTTTGTACTTATTCCCATTCTTGATTAAAACTCTTACTCTGCACTCCAGGCTCTGCTGCTAATGGTTTGCTGTCTTTCACAGCTGAAGGACAGTTATGTAAACGTCTCCACAGCCCTTGCCCAACACCATCAGGTGGGAATTTATCCAAGGTGCTTCATTTCTTAAATAATTAGGAGCAGAACAGACCATAATGGAGCAGTATAAAGGACTTTTAAGGCCAGTGACAAGTGCCAAAATCACTCTGGAACAGTGCTTATGTTATGATTTCCTGGGACATTTTGGTTTTATTTATTAACTGTAGGAATTTTTATCTCATGCCAACATTTATGTGTGATCCTAGTATGCAAAAATCTACTTTCTAAAATCCAGTGAAGTTCCAGGAAAGAGTTATACAAGCTCCATGCATAAACTGATGATGGAATCCACATTCAGTCCTGCTTTAACAATGTTCAGCTAGAGCTGAAACCAGCAAGATCCATAATGAATGGAGGTCTAACCTCTGTATCCATTGCAGAACTACCAGTGGCACAGGCTGATCCACATTTGTTAGAGTTTTATGGTTATACTTTCTCTGATTGTGCTGGTGACTCATTTGATAAATAGCTTGGACTGGCTTTTCAGAGAGCCTGAGAACTCTCAGTTCCAAACAGAGCTGTAAACTGTTAAGGAGAAGAGAAAGTTTGTGACTTGTATTGAAGGACTTGGGATCCAATAATCCAGAACTTTCTCTTGGAAAATACAGCCCAAAGATAAGATTCTATTAACCAGAAGTTAATTAGAATCAGTCACATGAAGAAAGTCTTGCTTGGAGAACTGAGCATGAGATGCAGAAAGGCAGTAGATTTGGTCATGCCTCTCTTGAGAGATCAACTCTTGATCTTACAATGCACCTCCTGAATTTTACAACACTCCTCAGGGAGATTAGGAGGAGACACACTTAAATAACCACCCAGACTGGAGCCAGACCTGTGCAATGAAGACCAGAAATTTAATACTAACTTGGCTCAGCAGTGATTGGAAATAATCTCTACGCAATTACTATTCAGAAATTGTTTGGGCACTGGTGCTGCCAGCTCTTGGTCAAAGGTGAAACGCTTCAATCTACATAACCCCTTTCATTTCAGTGAGGCTTTGTCACTTAGGTCTGCCACAACCCAAATTCTTGAGGTAAATCTTTTTTGCATTGCTCTCTGGGAACAAAGGAGGTTAATAAAATTCTTTTTCCTTCTACCTGCACTACGTTCTTATAGGATTATGCTTGGGAACAGAGGGATCTGGTGCTGTGGCTAATTATTGTTCCTTTCAATGAAAAAAGGCCATTCATTCAATTTCTCTATTGAGGAAGTTCATCACATTTCAAAACACCCTCTAAATCCATGATTAAATTCATAAATAAGCCCTGATAACAGTAAAAAAAAAAATTAAAGTGCAACAGGCTCACTGTTTTTAGGATTGCCTAAAAATGTTTATTTACATGCTTGAATTTAAAGTTACAAATAATTCTTTCTTGCTTAAATGAGGAAAATGAAAGTACTGGCATAAAACCATATTCTTTATCTTTCTCCCAGGTTCTTTAGTCTGTGCCGGGTAAAATATTGGGTGGAATTAATTCTAATCAAGACAAGTATGCTAAAAAAAATGTTCAGGTGCCTGATGCTATTCAGTTAACATCAGATCTGACACCACAACTCAAGAATCTTCTATCCTAGCTCCATTCAGAATGGTGCTGAAGTGTCACAGGGATCTCTAAGATGATCAGTGAATAAGTATACTTAAAAAACTATTATTAAGGTACAATGCATAAGGAGTAAATGAACTGCAAATTTATGGCACATGAGCTGTTTTTTATTAATATACTATTTGACAGTGTACACATTGAATAAAAGATCACAGAATGGTTTGGGTTGGAAGGGATCTTAAAGCCCATCTAGTTCCATTCCCCTCTTCCACTAAACCAGGTTGCTCAGAGCCCCATCCAACTTGGCCTTGAACACTTCCAGGGATGGGGTCCTTTCACATTATTTACACTAATATTTATAATATTATTCACATTCAGAAATTTTTAATTTGAAAGGAAAAATATTGTGAGGATAGTTTTCTAGTTGTTTGGGATTTATTTTTTTTTTAATTGCTCAAAAGAATATCACTCATCTGTCTCTTTTCCATTCTTTTCCTTCCCAGCTGCTCACTTCTGTGGTAGACTCCTAAATGTGCTCCAACTTATTGTCTTCAGAACAGACACAGACACAGACACAGACCTCATCTGACTTCTCTAAAGCTGATTCATGTTAATTCTCTGTGTGCTAACAATAAAAGACACGATGTGAAAACATCTGCCTGTGTTACATCTGTCTGTGAGAATTCCTTACACATCTGTGAACTGTCCAGGGTTTTTCAAATAACTGCAGAATCCTGGGAGTACAAGTTCTGTATATGTACCTCACCTGGTGCTTATTCTCTGTTTCAAAGAAATAAAAATTTCAGGGACATATTAATTTCATTGAAATCCAAATATTTCTTGTGAACTAGAAATCCTTTTGATCAGGCCTATCAGGCGCATGGTAGAATTTGTTCAAGTAATGCAGCAGTGTCCTCTGCTGGTTGGAATATCAACCAACTGTATAAAGCAGAATGCCTATACATTATGCTCCACACCATCCATGCAGCAAGGAAAAGCAATACAAACTAGAAAAACAGGATGCTTGTTTTCAGCTTGTGACTCTGCTTGATCATGTAAGAATACAAATCTCCTAAAGCATCTTCGAGAAGTCCTGAGCAACCACAAATTCTGCTAAGTCAGCAGAGGCAACATGGAAAATGTTCCTTCTCCTTCCCTCCCCTGAGTAAATCTCTTTCCACTCAGTCCTCCAAGGGACCATATATTTCATGATGAGGAATTTGAGTCTGGCCCCTGCACTGGCCCAGCATTACTGCCCTCTGTTCAAGAGCTCAGAGCTGGCTCTCAGCAAAGCTGTGTGATCCCACACTGACCCTGTGTGGTGAAACCAGGCTGCAGCAAGCAGCCAACTTTCACTCAAACCCTCCAGCCACAAGCAACAAAACGAAGCAGATTGCTATAATCAATCATACAGTGTTAAAATGGTGTGTCTCTATTTCACAATGTGTTTCTGTCTCAGGCATTTGTTCATTACTGTGCTCTTTTTCTGTAAAAGTCCCACTTTCCCTTCTCATGGAAGAATTTAAACCCCCTAAATAACCTGTTTCTTGTTCTCTTTTTTGATAAATGAAACATAACATTCTCCACTGTCTTGTGAAGTATTTTTGCTGAACTTGAATGATTCTGGCAAACCATTCTTTGCTTTATTCAGGTTTTTTATATTCTTTTCAGAGATGTGCTGAAGCTGTGTATGGACTTCACCTTGCTTGTGCTCTCTATGTAAACATCACCACCCTGTTTCTATGTCCCTTGCCTTCATTTCATTTCAGTTTTCGATGTACTGACTTCCAGGATAGGTCTTATTGTCCAGACAAGCCCACATTTTTATTTGCTGCATGATGGACTGGCTTCATTTATGACAAATGCCTTTTGCCAGAATGAGCCCACCAAGCAAACAACTTCGCTCTCTTCTGTATTGCTTTTTAATATTTCACCACTTTTTTGCATCAGACAAAAATTTTTATCAGCTTTCACATTCACTCTCAGATTAGAGAGGACAGGGATATTAGGTCCTCCACTTCATGTCTGCTTAATGTTTGTAAAGGGCCTCTCTACTTTTGTAAAACCTTTTATTTGAAAAGTCATGGCATAGTAAAAGTTTTAACAATGTTTATCTATGCAGCTACTATGTGAATATGTATACTGACTGCTTCTCAGCTGAATCCTTTCCTCATTTTCCTATGACTTTTTTCAAAACTTACATCAACCAAACTCCTTTGTAGTCACGTTTTCTCTTTGATTCCTGGCAGTCAAGATTCACCTTTTGTAAATCTTGGCACCAACACTCTTCTGGCTTCACAAAATTCTGGAAGTTTTACAAAACATTTAATGCTTGCAACATATTTTCATGGTCGAGCCAAGTAATAATCTGGATTTATATGTTTAGAATGCTTTGTACTTCTGCCATACTGGCACAGTGTTTGTAACATTCCTTGGGGCTAAGTGTAAAAATAACCCAGAAATCTGGGATAAATATATTATTTTAAGAATACCAAGCATATATTCTGTACCAGTAAGTATATTCACTTAGCTTTCCTGAATATTGTCCTCTAAATGAGATTCAAATGTGCCTGCTAAGCTTGCTAGACCCATGGTCTCCTTCATGTCTGGTGTCAGTGTGGTGTTCACAGCAGCAATACCATCCCTCTTCCAGGAGTAATAGGTAAATTGGTGGCTTTTTGTCTTTCATCTAAGAACTCAGCAAATAGCTGCTTGACTTTTTGAAACAACAACAAAAAAATACAAAATCTTTCTTAGACAACAAATACATTATCAACAGTACTCCAAGGTTTGGCAAAATGAAGTATCTGGAGATTCAAGATCCCTTCAGCAGCTTTTTTGAGAACTTTTGGTTGCAAAGGATTCATAGTCAAATAAAAAATGTTACTTGCAGCTGATGTTTATTAGTCTCTATGGTTACTTCAAGATTAATGTGGTTTTTTCATCCTCAGCTTATATAGGCAATCAGATTTCTCTTTTTGCCATCAATGCACAATAATTGATTTGTCCAGAGGTTTTAGTACCAATTTCTGAATTTCAAATAAGTTTACCACCACCACCTAAGAATAAGCCATTGCCATGACTAAAACGAGACAGGCACGCTCTTTTCTAACTATTTTGTTTGTTTGTTTTACACTCTGGATCACACAAAGTAATGCACCATTCCCATCCTCAGTGCCCATCACAGCCTATGAGGTTGAAGCTGCCCACTCCAGCAGTCTTTCCAAGCCTCCAGCACATGCAGAGCATTTTAAGCAGCCTGAATGCAATCCTTTCAGTTCAAGGCACAGCAGCATCCTCAGGACAATCAGCACCTCTTGTGGTGGGCACAGGGGATAATTTCCATGCTTACACTGGGAATTGCACTTTGTGAGATGTGTGTACAACACAAGCAGAGGTTGTGTTTGACAGAAACCTGGAGAGAGCACTGTTCTAACATTCAGACAAGGGAGGGACACAATCTCTTCATAATCCTTCATGCCTGTGCTGATCTTGCAGTTTGCAGTCCCTTGAGGCTCTTGCTCTTGTGCAGCCCTTTGCTCACACCCAGCACCTTCCCCAGATGCCTGCTGGAACCCTCTAACCCTTCTGCCTCCTACAGTCTTAAAAAAATGGCCTCTTCTGACCTTAGAAGTGATGACTTCTGCTCCCTTCCTTACCAAACAACTCTGCTGTGAGCTGAAAATCCAGTTCACAGGTGCCTCCCTGCCGAAATATCTCCTCAGATAATGTTAGAAAATACCATATTCTTGTTTACTATGTCACTCTCACTCTCCTACAAATCTCACTGTTGTTACCATTATTGGTAGTGCCTTTCACTTTGTATGTCTCTGTCATTTCATTTTTAACCTACTTGTTCAGCACTGCTACAGTGACTCTGATCTCGATCAGAACCTTTCTGTGCCAAGCACTGTAAATGCAGATCAGCCTTGCTTCAGCTACAGTTTATAATCTTCCCAAGCAATGACGTAAAACCAGGGAACAGAAAGCAAATTTGTGGAAAGCAAGAGAAAACAGCAGCTACACAATACAGCCCAGAAAGGGAGACACTGTTCTCAACACGTGAACTGCTACAGGGCCTAAAATAAACCAACAATTTTCCAACCTGTTGTTTTGAACTGCAGGAGTCCATATTTTCCTCCTTACACTGCTAAATATCTTGAGATTCAACTTGTAAGTGGAACTGGTAAAAAGGAAAAGCAATTATGTTCCCCCATGCTGAAAGAGAGAGCTTTCCCTGCAAAGTGAAACTAAAATTAGCTTCCACATGCTCAGAATTAAAGTGGATGTTTTGCAAGTTAGGCTACAAAAATTCACCCAAAAACCCCACTTATGAAGTAGCAGAAAAGAAACAAAACCACATTTTCCCCAGTACTCAAAGGATGAGAGAGAAGTAGTAGTAATGTGGCAGCTGGACAAAACTAAATTACATCAAGTTGCAAGGAGGTAAAATAAATTTCATTTAACACCTTTTATTCTTGTGGAATACAGAACTGTGAACTCAATGGCTTGAAAAATAAGCAAAGTTTTAAAATTCTCAAACTGACACATGTGACCTCATGAGACTAAAGCACTGCTGTCTTTGAGATCCAGAATCTACACTGGTTTTTCAAACTATGCACAGTATTTTCTTGAAGACAAAACAGAGCAGCAAATGGGATATAATGTGTCTAAATATCAATGTAGTATATTCATATGACAAGGTTAGTTGTCTTTTTAGCATCTTTATTTACCTTTAATTATTTATTTTCATTTCCTTATCCTGTACAGGGAGTATTTAACCTCTAGCACCACAGGTGGTGGCCAGGAGGCTCTAGTGAGTGGCCACTGTGTGCCTGCACAGAAAGGTTCCTGGGCAGGGGAATCCTTCAATCCTTCTCCATCTGCAAAGCAGCACTGAAGTCTCAAGACAGCATTGGTAAACATGCATGAAGAGTTTTCTACACCCCATTCTCATGTTGAACCTGATCTTAGGCATGGCTTTTGTGATTTTACACACTGACCAGACTTACTGTCATGCACAAGAACAAAAACTTCATCTCCTGGTCTCCAGGAGACTAAACTCCCACTTTGAGAAGAAGCTAGCTCATACAAAGCCTATTAGAAACTATTTAGAGAAACCTGTTTTCTCTGATGCTTTCCTCGTGGTTTTCTACTGGTTGATGAAGTTCCTCTAAATAAATCATAACTGTTTTCTCTAGAAGGAAATTACAGACATGAAACTTCCAATGTCTGTGAAACACTCCCTAAAAGGAGTGCTAAAAGGAAAAAACCTTTTTCACTAGTGTGTCAAAATATGCATTTTTAGGCTTATCACCAACAAAAGAAGAGAGAAGACGGAGACTAAAATTAGACATTTTTTCAGAAGAGATAACAGTTTTCAATTCTGTAGCTTTGGCCAACATCTAATGAGAACTGCAAGGAAGCAGGATCATGGTTTACAATGCTATTGAAATTATTCTTTTCAAGATTAGTGTTAGACATTCAGAAACAGATCCTACCAAAGCCTGCTGAACAATTACAGATTAAAAATTCATTACAGCCTAGTAAATCTACATTAAACCTATAATACAAACACAGTCTTTTCAAAGAGCCTACCTTTAAAATGAAGATAAGCTGTGATTTTTGGGATTTATCTTCTGTCAGGGCCTTGAGAGCACGAAGAAGCCCCCACTGTCCTCATCAGCCTCACCTGAGACCTTCACCCATGTGCTCTGCCCACTGACTCGGGAGCTGCATTGAAGCTCAAACCCTCAGCTCTGTTTCTTCTCTAAGTTGCCTTGTTGGCGTGTCAGGACTTATTTCTGTCTCTTCTTATCGTCACCGCTTCTGATAGCTTTACTCCCTTTTTTTTTTCACTGCAGAGAGAATCTACTGCACACTTTGAAAGTGTCAGGAACTGAGTTTTTACAGTTACAGCAGCACACCAAAGTCACCAGTTCCATTGCTAAGTAAGAGTAAGTATATCACAAATCAAATAATTTTTGACCCTATTAGAGATGTAGGCCAGGAAAATTAAGCAATTGTTTCCTACAGGCAAGCAAGAAAAAGTAATGATGAAATCCATGAGGCTCTCACCCCAATTTCCTCATAGTGTCATGGGGCAGGAAAAAATATTTTTAAAGCTGTTAGATAAGCTTATTTCGGTTATCTGATGGAACCATATGTAAGAACTCAAGTCAAATGGGGTTAACAGGTCCAGTGGAGGTTTTTCCTAATTGTTCAATGCTAAAAACAGTGTCGAACAATTGAAAGTCTTTGATGTCTCATCCTTTCTTAGAGCAACATTTCACAGTTATTTTGCAGAAAGTTGTTTTTAAAAAACCTCAAAGAATTCAAGCAATCAGTGCTTATAGGACCATGTCCAGCTGCATTTTAAACACCTCGAAAGATGGAGACTTCCACCTCTCTGGACAACCTGTTTAACTGCTCAATCACCTTCATGCTGTTTTCCTATGTTTAAACAGTTTCCTGTACTTCAATTTCTTCTTACTGTTTTTTGTGCATTCACTGGAACATTGAGACTTGCTCCATCTTTGCTTCCTCCCATCAGGTGTTTACGTACATCAGAAAGATCTCTTGAAGCTTTATCAGGAAGCTAAGCAATCTTTATTCTCTCAGCCTCTCCTCCCATGGTAGATAATCCAATTATCTGATCAATCTCCTGACCCTTTGCTAGATTTGCGCCATGCCCATCATGCACAGGGAATCCCAAAGCAGGAGATGCATCTCCACATGTGGTCTCACCAGTGCCCAGCAAGATCTCTCTTGACTTACTGGTGGTGTTTTTCCGAACACAGCCCAGGATGCTTGTCGTCATCTGCCACAAAGGCTCTTTGCTGCTCACATTCAGCTGCTTTACCTGCTAAGGACCCCAAAGTTCTGTCCTGCAGAGCTGCCTTCCACCTGGCTGTTCCCAGCATGTACTGGTCCCTGGGGTTATTCCTACACCCTCTGGGCTGTGGCACTGGACAGTCCTGTCTGATCTTCATGTGACTCCTGTTTGTGCCTTCCATCATCCTCTTGAGCTGGGTCTGAGGGGCAGCACAACCACTGACTATTAATCCAGAGAGCCTCTGAGTTTGGTGTACACACTGTCAAATGTCTGCTGCTGTATTTTGCTTTAATAGGAAAACATGTCCTGGAGATGTGCAAATACACTTAATGCCAGTTGCTTCTCACAATCATGTACCTGAGCCTACAGCTGGCATTTGTGTAAGCTGGGAAAACCATGGCTTTTCCCCAAGCTTGCCAGTACTAGGGGTTATCAGCTTTTGCATGAATTCTAAATGTTTCCTTTTCAATGTCTGCCAACAAGCTGTCTGTTTTGATACCTGCTTTCCTTTACCACTGAAGCTGAAAGGAAATTGGAGTATATGTCACTCGAGGACATGGATAAGCCTTGGGGGTATTTTTTGTCTCTTGCAGTACAATTGGGGAATTTCCAACAGGTCATTCCTCTTTGTTGCCACTTCCTGGAAAGACCACAATAGAACAAAGTCCACCCAGCAGAGGCTATTCTCACTCGTGCCACACTGCTATTTTCATCTTTATAGCACAAAAGCCAAAAAAGTACATCCAGTGATATTATTATAACTGTTTACTTTTCAGTGAGGTTTGTTTGCCTATATTAAAATAGACTGATCACTGACAAGTTAAAAGAGTCAAAATATCCATTCCAAAAGATTATGCTGCATTACCACAACATTTCCTTAAACCATAGGACTATTACTATATTTTGTCTCCAGTGTTTTTGCTACAGATCAAATGCTAGCTTCCAAAGAAAGCTAGCACACAGGCATCACAGGGCAGACAACACTTGGGCTCTCTAGCTTGTTTGGACACTGCCTGTGTTGTCTCTCTTGCTGTGTGTTCCTGTTCTCTCATCACTTTCACAGGAGAAATTATAGTGATTTCCATGGACTAAGCCAGGAAAAAATTTACTGGAAGGTAAGCACCAAGAAGAAGTCAAAGAACTGCAATATTCACCCTCCTCTGAGGAGCTTGTTTGCAATGTTACCAACTCAAGCATTCAAAAACTCAGCCATTCAGACTAATATGCATCTGATGAGACTATGTGTAATAAACAATGTCTTGTGTTCTTTGCATTGTCTTCCAAAGTTTTGGGTCTGTAATGAGCAGAGTTTCAGATGGTTTTGATTTGGCAACCTCCAAATGAAAGCTAAAACTTACCACCACATTTCCACAGAAGAGAAGGAAGTTTTCATCTCTGGCAGTGTTGGACTTCATTCCAGTTCAGTATGCTAATAACCAAATCCAAAGAATATATTTCACTATAAGCACAGTGTTTTCCTAGATGACTGAAAGCCCACTGACATTTACTGCAGCAATTCAGAAGTCTTTCTTCCATGTCACTACATTCAAGTGGCCTCCAAGCAGGCTTGATTATATCAATACTTACAAGAAATCAGTAGCAATCTCTATGTTTCAGATGCTTTTAATCTACATGTGTTGCAACTTCCAAAAAAACCACAACCTAACAAAAAATCCCCAAATGAACCTGAATCAGCCCTGCAACTGAAAAACAGCATTTGGTCAAGATTGGACTTTAAAAAAAATTGTTGTTGACGATTTGTGCCCAGATGCATATTTTCACACTCCAGAATTGCCAGATAGAGAAAAGGCAACATTTAGAATCAAGCCAATTAAAACGTTGCCCACCTTCTGGTGGAAAAATCCAGGAGACAGGCATGGCATTGGAAAACATATTTGTGTTATGCTGTCCTAGAGGAAAGACTTCTTTTGGGAATTGGTGAATATGGTGGCACTATTCCTCACCCTGGGACAGGTATCCTTGAGGGGAGCAAGCAGGGCGTGTTCACTATGTCTTTGCCTAGGAGAGCTTGGGTTTTGCTTGGTATGTGTGAAGGCTTTGAAAGCTGCTTATAAAGCCTCACCTCTGCCACACATTCACAGCAAGGTCACACAATGCAGGCCTCTGACATTTCGCCATTTGCTTACCAGAACTACTTATCTGCAGGTACATAATTGACAGACCTGGAGGTTTTAGCATTCCTCCACCCTGTCTTAATACTGTTTAGGACATCATGTTCCAAAACACACCACAACTGCTTGGGATGAGGACTAGGGCACTTGGAGCAAGTATGATCCCCTAAGCCCTCTGCCGCCTGGGAGTTCTTCATCTTGTTCCAATTTACATGAACTATTGTGTCATACCTGTTTGAGATTTCACTGTATAAATAATTGGGTAAAGAATCAATACACTTATTTGGTAGAATTTAATTAGCAGAGGTGCTTGACACTACTTGACACTAATTTATGGAAATTGCCTAAGGTTAGAAGCTGTGATAACCTTTGTTTAGTCATTTCATTAATGGCAAAAAGAATGTTGTAAATATTTCCCAAAATACCATGGCATGGACATTTGAAGAAACAATTTTTTTAAACAAAACAAACAAACAAAAAAACAGAAAAGGAAAGTCTAGTTCAACTGCAAATCCATGAAATGGAAAAGGGGCACCATAATTTTTTGTATCATAAGGTGATTGAGTCACTCAGTGAGTGAGTACTGTGCCTGTTTGGAGTCCTGTCTTCCAGAGCAAGATAATGAAATCATTGGCTGCACTCATGCACTACAGCCCAGCTTTTGTAAAGCTGAACTACATAGCATTTGAATCCTGCAAATCTAAAACCTACAGCATTTTAACATTATCTTCTTATAATTCCTCCTGAAATAGACAAGATGCCAAAGAAAATGGCACCTTAGAAATGGGCACCTCTTTGCCAAAAGTTCTCCTGCCCAGATGCTCAACTGGAATAGCCAGATTGAGAAATGATGCCGGGAACTCTTCTGAAATATTCAAGTTAGTGTTTACTGAATATGCATCAGAGGCTTTGGTATTTGGGTCATCTCAATGCTTCAATCTTCTGGTCCTGTGTCATTCTTTCATTGCACACACTCACTCTATTCATGCTTTGTTTTATGCTGCGGCCCTTTAATGCTGTTCCTTGTAAAACCCTCATTTTGTTCTAAATTTGATTGTAACTGGATCCACTCTTTGTGACTATTATAAGGGGAAGACTTACAAACCACTTGTGTCTTAAACTGTTAATCTTTAGGTATCATTATTATTCCTGCTTTCAGGATGCCAAGGTATTGTTAAGAACATATTCATGTTTCCTATGAACTGTCTTAGTTTGTGAGTAGTCACAAAAATAAGCTTGGATTAAAAAGCAAAAATTCCAGTTCTTCTTGCATTGTTATGGTTAGGCTTTAAAAGATTTTATTTGGATACTTTGAAAAGTAAATAAACAAATATGGTGGTTTTTAACTGCTCATTCTTTGACAATCTGAGGCTCAGTTTTGTTTGTCTTCTGAATGGAATAAAAACTGGTCTCTGAGTTTTTTTAGATCCATAACCCTGCTGAAAGTTGTTTTGTCATTTAGCATGAATGTCCATATGAGAAATAACCTACTGTCTCAGAATTCTTCCTGCAGTTCTAGTCAGATGCTCTCTGCCAAACCTTCTGTGATGGCTGGATTCACTCACTAAAAGGAATCCTGCAGGCACTCACATAATGATCATTTTAAGTGCTGCTCCTCAGATTACCTTTCTGTTCATTGTTGTTTCCCCTTCCATATAGCTGGAAGTGCCCTCAGTGGTATTTGCAATGGAACTCAGTCTCTCCCTGTCCTTGAGAACAGTACACAGCCTCTGGGCATCAAGCAGTTGCTGCTTTTGGCAGGAGTGTCCATCCTTCTCCGGCATGTATGTATTAGCTGCCAGTATGGCAACGAATGAATGCTGTGCACAGGAGATTAGAACGATTCAATGTTGTCTTACTCATCATTCTTTGCTGCAAGGTCTCATTCCAAGTGTTTTACATTATTACAATGAAAACCAAAATCCAAACAAACTCAACAATTTACAGTCAAACTAAATTTTTGTTTTCTTAAATGTCTGATTTCTGCACAAGCCTTGTGAGAGCCATAGAGAATTTCCTTGCCTACTATTTATAAGAGTTCATATTATGTGAGAGGCTTTAAATTTCTCTGGATAAATTATATTTAGGTAAAATACTGATTTTTTAAAAAAAATTAATATGTTCAGGTAATGTTTAATTAGCTCAGACCTGCACTGCAAATTGGCCTGTAAATTTCTGCTTTCTTCACATATGGATTAAAATTAAGCTTTCTGGTTTTATATTAAGAGGTTTTTTAAGCTGAAAACAATAGTCAAAAGGAATAAACAAATGGGGGACTGTTCTAGTACTCTGTTTCCCCATCACATGATATTCTAAAAATACAGAAGTATCTAAAACTACTTTAAATATCAAAGGATTTCTGTAAAATTAAGTCCTTCGAATTTATCTACAAAGCTCCTCTGAAGAACTTTCTTTAATTGGCTGTATGGATCTTGAAGAGTTTGTGATTCTCTTGCAGCAGAGTCTAAGCCAGAGAGGCCAACACCTTATGAAGAGGAAAATATTTTTAATGTACTCTCCACAGAAGTATAGAATATGGACAAAAATTAATGTGGTAAATCAATAAATCAAAGCCAAGGTGAGGAGGATCCAGTGGTGCCAGCTTCCAGCCTTCTCTAGGATTGTTACAGCCCACTTTTCTCACCTTTGCTACTTCTGCTTCATAGTAAATTTCCCTTTGGGGGGGGGGTGTGCTGGGCAGAGAAAGCTGGTGCTGGTCACAGAGTTACAGCTGCCAGCAAAAGCAAATTGTGAACTTCCCACTCGTAGCATGCTTCCTCTCAGGCCACACAGCCCTGCCACATGATTTTATGATAGAAGGGACTTTCCTGTGATCACAGGAGGATTAGCTAACTGCCTCACTGCTCCTTCCCTCCCTGGGAGAGGGGGCGGTTAGGACTTGATCCAAAACCAACAGAAATCTGTGGACAGAATCTCACTGACTGACACTGGTTTTAAGTCAGACTCTATAAATAGAGAAATTTGCATAAAATGTGATCAACTGAAACAACTGCTCTCTCTTTAAGTTTCCACCTCACATCCAGCATTCTCATCAACTTTCAGTGGGAATGTGTATGCTAGGGGCCTAGCAGGAACACAATGAAGCCTGTAAGGTTTTCACAAAATTAAAGGTATACGGAACTTCTGTCATTTTCTAGCCCAGCCTCCTGGTAAAGGCAGGAATTCTGGCAGGGCTGGATCAGGTCAGCCATGGTTTTGTTCAGCTAAGTCTAGAGGACATTTAAAGGATGGAGGCTCTGAAACCTGAGTAGCCCATAAAGAACTGCATTATTCATCTGGTGAAATTTTTTTTCCTAGCATCTGTCTTGAACCTCTAAAGCTGAGACACCTGCCTATGCCACTGGTGGTTATCTGCCACTGTGGAGAAGAATTAGTCTCTATTTTATAACTGACTTTCAAATGGCTGTAGGATTCTATCTGATATCTCCTCAGCCTGCTGCATCTGCCAAAGCAAGGCTGGCCCACTCAGCCTCTAATTGCAGGGTATGTGCCCCAGGGCTTCATCTTGGTAGCTGAGCATTGTGTCCTCTCCAGTTTGTCAACATTTTCTTTGAACTGAGGGCCCTAAAGCTGATTCCAGTATTCCAGCAGCAGCCTCACCATTTCTGGGCACTGAGGCACCACGACTTATCTCACTTTCCTGACTGCATTTCTAATGCAGCCCAGCGTGTAATTTTCTCCTCTTGTGATGAGAGCACACTCCTGGCTCATGACCAGCTTGACTTTCACCCTAACCCCTACATCCTCTTCAGGAAGGCTGTTTGACAGCTGATTGAACCTGACTTCTCTGTAACACAACATTACCCTATGCCTGTCTACCAGAAACCCAGCATTTATTTCCTGATTTAAGATCAACTTGGCTTAAGAAGTTTACAGGGGTTTTATCTTGTGCTGTCAGCTTGACCCAGTGCAGAGATCAGTATCAGCTGAGCAGCCTGAGCACAGCTCCACATAATTCTGTACCTGGGCTGTGTCCAAGATGGGATTTTACACTGTTATATTCCTTCCTCTCTCGGTATTCCTTGATGTGGAAGGAGCAGCTGTCCAACCTCTCTTTCTGTAATCGTTCTCATCTGCAGTCACTAAAGAGTTACAGTTTGCGTATCTGACCAGGAAATGTTACATGTTTGCAGGCAGCCAATAAAAGGAGGGATCAACAACCAAGCTGACTCACCGGCAGGAAATCTGGAGCTGTGTTTGAATGCTGTTCAAAGCCGGCTCACGCTTGGTATCACAAAGTTTCACTCCATCATTCCATAGTTTGATGCTTGTATTTCCAGAGGTAAGTTGATTTTTATTTCCAGTTTCTTTCGCTGAGACATCTGTATATTAATGTAGTTTCTCTCATAGTATGGAAACATCTTTGCTATGAATTAATTTTTTAAAATTACCTTATAATTAGAAACTTTAAATAAATGGCTTTATAGCAGTCTTCACGCTCCTGTCTGCACAAGCTGGGCAAGGATAGCAAAGTTATCCGAGACTTTTAGTGTCTTACTAAAAAATAATGCAAACCATTTCCTTGCATAGGTCACCTCTGGAATATTGATTTTGGGGTTTCATAACAAGATTTTTAAAGGACATGGGAGAAAAAGCACTCAAAAGAGCAGAATTATTGAAAGAATGTCTCGGTACCTTGCAATAAAAAGATGTAGAAACTCAGACAAGGAGAATGGTGCTTAGCATGTCATGACATGGTTTGTAACAATAAAGACTAAAGTGGTTTCTGTTTCGATTTTTAAAATTCTCCAGTTCTATTAGATTTTGCAAATCCAAAATAGGAGCTGATGATTAGCATTATTTTTTGTCTAAGTAGCCAGTTAGCAAGAGTTTGAAAAAAGATTATATTATTACTTGATTCAACTTCAAATAAAAATAAATACTTTCAGGAGTGATTTAGGTGGTAAAACCATTATTTGGTCTTCCTTGCACTATGATTGGAGATCAGCAATTTTTTTTTTGCTATTTCAATCATTATCTATTGCTGTATAGAATTAAAATGAGACATAATTTTGCTTCTGCCAGCATTTTGATTACCTCCTTTACATTCAGGATTGGTAGATTTGTGTGATCTGTGTTTGCAACTTAAGGAATAAATTGCTCATTTAGAAAATTATCTTCATTCTGGGAATGAAAGGAACCTTTTCAAATTTTATGAAATTGTTAACCTGTCAGCCTCATCTCTTCTTTAATGAAACTTCAGAGAAGCAGTTATTGCTTTCAAACTACAATAATCTAACAAAAAGCAAAAAGTTCAGCTGTGCTTTCCTACAAGAATCAAATATGGTTAAAGCTCAACTGGTAAATCAGCTGCTGCTTTTTGCATTTTGATTGTGGTTAGAGGCAAAACTGATCTTATCTTGTGAATGTGCCTGCAGGACGAGACTGAGATTAACCAACGATAAAATGTTCATGAACTCGTTATCCTCAGGCTTTTGTTTCTATTTTACTTGTGGAGAAAAGATTATCTGGGCTTTGAGGACTTCTGCATCCCAGGAGCTCTTTTTGTAGAGCATATCTAAAAGGACACAATTCTCATTCAACAGTCCTTCATAGTTACTTCAGTTCCCTCACTGTTGCCTTTTCTAGCCCTGCTCTACTGGACCCAAAGGGAGTGTTCCAGCTTGAGGGGTTCTGACTCACTGACCACTGATCTTGCAGCAATCTTTCCAATGCCACCTGTTTTATGCCACTTGTTATCTTAGATTCCTTGCTCACTTTTTGGCTATCTCTAGTCTAACAGAGCTTCACAGATGTAATTAGAAGTGTTACTCACGTAGTAACATGGTGATGCTTAGCAGAAGTTGTCTCTAATCCATGTGTTTTGCCATGCAATGTGTCTGAGAAGCGCAGATGGCCCTGGAGAGGTCCTGCACAGACACCGTACTGCCCAAACTACTGGCAGCTACAAAGACACAACTCCATTTAGCAGAATTCTGACAGTTCACAATTGCAGGAAATTTGCCTTTTTCTTTGCTTTTGCATTCACATATGATGTATTAAAGATGATATGCAAGAATGATGCAGAACATGCCAACATGAATTATTGAATAATTGCCTTTTTATGAGAAGTGGAGAAATTATTTGCCTGATATGCAACTGTAAGATGCTAGTTTGTTGTCTACATAATTCAGTATCGCATTAAATTCACATTTTATATTATAAGTACTGGTCTACTGTTTCAAAGGCATCAGATAGAAATAATGATGAGCAATTAATTAGCACCTTGCAGCTACAGATGGCAAATTATGGTCCAGACACTCCTTTGCAATTAGTGCATTTTTCCTCTCTTTGTAAGAGAAGTCTGACTGTGAAGTCACAGAGTGGTGAAAGGAAGGCTGTTGGATTTGATATTTGGGAAGTAAGGGGTGGTGCAACTTCACTGTGCTTTGTTAATTGTGACAAAAAAACCCTCTTACAATTTTTTTGTTTTCTGCCACATTTTTTCCTCAAGCCAGCCATCAGGAAATGGCCAATCCATTACCTCTGGTAGCCCAAGAAGATCTGGAAAGCTTTACCTTGACCAGGACAGGCTCAGGCTTTGCACTCAAAGCCTTTCATATTTCCTGGAACACTCCCATCTCTGTGAAGCTGCTGACCAGCCAGGACACTACAGACAGGTATGGGTCTTATCTGCCCAACCAACCACGCAGGTGGGCAGCACAGACCTGCAGTGGTGGCACCAGAACAAATGGAGCCATCCTTAGGGATCAGAACATCTCCATTCCTAGAAATCCTTACCAGCCACGAGGCAACTTGGAGGCAATTTTACTGAGATACAAGCCCTGTGGTTTTTCACAATTTTTTATAAACTAGAGCTTAATCCTGAAATCAATAATGAATCTACTATGATAATGTCTACAAACCTGGATCAGTAACACCAGTATGCTAAGATGTTACTTTTCTAGAGGTTCCTGAAGAGACCTCAGTTGAATTAATTTAAACCAGCATGCACAGATGAGACCAGGGGAAGTAGGAGGAGGGAAGGTAATGGCCAGGGTAACACAGCAATGAGATGTGTATGGAAAGCATAGAAACACATAATTTCCTTGCAAATGAGAATGTCACAAATAGCAAAAGGATACAAGTTATTTGGAACACTCAAGGTAAACCTTTGCTTTATTCTTAATCAAGCATTTCATATACTCCAGCTTTTTTCTGCCTTCACACTTCAATCCTGCTTCAAACTGTGCTCTTAAAGCATCCAGAGCTCTTTCATTTTATATTAAAAGAACTAAATTTACTTTATATTAGAAAAGTGCACTACACTATGATTGATTCATGTTCTTACAATTGCTTGGAAGATTATATGATATTGGGTTTATTGGTAAAATAATACTAGCTTGTGCTCAACCATATGGTTCTCTCTCATTTCCACATCCTACACTCATCTCCTGCTGAAGTTCCCTTCATTCTAACCTGCTTCTGACTTGTTTTTCTTTACAGGGAATGGAAGTTGCTACTTCAGGACATAGCAAGTGTCAGATGCTATGAGTCTGAACGTCTCCTGCCTTTCCTTGGGATTTACCAGTATCATGGACTTGTGGGGATAGTGACTGAATGGATGAACAATGGATCCCTCCACTCCCTCATCCATGAGGTAGATAAAAGATGTCATCTTTGAGGTGATAAATTAATTACAAGACCAAAGAACAATCAGCATATAAATGATGGACAGTAGTCACAACCTGTTCTTCAGTTTCTGCATTGCGTTTCTGTATTGTAGTTCTGTTTGTTGTCAAATGAAAATGGGAACAGTAACAACTTCACTCTATCTAAACCTGTATTTTGTGTTACTTAGCATCAACTGTACCCAGAACTTCCCTTTCCCTTACTCATAAGGATCTTGTCAGATGTGGCTGAAGGGCTGCATCATCTTCACAGCCTTGAACCTAGTCTCTGCCACTGCAGCCTGAAACCTTCCAATGTGCTTTTGGATGTGCAGTACAGAGCCAAGGTAGGAGCTTCTACTTTTAGTCCATTAACATAAAATCCAGCGATTGTCCTATTGTTGCATATATTGATCTTAATAGTCAACATTTGATACCAAGACTTGTTATATTGTTACTAAAATTACCTTTGCTCACATTTCCGTAGATATCAGATTATGGCCTAACCAACTGGAGGAAACAGCAACTGAGGTCAGACCTGCAGAACTGCCATCAGAGAAACTGCCAGGATTTAGTGTATCTTCCTCCTGAAATACTTGAAGGAGGCCTCCCTTCCCAGGAAGGTGATATTTACAGGTGAATGGAGTTTCTAAGAGCACGTCATACCTAGTCCATGCTGTACTCTACAATGCTGCCAAAACACTTAATCTTCAAAGACATTACAGTAAAAATGCCAGACATTCATAATGCAGTAGGATAATATGGCCTATGAGGCTAATTACAGCAGTGATTTAAGTTTTAAATTCCCATACTTGGTGAGTAAGTTACCAAGATTAAGAACTGTTCTCAAAGTCAGTAATGTAAATATTTATTTAATGGACCTAAATGTTTTAAAAGTGTAACAGTTGCCAGAACTTTCAGATATATTTAGAAGCCTCATAACTGCTTCACATAGTTTATAAGTGTGAACTGTTGTTGACTTTAGTTTCAGAAAGGATCGTTTATGCCTAGATCAGGCCCAGGTAAAAATAAGACCTTTCCCTCAATAGTGTCCCATTAAGATCCTGTGGAATCTCTGCTGGGATAAGTTACTGACCCACTGAAGGACCTGTACTTTTTAACAAAGTGATTTATACAAAGGAGGAAGATTACTCACTGCCACATGTCCCTTTTGGGTATGTTACATGCATTGTGGCTGCCTGTTCCTATGATGTTAGAAAAGGAAAAAGGTATTTGGAGCTCCATCATGTTTTGATGAAGAAACAGAAACCTAGTGCAAAAAATCAAGTTTTTGTAGATTAACTGATGTGCCTGTCTTGAAAAACTTCTTTCTCTTAAAGCAATAAACTTGCTTTTGAAACTGAGAATGTGGATCCAGATTGCAAACTACTGAATGATCTTTCACTGCTTTTTTGGTTTTTGGGTTTTTCCAGTTTTGGAATCCTGTGTTGGGAGACCCTCAGCAGACGGAAACCTTTCGAAGGTATTTATTGCTCATGTCAGACTTTGCGCTGTCCACATCTTGTCCACAAATTCCCTTATTGTAGTGAAATTATGATACAAACACTGTCTTTTCAAATGTCGCTTTGCCTTCTCTTACTGTTACAGCACAAAGCGCCACATTAGAGGATCTTAATATTGCAATTCCTCGCCAAATCCTAAATGTTTCCAAAGAAGCTGCTCTTTCTGAAGGGAAAAGGCAGAGCTTCTTCCCCCACTAGTATCACAATCTGTGCTTGCTGAAGCACTGTCAATAAGTTGGGTTTTCCATGTACCTTCAGTGAGAAGGAATATAACTTCATATTTGTCAGCTGGAATTTTAAAAACAGTGACAAGTAGCTATGAATGAGCAGAATACTCATTTTTACAGTTGCTCTGAGTTTCAAATACCAATCCAGAAATGTCAGTTCATGATGAACTATCTTAAGGAAGTAGGGAATCTTGCTTTCTTAGATGAAAGTGTGAGCAGTTTTAGAGAACTTAGTTTGCAAAGCATTGTACAATAATTGTCGCCGTCTAGGAATGATCCCTGTTTCAAGGAAGTGGAGATCAGTAAGGGCTTCTTTGCTATGGGTTTCATTCTGCATGGCAAAACTGATTGAAGGACTCCTGCATTTTACAGGCTGAGGACCTTCAAAAAATACTGCATGGAATAATATCTAAATTCCCCTTCAGTTTATGGCTGCCCTCTTGAGGCTGCTCCANTTTTTTTTTTTTACAATTATTTTGTTCTGTTGTAATGCAAGTGTAAGGCTTTATATAAAACTCTACTTAAAATAATAGCATGTATTCCTGAGGTATTAGCATGTAGTTTACACTACAAGTTTACTGTAAGTTACTGTTTACTGTAATAAGCAGTTGTAGCTATTGTTAAAGGCTACCACATCTACTTACAAGAGCATTAATATGTTTTTCCTTTTAAAACAGCAGTCTTTGTTTTAAAATACACAATATGACTTACATTGGATGTAATTTTAAGTGGTCTTTAATCTTTTTTGGCAGTGACATTTTCCTTTAAATTGCAGGTCAAACAACTCTGCTTGATGTTTTGAGAGGAATCTGTGGCAGTTTGCGGCCAAGCATTTCAGAAAAGTTCATACCAAGCAATTTGCCTGCGAGGAATAGACTATTGCACCTCATTGCTCTGTGCTGGCATCAAGAAGCAGATTATAGACCACATACTGCAGGTAACATTTGGGATTTCTTTCTGTGCAAGATTTGTAATGGAGGCAGTCATTATGGGAACACTGCTCCAGCACTCTGAACACTGAAGTGGAAATGGTCTTTAGATCATTGGACCACCTTTGATGTCTAAATGTATACATGGTTTCATACACAATATGGTATTTAAATTGCTTTATTACCCCTGCAGAATGTGTACACCTTCTAAATGGAGTTTTGACTAGTGTAAATAAGGAAGTAATTTCTGCAGCAATCTACAATTTGATGGATGCAAAGGTCAGTGCATAATTTCTTGTTCTTCTACAACAATATTACTTGATTGGTTCAATTGCAATCTTTCTGACCCAAAAATAGTGAAGGTTTTGTCTTGATTGTTTTACTGGTCATGCCAGAGAGCTGGCGAGTACCCTTTGGCACTTCAGGTTCATTCAGAAATTGTAGAATATATATTGTGAGGTTCTCTAGAAAAGTAGTCAATTGCTACCTGCTATTTTAAAAATAAGACAACTTTCTAGTCACCACCTGGAGTCAGACTGGCAAACCCATGTGAGTGAGAGCAAACTTCAGCTCAAGTACTGCATATTAGAGCTAGAACCAAGGACAGCTTTTTGTATGTACTGGTTAGAAACCATTTAGTTCAAAACTTGAACAGCATTTAAACCTGTGGTAGCAATACCAGTAACAGCACTGCTCTGTACCTTGACTGCCTCTAAATTGCCAGGCTTTCAGGCAAAGACTCTGCTCATCCCAGGGTCTCAGGGGCTCTCTAATACCACAGGAGGGGATGAGGAACAGCCAACAACCAAGGGGATAAAGCTAACTCTGTATCTGCTTACACTGCCATGTGAAACCTGGCATAAATGTGACTGCCACAAACATAGTGACACCCTAGCTAGTTAACATGGCACTGAGGGAAAACAGTGACACATGTTTTGGCCCTTGGACAAGGAGTCTGACTCTAGCTGGAGTTACACAACCCATGGTGTGTTGTTGGTTTCATTACTGTGTGTTGTGTATGTTGGTGCATGCTGCACTATTTCTATATGTTGCAATCACATTCTGGGCTTATGGAACAGTCTTTATCAATGTTTTAATATATGGCATAGAGTCAAAGTAATTTTTACTACTGTTGAAGTTTAAGATCATACTGATAAATATTCCATAATTTAATGCTTCAATCTCCCTTGAACAAGGTTTTATTTTTTTAGTTTGTTAGATTGTGAAGATTTATCAGTGAGCATTATTTATAATTTAAACAACTGAACTGATAAATCCAAAATTACTCTGAAAATTATACTGAAGTTTCTGGGAAATTGATTCACAACTGTTGAAGTATTGAATCTAAAAACAGTTTAATAAATCTGCTGTGGATGTATAAACTGGAAAAATGTTACAAGTATTGACACATCCTTACTGCAGACAGTTTGGCACACTGAACACAGGATGGCCATGCTGTTTGGCTATTTCAAGGCAAACATGTTCTAGCTAGCCCAATCTCTCTCAATACAAGCTTATTCTCACCTTCCCCTGCATGATTCAACACTGGGTTTTAAACTAAATTTGAAACACTGGCAAGAGTAACAGGGTAGAATTTTCTCAGCTTCTATGCCCCTTTGCTCTGTGTAGCTCACTGTTACTATATACAAGTGTAACTTACAGTATAATATATGTTGCCAGTGTAAGTTATGTCCCTATAAGCTGTAGCTCCTGGCAGCTGTGAATGGAGCAAACCAAGCCTACACTTAGTGCAGTTATTGTGGTTTTCCTCTTCCAGGAGAGAGCGCTTAATGCCTGCAAAGGCTCAGAGAGGTACACACTGCAAAGAGGCACCTGCAATTCAGAGGTGAGTTTGTGGCACAGGAGTCTTCAGAGTACTTCATCAGCTGCTCCTTTCTCCTGACAGCCCTGGCACTGTATAATGCAAACACTTGGGAAAAATGTTCCTAACCAGGATAACTCCATCCAACAAAATCCACTCGTTCCAAGCAGCTCACTCTGCCCTTGCTCTTGCAAAAACAACCTCCTCCTCTCAAGGTTTGTTTTGAACCTCTTCTGTTCAGAAAAGGTTTTGGAACAAAAGTTTCCAAGAAGATAACTCTTCTCTATTTTGGTCTCTTTCAGATCATCTGTCCACAAAAAGACAACCACTTAATCAGCAAGAAAATTCCTCTTCTAGTGCCAAGCTTGTCAACTGTTCTACTTAATAGCAGTGCAAATACAGCAGGAAGAGATAATATTGAGACGGCTGTGTCAAATACAATCCCACAGAATGCAATAGTAACAAAAGGTCACTGTCTTGAATTATATTCAGCCCCAGCTGTTATAAGAAAAGTACAAGTATTATTAGATGTTCTATACAGAAATGTAATTTTTCATGTAAAATTGTCACTTCTCAGAGTAAAGCTGTGCTCTCTGCTGATACCATCTGAAGCATGAGTTCACTGCAGGAAACCAGAGACACCACAAAGCTTTCCACTTAGATCTGTAGATCAAACAAACAAACAGAAATTTACCAATTTTTTTTAGAATACTGAGCTGTAAATGTAGAGCTTCCTTTCTCTCACACATCAAATATTGCCTGTTGCTTTTGAGAGAACAATCCCTTCTGCGAATCACACTGCTTTGTGCCACCAGGAATAACTGCTTTTTTGTAATCTGCTAAGAAGGGAAATATGTTTTAAAAAGGCAATGTTGCCTGGAATGTATGAATAATTCCTTATAATCACTGTTCTGTATAGATAACTTTCTTTACCTTTCCAATGTAGATTTGTCCTAAGTGTTTAAATTTGTGTCAAGAAGAGATTGCCTGTATTTCTCATGCCTTCAGGTACAAAAATTGAGACATCAGATGTAGAAACATCTGTGTTTCCAAGCACTTTAGTTCTGATCAATAGCCATCAGACTTATGGATAGAATAAAACATTCCATAACTTCAATAAAAAATTCCTACAGACAGCTTGGAAAAGTCAGATGTGTGTAGTAATATATGCCAAAGTTTTCCTAGGAATAAAGATGTATTAACAAGCGCCAAAGTAATCTCAAGCCAATCTTCAGTTCCTGTCTCCTGTAGTGGCTGACATATATGTCATGCTTTCTTCTTGTTCAATTCAAAGGTCTAATCTTGTTCATCTTAAACTTTTTATAGATCACCCAGGCTCTGAGAGAAGGAAATCAAGCTCCTTTTGCACAACTCCTTCATCTTGTTCAACTACAGGCAAAGAGAGCAGTCAGCACAACTCCCCACCACTGCCTCTTAAGCACAGACCACAACCAATGCACCTTGGACAAGCAGTGACAGGTAAGGCACCATGGCCACTTTGAGCTGGCAATATTCACCTTGGCCAGATTTTAGTGATTAAATTGTTTAAAACTTGGAGGAAACAGATACTTCTAAATTTTGTGCATATTTTCAGGTATATTTCACCCACTGGCAAAGACTCTTTGCCAGTGGGTGAAGCTTTGTGAGGTTTTTATGCTAACTTTTTGCAAACTGGCCTATAAAAACTCTCAACCTAGCTGGCTGTCCTTCTCCATGGCAATTTACTTGAGTGATGACATAATTTCTGGATAAATCAACAGACTAGACCATGCAGGAAAAGTTCATCACAGAACTCTCCTGGCAGCACTCAGAAATCAGAATGACAGAAGCATGTTCTCCAAAGCAACAAGTCTTTTGGTATTGATTTTCTCTTGGTGTATAGTATTTACTGTACACTAAAACCCCTAATATCAGCACTTGGTATTCTAATCACCTCATGAAAAGAGGCAGAACCCAAAGTTCTCAACCATTTTATCAAGAGTATTACTTTTGTTATTAGGTTCGCTTTGACATGTATTCGTTTTCCCAGTTACACGCTACATGTTTCAAACACTCCTGCTACCCTGAAGTGCCTGTTATCCATCCTTCCACCATCATAGGAGAAAGTTTTCTCATCTCTGTCCAGCCAAGGTGCTTTGCATAATGTTAAATACAGATGCTAGGTGAATAGGGCAAGACCTGAAGATATTCTCCCCTCACACAGTCGGAGCACTCAGTGGTTTAGAAACAGCTATTTGCTGTAATCTGATCTTCATGAGTTTCAAACACGAGATGAAAATACTTTTGGACTACTTCCTTCCTCTCCTGAGTTTATACTTCTGGTGTTGATGCTATCACTTGCTACCAACTTTTGGATGAAAAAAGCACTTGGTCTATCTCATTTTGCTTTCCTTTCCTTCCAAGGCCCTTGCAGCAAAGGAAACTGCTGTCAGATCCTTGCCTGCCAGAGACAGGCCATACTGAACTGCATGACAGAAGGACGCCTCAACCACATCCTCGACGTGCTTCGCTCACAGCAAGCCCTGTCCCGAATGGATTATGAAAGCATCACCTCGTACCCCACAGTGACCGGCCGTGCCCGGGCACTGCTGGACACTTGTCTTTGCCTCGGGGAGAGGGCAGCACAAGCTGTAGTGACTGCACTTTCAGTGAGCAAATGTAGTCCTCTGGGACAAGTCATTCATTGCCCAGACTGTCCTTCTAAGGTAAACAGGCTGTTGTTGTGACTGACGTTTTTGCAGCCTGTTGTATGCATCTGAGCTCTAAAAATTCATGATGGCAAAGATTCGCATTAGTGTTTCTCAATCCATTGATTAAAGGCAACTCTTTGCCCAGTATTTGAGCACTGTAGTGGAAAAAGCTAACTGGATTAAAAGGTCAAATCAACCACTGCCAACAGAAATTGCCAAGACTGGTATAACAAATCCTGATTTGGACCTCAGAGATGGGAGAAGTGCAATATGTGCCAGAGCAAACAGAGTTCAAGTGAGATGACATCTTATTTCCTTGATGGTTTTTTTAGAAGGGAGGGAAACGGATCATGACTTTTTGGAGGTCACAGTCTGGAAGAATGGCTGTTTATAAACAGTTCCAAATAAGGATAATGAACAACAGAATACTGGATGAGGAGAAAAAAATTTACTGCCTTTCACTGCGCTCATAGCTGAGCCAGCTGGTAAAGTGAAAGGAATCAGAGAATCAAGAAATATTTCTTCAGTAGGGCCTTAAGTAAGACTTGGAAGTTTTATATTATGCGTATAAATTATTTCATTTTCCTCTACAAATGGTCATATGAAAATGTAGCAGTACTTATATCAGTATTTCAGAGATGTGGGACTTGGAGTACTCATGGAAAATGGAAAAACATTAATACTTTATATCCATGTATCTCTCTGAATATGTCTGCAGTTCAAATGTAAAATTAAACCAGGCAGAAGAGGTGTCAAGCTGATCATTTAGAAAGCTGGTTCTGCTGAACTGTTGTGGTTGTACTCTGGGAATACTGGGAGGTTTTCTTGCTCTGGCCTGGACTCACCCACGGTCACAGATTCTTTGGAGCGTCCTGCTATTGCTTGAACTCATCCTCAGGTCATGGAACATTGCTATTATCAGAATGTTCGCAGGCACAGTCAAGTAAGATGATAAGTGGTACAGAAAGCAGTGGAAGCAACAAACCAGCCACTACTGAGAACCAGACACTTGTGTACAGAAGGCAAAGAAGTCCCATGGCAAGCACAGGAGTCTGTCAACAGATAAACAGCAACAGCAGCTATAAATGTGACCCAGCACATTCCAGTCAAATCTGTTGTTACCTTGAACCCTACAAGCCTCACATTGGATGCTGAAGAGAACATTTGTGGTTTAACTCCAGCAAACAACTATGCTCCCCAACAGTAAAGTGAGAAAACTTGCTGGGTGTGACCCAGACTGTTTAACAGGTAAAGCAAAAGCTGCACACAAGCAAAGGAAAATGTGGAATTAATTCACCACTTGCCATGGGCAGGCAAGTGCTCAGCCATCTCCAGGAAAGCAGGGCTCCATCCCATGTAGTGGTTACTTAAGAAGACAAATGCCAATATTCCAAACATTCCCTCCTTCCTCCTTCTTCCCTAGCTGAGCTTGATGCCACATGGTCTGGAGTATCCCTTTGGCCAGCTGTGGTCAGCTGTCCCAGTTTATCCTCCTCCAGCTCCTTGTGCACCCCCAGCCTCCTCCCTGGTTGTGTGAGGAGCAGAAAGGCCTTGGCGCTGTGTGAGCTCTGCCCAGCAGTAGCAAAACCTCCCTGAATTGTCAACGCTGTTTTCAGTACAGATCCAAAATACAGCCCCATACTAGCTCCCATGGAGAAAATTAACTCTACCCCAGCCAAAACCAGCATCATTTGAAAGGGAAATAACAAGATTACTTTCTTTATAATGAAAATAATGATATAGGGTGCTGGATCCTTAAAGGCCCAGTGGGGTTTCTTCAAGCTTCATGGCACCAGATTAACATGAGAACTTGTTATACTATCTACAGGTATTTCAAATGCAAACCTATGTTATTTGTTTCCCTATGCTGCTTTTGTTTTCTCTGCAGTTTCAAAGTTCTCATTGAATCCAGTCATTTGGCTGAATGCAAATGCAGTAATGATGTGTTGTCTACACACACTGAAGAAATCAGAAATGTGTTACATCCAAATTTCCAGTTATGATGCTTCTGGAACTATAAACTTCTTTTTTTTTTAATGTAACTTTATTGAATTTTGAGACTGCCTTGAATTAAAATATTGTTACCATTAAAAGCAATGTCTATCAGAATACGTTGGCAATAGTTTTGCTTATTAAAGGAGCTAAATATTTATTTCACAGTTGAATTTTTTTCACTTGAAAATCTACATTTTAAATGGGAAATTTCAACAGTCTCTGCTAAAAAGGGATGTTTTGCTTGTGAGGAAAGGAATTGCTGTCATGGCATTTTGCCTCTTTAGAAGGCATAAGTAAAGTAAGTAAAAGATAAGTAAAACAAATAAACATTCACATGTGGGAAATAGTTACAGACCTTTAAAAGAGAAACTAGCAATACTGTTGAAACTTAATGGGCGCTTTCAAAATCATTCTGTTTAGTTGTTCTGTTGGACACTTTATCCTCCTGTGAAAGATGTGCTGGCTGGCAGGTTATGCTGAATTTTTGTCATTGTGGTTTTGACACAAAAACAGTTTTGGCTCTTATCTAGAAGCAGCTGCCTACTTGAGAATATAATCTGATGCCAAACCTAAGCCCAGTTTTAACTGTCAATAGAAGAACTGGCATCAAAACAGTGGGAGCACAAGCTGTCTGCTTTTCCAGTGTGGTATGTTTGAAGGGGTGCTACACATTGGTTGAAATGAAACTGTTGTTGATATAAAAAGTTTTGCTACCAAACTAAAATACAGTGACCTGGAACTAGCATCATTTTTTCTCACCAAAATTGCATACTCTCATAAGGCCTATAGTGTGAGCTGTTAAAAATGTCTCATGCTGATCACTGGTATGAAATATCAAACTGAAAGCTTATAGTATTTTGCTCCTGCCCAAACTTGTTTATTAGCTAGGATTTCTATTGCCCTCACCTCTGTTTTCTCCAGTTACCTTGATATTATGAAACAATGTAGAATAAATGGCACTGAGCAGGAGTAAAGATAAAATAATCAAACTGTTCCTTCGTATCTATGGGAAGAAACAAGACTTGAATGTGAAGAACAACTGGAATGGCAGGAAGGAAATGTAAAACATGAGTATCTCTAGAAATCAGCAAGGAGAATAATAAAACCAAGTCACTTCAGGACTGATCATACAAACTGATTAGTAAAACTTGCAGTTACTCAGAAAAGACAAAACTAGAATTAATATATGTTAAAAATTACAAGCCGTACAAATATTACGAAACTATTTAAATTTATTAAAGGGATGGTAAGTAGAGTAGGCAGGTATTTATTTTTCTGATGTATTGAAATGTAATTTTCTTCTTGACACTGGTTGCAGCTATCTTTTGCTGATTTGCAAAAATATGACTATCCCTTGCCCTTTGTCCTTACTACACCATGCTTTTATCTGAGATGGGACAGTTTCTGCAGTGTAAGAATGTCGGCACTAGGATTTGTTTGATGTTGATTTGTGGAAAATTAATCTGAGGTACTGGAATAAAATGTTTAAGAGATTAAACTTCCAGTAGAGAGCAAGGTGAACAAAGCTATAAATACCACTCAAAAGTCATTACCAGTGCCTGTAAAACAGTTCCAGAGAGGATCAGAGGAAGATAACAAGTACATATTCATAAAATACTAATCTACAATATTTTAAAAAATGCATTAACAGACTGCTAATATATAGAGAAGAATTTTATACCACATAAGTAGTCTAAAATGCACAAAACTTAAAGCACTGATGAAAACATACTAAACCTGAAAGGTTTTTATTTTATTGTATCAATTCTGAATCCTACATAACCTTGTAAAATTTTCATGCTTGCCCAGGTTTAGTCACTTGAGCACCACGTGAAGATTTGTAAGGAAGGCTAAGTGCATGAATAAGCACTTGTGGGCCTGGTGTGTTAGGGAAGGGCCCAAACGTCATCAAGGCAGGCACAGAAAATTTAGATTTCTTTATTGCTATTTATTGATTTCAGAGCTATACAACTATTAATTATGCTCTCTCCAGTCATACATATTATCTCCAGGATTGCTGGGGTCTTTTATGCCTCAGGAATCTTGCCTTGCACTATATTCCCTTTCAATCTTTTCCTGCACACAGCCCTGCCCACTCCCCCCTCCCGCACTTTACTGGTGCTCAAAAGGCCCTAGCACAGTTTGATTTTGCTCCTTTTCTAGAGAAGCAATTCCTTCATTGCCTCCCTGGAACTATATTCCCTTAACTGAGCACATGGTTGATTTGACAGATGGTATGTCAGCTGAGTTAAACAAAACTCCAGGATTTTGAAGGTAAGTCCACCATAAATTAAACTACATGACAAGGTCAAAAAGGACATATTTCATGATTTATTTGGGTCACATTAAATTCAGCACGGTTGCAAGAACATATTAATTGCAAGCATTTTGCTTAACCCCAGCAAAAATGGTAGATCAGAAGCTTAGACATACTATTTCCAGCTCTTGTGCTGATTCGATTTGTGATCAGCATTTTATATCCTGCCTTTATTTCTCTCTGCCAAGAATACATGCCAAGTAATAAATATTACAGAAATCTGTTGCCTCAAACTGCCATTTTCCCTGGGCTTTGAGGATAACCTTTCTTCTTTCAGAGAAGACATGCATCAGTTAAAGAACTTCTGGACTCCTTCAATCAGGATGAATTAAATGGCAGTAATTCAGAAGAACTTACTCCTTAAAATGTTGTAACATGCCAAAGTATCTCAACACCTATTCCAAACTGCTGTACTTGAACTTTCCACAAAGCAAAAGCAATAATCATAAAAGCAGAAAGCACGCCTGAATTTCACCCTTTCAGAATCTGGCTGTACTCCAGAAAGTTCTGTACAGATAGTTCTTTCCTTAGATACCACATAAAAAGTGCCATATTAGCTAACAAAATGACTACTAACATTAGATTTGCTGTCCTTTGGCCAAAAAGGGCTCAAAGCTTTTTGTCAGTTCGTTAGAATGCTACCTGGTGGAGGAAAAAAAATGAGAAAAGGGACTAAGGAATACAGTTGGAAAATACTAAAAAAAACAATTGTATGAGACTTTTAACCTTGTAACAGCTGTAAATTATGTTCCCAAGTAAGCTGTCTTTATGCCACCTCCATGTGCTGTGACAACCTCCTGCCACAGAACAGGGAAGTGGAAGGAGAGCACGGTAAGGTGAGTGCCGCTGTGTTTACCTGTGTGTGCAAGGGGCCAAAGGAACCCTTGTTTGCCATTCCCTGCAGGTAGTGTTTCAGCAGAACAGGCTCAGCTCTAAGCATGGACTGAGAAGAACCCAGAAAGCTGATAAGCAGTGAGGAAACCTGATGTTAAGGACAAGCTGATAAAATTGTGTGTGTTTGGTCTAGCAAAGAGGAGGTGAAGGGCACAGACAAGAGTCTGGAGCACAGGCACTGAACATGCAGTGAGGAAACAGAGTACCTGGTCTGGTCTTGTGCTTTGTCTTTCTGGACTGGCTTTCAAGCATGGGCTTAAAAAAGGTTTAAAGGCCATCATGAAGACAAGCTCCTTCCCCATACCCAGAGAAATTAGCAATATTCATAGAACTTTCTTTAACCTGTTCAAGAGTTCTTTAGTTGACAAAATTCATGCAAACAACAGTAACTTACTAAACCTTTTCCCTTAGCTTGTTCAGTTTATTTATGCAAGCTATAAACATTTGAAGTGATTTAAGGGAAAAATTGATGTGTTTTTGCTTGGAGCTAAATAACATGAATATTTATAACTGCCCTGTAATTCAATCACTGTTTATTCCACTAACACCTACCTGTGAAGTCATAGGCCTGTTAGCAAGTCAGCTGTTGAGACAATGGAACAGAGATAACTTGAATTAAAGAGCCTTGGAGATTATTTCCACCCTTTACAGTGTTGCTATGAATTCTTAAAAGAAAAAAAGATTCTCCTATGTTTTTCTTCTCAGCAGATCGTGTTTGGTCATCTTCTCTCAAATATAATGAAAATATTTCCATTTTTATTTCAATGCAACCTTTATCAAGCAAGATTTCTGCCAGCCCCATTAAATGCTTGGTGAGAGAGCTACTTTACATTCATGTATTTTCTTCCCTCTTTCCACATGAAATCACAGGTACATTAAAAAAGAACCCCTTATGACATACAATGTTAAAATGCAAACGAAATAACAGAAAAAAAATTAGGCTGCTACTTGTGCTGAACAGGTATGACCTCACCCAGAAATTCGATTGTTTTTCAGATAGACTGCATGTCTCAGACAGGTTTTATTAAACACTGTATGAGACTAAAAGATTTACACCCAAAGAAATATTTCAACTCAGAGAGGCTTTCTGCAAAACAAGACATTGCTCTGCTCCCCTCCCTTCTGCCCTGATTCCTGCAGAGCTGGTTCAAATGCAGTCTGGCAAGTCTGGCTAAAACCTTTTCTCTCTACTGCAATCGATCATATGCTGGTATTCAAACCTGCAGATTTATTTGTTTACAGAAAACTCTCACTTATGTAGAGAATTCATTAAATGTACAAGAGAGGAGAGATATGGATGCCTTCAAAACTAAAATTACATTTAATTTTCTGTATGATATATAATAGCATTTTAACTCCTCAGTGGCTGCATTTTGGTGTGTTTAGCAAGAATGTTTTCCTGTATTCCATTTTCTAGCATAACAATATAGCAATTTAATTAATTCTTAAAATCAGAGAAGCATTTAGATTAAAAGACCTTCAAGATCATTGAGTCTAACTGTAAAACTAACACTGCCAAGTCCACTGCATTCTTAGCTCGTCTGAGACTATTTATTTCAGTTTAAATCTTATGGTAGCTGTCAGCTTCTTCACCCAAATTAGACCCCATCAGTAAAAGCTGTCATTTCTTGTTGTGTTCTTTGTGTCCATCTTCAGTAACAAGAGAAGGCGTACCTGGCGTGTGGCCAGGCCTCTCTTGCTTGTAACAGTAATAATTAACTGTACCAGTCACTGTGCATAGACACAGCTGCAGAGGAAAGGTGCACTCCAGATTTGAGACTTCAGGATATGCTTGGGCATGTAGACAGGATTTTTCTTGTTTGTTTTTACAGCTGGCTATTTAATCACAGATGTTTTTCCTTGTACAAAGGAGGCCTTTTTCAGGAACAAAATAAAAGGCAATTATCATGATTTCACAGCTGTAATTTTACTGTATGCTATACATTGGATTTAACTCCAACAGCATGTGATGTAGCTGCCTTCTGGTTGTTGCAGTACAATCACCTAATCTAAATCTTTGGGTTTTATTTTTATGACACAACCTCATGGTTATCTACAGTGTATGCCATTCTAGCAGAGAATAATCCAAAATAACAATTTCTCCAATGATACAACACTTCAGTAATAAAATTTGTCCTTTGTAGTAAGGACAAATAGAGAGTTGTTCATGTAGTGTGAGAAACCTATGTGATCAAGTGACCAATGTGTGGGATGAGGACACTTGCAGGACTTCAACCATAACGTTTGTTCCACGAGATGACAGTGATGACACATCTCTAGAAATAACTGGGCCATCTCCTATAGTTTCAACATAAGTTGAACCATACTAGTATGGTTCTAGTATGGTTCTCAGCAACCATACTAGTGACACTGAGGTAAAAATAACTCCCTGACCTCCAGTGTAATGTGACACACGAGGTTTCGTTTCCTTTATCGTCCTGCCTAAGCTCTAACACTAAAGCCCAAGCGTTTGTTCTCACTTTATTTAGTCTTCCAGACTCATGTAAAAGTAAAGACAACAATGTCACCAATAAGTGATCATGTGTCATTAAATCAATGTTACTGGTATTCAGTATTCAGAATGTTCATAGCCTGTGGGATTTCAACTGAGAATAAATAGTACTAAAAACCTAGCAGTAAACTTCAACAAAATGTTCATAGCCTGTGGGATTTCAACTGAGAATAAATAGTACTAAAAACCTAGCAGTAAACTTCAACAAAAGTAAACACTTTCTTCTGGAACTAAAGTATACCCGTGACTGAAGCAAGCCTTCAGTGTTTTCTAAAGTTTGATTTATGGCACTTCACAGTATGTGACTGGAAAGCTGAAAAAGCTTTTCATAGTTCTGGGGATCTTGCATAACTTGGGAATCTCTTGGTAGTTCTTAATTAGTCCACTACAACTTGCTCTGTGGGACACTGTACACACCAAGTAATCAAGAGCCAAGTGGGGAACAAAGGAGCAAAGTGCAAAACACTCACAAATAGCCTGCTGAGAAATAATTTCTGAAAAGTTAGCAAAGTCAACCATCATTTTAATTTTAGGGCTGGATGCCTTCTAATAGTAGCAAAAAATGGATTTGAAATTGGAACTATGCTGGCAGACAAAAGACTAAACCCATTAATAGGGCTATCCTATTTACTGCAAAGGCAAACAGACTGGCAATAAATCCCTATTCTTAAAGACTCTTTTAGCATTAAGATATTTTACATCTCAGTTCTTAAGGTGTACTTTTAAATAGTGAGACATTCTGAAAATCTTCCTCATGGAACACGTAGTCTTGGGCAAGAACTTGAGTGGAAACTTCAAAGGTGTTCTGATCTTATATTTCTGAAACAAATTATTTTCTGTCTTTTACAAGGCTTGCTAATTAGAACTTTTTTTTCACTCTTACCACATGTACACGAGTCTGTTCCCCTTAGAGGCAAAATATATGAGATCAACATGCACTGGCATATTTGATTAGCACACACTGTGTAGAATCTATAAGAAAGGTGTTTGAGATTATGTTTTGGATAACTTTACTTTTAAAGGCAACCTAAATTTGGATCAAATAAAACTACAGAATCCCCTCGAAGTCTGCAAGTTTAGAGAAAAAAGGCTGTCCTTACTTCTGTTCATCCAACAACTACTCCCAAACTGTAAAGTATTGTGTTACTAGAAGTTCTCTAAATAAAATAGCAGAGAACTTTTATTAAAGGTCCAAGTTTATTTGTATTGTAGAAACATTTCAGGGTAAATCAGTAATTAAGAGAAAAGTAGCAGGAGTGCACTAAAAGCAGAGATGGAAGAGTGGGATCAGCCCTTACTGGGGTTGTACTGTAACATGCTGCATTCGAAGTGGCTCTGCTAAGGAACATCTGGTTGTATTTAAATGGCAAAGTTTGGACTCAGCATGATAATACAAACAAAATGATGACATTGGCTCCAGCCTCTAGTAACCAGCTGCTTGCAAACAGAGTGTCCATACAACTACTGCTGAGTATGATCAGAATCTTCTAAGCTTCCATACTCCTGCTTTTAATCAGAGAGAGAGAGAGACAGGTATCACAAGTATATCAACAAAGGACTGAATAATACAGAGGAATCTATAACAGAAAGGAACTTTACTGTTTTGAAGAAAGTCTGAGCAGTTGTATTAGAAGGCCAGAGTTACTTAAGAGACAAGAACAACCCAACAGATGTCTTTAAACTGTCTCATCCAGAAGAAATTTATTTAAATGCTGTTGAACTGGGTTATGAACATTATAGCCAAGGACTTCATATTCTTCAATTATAGTACCCACATACTAATTTGGGACCTGAAACAACAAAAAAATACTTATTCTTAAGATGCTATTTTTTACAACTACAAATCCTCCTTAGTCTGTTTTCATACATAATCACTTTTAATAGCCTTCAAAACAGACATGGACAGAGCGCATTATCTTTAAAAATCCCTGCAGTGTTATAAGACTTGTGAAACAATGATCCTAACTCCCATGTTGTTTTCCAGGAAAACAAAGACTGTGATTCATTCAGTCTCATTAATAAATAGCCAGATGCTCATGAAGTTAATTCAACATAGATAAGACAAATTGTATAATCAGAGGGTAGGGTCTCAAAGCTAAATGATTTAGTAGTCAAAAACATTAAGTCAAACCATCTGTTTTAAAACAAGTATATGTACAAGGAACTATTTTTTCCAAATAAACCCTCAAAACTGACTGGCAAAACCTTGATGTATTCCACATTCCCCCTGTAATAGAGAAGATTACACGAGCAAGAGAAGCATAAAATTAAAATATGAAGTTTGTGACATTAATCCAAATAGTGATTAAAAAAGTCCTAGAGACCTTTGAAGTTTATCTGAAGACGGGGATATTTTTCCTGGTGTTACTTTGCCCACCTAGCAAAGTTAACATTTGAAAACTTGTCCATATTTAAGAAGATATCTATTCCCATTTCTGCTTTGCAGCATGGACAGCACTGAACAAAAACAGCTTGCAATAATGTGCAACAAAGATATGTGTAAGCAAGTAATAAATTTTGGTGAGAGTAGACAAGGCAGTTAAAAAAAAAAAAGGTACCTGAAAGGCAACAGAACCAGACAAGACAAATAAAATTAAAAGATGGGATGTCAAAGCTTAATTTACAGTCTGTTTAAACAAACCTCAGTATAGAGAAGCTAAGTTTTCCATAAAAGAAGGATTAATGTTAATCTTCAGAGTATTTAAATAACTGCAGTTAGACAAGACAGAGACATCCCACAGTTTCTGTTCCTTAAAGGGATATTTTCTACTACCTCTTCTGCTCCTAGCTTACTCCACATTTGTACTTTTGTGATTATGATAGTAAAAAACCAACCTGCATGAAAGTATTGTTTTCTGCCAGCTGAGTGAGCAGAATTTCCTTATAGAGGGGGCTGGGCAAGTGCTGAAGGCCACTGGAGTAGGAGGAAACACGCAGCTAGGAGGAGGGGAAGGTAAATATAGAAGCCTAAATTTAGACCTGTTCCTTTAATTGCATAGCACTTTGGTGCTTGTAGTTACTCTCATCTGTAAGTCACACCTACCCTGCTTAAACCACCTATCACAGAAATGTGTATGATAAAAAGATGAAGGTAAAAAGAAAGGGTGAAGGATCAGTGAATTTGTTCTTGTAAACAAGGTCACTCAGCTTTAACCAAAGAAAGAAACAGGTGCGCTTACACTTACTTTTGCACTGACTGTGTTTCCTAAAATACATGGTTGATACTGTGTTTGTTGTTTGAAATGATTAAGGTTGAAAAACTACCAAAAATAATCTCTGCTTTTAAGTACTTATAAAAATTGTCATTTTCTGGGATCTGGCTAAACTCCCAGATTTACTGTCCTGAATAATCTAAACTCCCAGATTTACTGTCCTGAATAATTTCATGATGCCTGTGAATCACTCCTGTGTCCACAGAATGTACATTTCAAAACGAACATCAAAATGTTCAGAACTCACTCTGTATGGTAGAATTTCAAAAGGAACCAGCATAAACCATCAAACACATGGCTGGAAGCAACATTTCCATCATAAGTTCCAAGCTGCAATGAGTACTGCTCATATTTACACAGCACCCCTTCAGTGCTGACCCTAAAGGAGCTCAGTGCACGCTCATTCTTTCATTAATTAAGTGCATGAGCAACACATTCTTGGGGGGCTTATGCTGTAAGGATATGCTTAAAGTCACCAGAATGAACTTGTGAACAAGTACAAAGCTGATGTATAAGGTTTCAAATTCACGTTAGATTTAAGAGCAATTTTTGCCTTGGTTTTGTCATGTTCTAGAACCATTTAATGAATATTATATGGATTTGGTTTCCTGTAATCTGATGCTATTTCAGTTTGGTTTGTTTACAGGTATTTAATTGGTTTATTCTTCAAGTTTTTTAAGTTGAATTACATTTTCTAAAGTGTATCTAAGTGACAATATTAGTCAGACACAAAAAAGCAGATAGGGCAAAACTCAGTCTGACTTTGTTCTCATTAGCTAAAGGAGATAAGATCTCAACTTGATTAAATTAGTATCAGATCCCTAGTGGAAATGAAACCTTTTTTAGCTATTTTTTGTCTGCTAGCACTTAGAGAATACACACTCCCCTATAAACATAACTTACCAGTGGCCATTTATGGAGCATCAGGGAAGAGCCATACAATTTATGTAATCTGTAACAAGAGAAGAAATATGAATCCAGACTTTTATTTTGCTTCCACGGTGAAATGGAAAAGGTTATTTATAAAATATGAACCTTACTAAAATGGACAAAAATATCTTTCTGGATGATTATGCTGAGGTTTGCTTCTGCTCACTCTCAAACATTTCAGAAGCATTTCTAGCTTTGTGACGGTGTCCTAACCTGGATCTCTCATGCCAACCTCTACAGTGTTCTAAGTTTTCATAATTCAGAAGGTGAACTTCTATTTTGAAACCCTCAAATGGGTACTTTCTCTAATAAATATTTTTCAAAGCTCTAAAGTAAAATGTCATTCTCTATACTTCCAGTAGATGCCTAATAATTTGTTTCCTATGTCTTGTCAGTGCTCATCTATTTCTTGTTCCTAAAGGCAATTTTATAATTAGCTCACATTTTATGAGTCCATTATTTGAGGAGTGAATTCTGTCTTCAGTAGGTTCAATCACGGGAGAGCTTAAAAGGCAGTCTAGCAACAGCTGAAATCAGCTGGATCTTCTACATTCACACTCAATCCACTTTTTGATTAACGTGTGAGACGACTGTTGCAAACACCCATCTACCTGAAAATCCCGTACTACAGAACACAGAGCACTAGCACATTTGTAGAACGCCTAAACACTATTGTCATCTAATGACTGCTTTCTGGTTCATATTATCTTTGTAACAACAATTGGTTTCATACGGTAAGAATTTGATTATGTTCTGGAGACGCCATCTATGTTTTTATCTTCTGTCATGCTGTAGAAGTGGCTTAAAAACAATGAAGTCACCTATCAGGGCTGTTAAGCTCCCAGAAGGCAGCAGACTGGTTTTGTTTGGTGCTTTGCAACACTGTCAGGTTTTTTTAGCAGGTAATAGATTTAGCATAGTTTGTGTTTGACAAAAGCCAAAGAAAGAGTTGAGATAAACAAAACTAAAGAGCTGTCAGGCTTCTGCAAATCAGAGTTTGTTTTGCTATGGTGCTCTATAGTTTGGAACTAAAGTATAATGTAATTATCTTCTTTATGTGCACTTAAAAAGCCAACTTCTAACAACAAGAACAAAACTTTCTTAATTTACTTTTATCCAAACACAATGTAACGAATATCTGGAGATATAGATGAGCACAGCAGTTGCTTGGTAGCCTGATTGTCTCTCTGTGACAACGAAGGAAAACAACTACTTCCTAAAACACACAACCTTTGAGAGAGGAAGCAGAATGGAAATCAGAAATGTAAGCCATGTGGCAATAGAATTGGATTCCACTATTGCATTTGCTAGCACATTTATGGGTATTACAGTGCATAGTTTGCCTATCCCTCTTCTTTTACAGCCTTATAATTTTTATCTGCCCCTAAGATTTTTACCCTCTTGAAAAGCTTCACCTTCAGATGGTAGATAATAACTGTGGACCAGGGAAGGGAGGAGTAATTAAATTGTTCAGAGTGAGACTATCCTGTCTCCCGAGCCCTGTTGTCTTTCCAGACACTGACCACCCCTTTGCCTCGCAGGGAGCAGCAAAAAGGCAATAAAAGAACATTAAAAGGGGGCTGCGGCCTGGGGTTCATGGGCTTAGACAAGGTAAAACTATTAATCTACTAGAGGAAGACAAAGCTTTCATTACACCTCAGATATATCTGCTGAATGGCCAATTCCATACCATTATACTCAGGCACCATGGGACACTTTTAATCACGATTCTGGGAAGTTCATGACATATATTTTAACGGAGCCAAAATCTGGGAGTAGCTATGCCCCTCTTGGAGGCTGGAACACCAACGGTACTGTTCTATTTTCATTTCCATATCCACCATGAGTGGCACATAGGACCTGTGCAGTAGAAACCCAAAATATCACCGGTTTTTGAGATTTCCACTGTCTTAGGCCCCTCAGCCTCTCCCGAGGACAGTGCGCCCAATCTAGCTGAGAAAGCACCGCCCCGTACCGGGAGCGCTAAGGCTCTTCATCCTGCCCCCGCGGCAAAGCAGGCTGGTCACCCGCTCCGGATGCGGCACGGGAGGCTGTGGCAGGAGAGCCTCTTCTCACCCACCGGTACCGGAGGGGCCGACGCGAACTCCGCGGGGCAGGGGGGAGCTGCGGCCCTGCAAACACCTCCCTGCGCACCAGCGGGTGCCGGGGGGTGCCGCGCAACCCCCGCGGAGCTGGTGAGCCCCTGGCGGCTTCTCCATCGGGGGGACCGCGCGGGAGGGAGCGGATCTCTGGGGAGGGGCGAGGAGGCGGCGCGGGAAGGCGGGGCGGAGGGGCCGCCATCGCCGGTCGGCTGGCAACGGGCCAGGGGGGGCATCTCGAGACGGCTCCGCGGGAGCGGAGGTAACCCGATTTCTGTCGGCGCAGGCCGGGTGGGGTTTCCGCTAGGCTCCCTGCTTTCCTTCAGCTCCCTTCACCGTGAGGGAAGGCGGGCAGGGAGCGGCCTCAGTGCAGGGGCTGCCGGCCGCAGCGTCTGCCGTGCAGAGCATCTGGGGCGGCGGCTTTGGCCACCCGGGCTGCTGCAAGTGTGCGGTGGTAGCAAGATAAACACCGCGTGTGTTTCTGTATTGTCTTCAAGAGGCGCCGCGACTCGTCATAGCCCCCGTCTGAGGCGGGTGCCTGCCGCTACTTCCTTCCCGGGGCTGTCCATAGGGCTTGAAATCTCTGTGAGCCTCGCTTATTTTATACGGAGCAAGAGGGTCACCACCACTTGCGGGGAGCGGAGAGTAGCAATGACACCTCTGCCAATGACCCGTCCCTCCCTCATCCGCCCAGACCCCTCCGGGGCTCGGGGCGGCGGCGACAGCCCCTGGGGTCATGCTTATGGCGACTCGGGGGTGGCTTTGTGAGGAAGCCACGTGTTCCTTTAGTGCTTTTTGGTGCTGAGGCGGCCCACTAAAGTGGGCTCAGCGAGACCCTCAGGCCAGCACGCCTTTTGGCGTTTAGTAGTGATTTTGAATGGTTTATGTGTTTTTAAATGAAGCGTTTTAGCCACAATCTGATCAGGTGCGGTTGTAAGTGCCACCTAAAGAGTAAACATGGGTGTAGCATGTCCCTTTTGGCATTATTTTCCCCCCTTTTAAGAGGTTTTCGCTTTTCTGCCCCAGCATGAAAAATAAGGTGAATTACTTTAACAAACTCTACTGTTGTTCCTTCTGTCTTTACCTGGGGCTTGTTGTATAAATTTCACCAGATGTTCCTCTCCCTGCAGAAACTTCTTGCACTCCCAGCCTAAATCAAGGCTGATCAAAGTCCTTGTTGTGAGCTTACTTCTGTTTTTTTCCTTGGAAATATGAAAATAATGAAAAATACGAAAAAATATGAAAATATGACTTACTACCATACTGATAAACTATGAAGTGAAAAAATTGTCATAGTGACTTCTCATTGATATCTTTTTACATGATAAACGTATGTTGTCCTTTTTTTAAAAAAAATGAATGTTACATCCAATTCTATTTGATCAAAAGTTTGTTCGTAGGATTTTTTTTTTTTTTAGATTGTGCTGAAGATGGTGTTTGTATATGCAAGCACAAAAGACTTGATTGAACAGATTAGATCTTTACATTGGGAATTGTTTTTGTTTCACAGGCTTCCTGTCTGTTAAGCATATGTATGGTAGGGCAATGATTCTTCTCTCACCAGAAAAAGAAAAATATATCCTAGACGAACTCAAAGCCTTTCCTGTCTAAAAGTTCAGGCTATGAGGTGCCTAAATGTATACATTGGAAGGAATAAGCATTTCTGGGACTTACAGCCTTTGCTCTGTTGGTGCTTAACTCCCTGAAGACTTTGATGCTGTTTGCCTGTATAGGGCAATCTTGAATCTTGCTCATAGGGCCAATCACGTTCAGAAATAGGAGTCTTACATCTGGTATATGTGAATAGCCAAAGTGTGTATGTAAAGCTGTTTTACAATGAGAGTTGTTTTATGCAATCAAGAATTAAGGAAGACAGAAGCAAGAACACCAGGAATCTTTGCTAATGGGTGGGTATTGAATAAAAGCACAGCAAACACAGTAAGCTTTTAGCAGTTTGTTACTTCACCTTGGTCCTTAAATCACTTGTGGGTTCATCCCAGGTCAAACAACTGAGGACTGTTCTGCTCAGTGGGAGAAAGGGGATCTTGGCAGATGGTTTCCTCTTAAAGGAGGGCCACCCCGTAATGCAGTGTTAGTACATTGCTAATTGCATGTTAACCTTCATCAGCTCCTCTGGTATCTGGCCGTGGTGTTATAGGCCTTACCAGAAGATACATTTTTGGTGAAACAGTGAAGTGATCCTAGTTTCAGGTCACTCTGTCCTAGTTTCATATCATAGCTTTCTGTACCAACAACAATTTCAGAAAAAAAAAAATCTACACATATCAGCAAAAAGATTCCTCACAACTGCAATGATCAGCAAAAAAAAAAGGGTTGAAGACACTGTGTTGCACAAGGGTGAGTGATGAGGAAATCCACATGTTGGTTGGCTTCTGTGAAGGCAGCACCCTGCATTAGCCATAGCACTCCTGTGGCTGGGCTTTGGCAGCGTTAGAGATTGTTCTGATAGTATTTTTAGCTGCAGTATATTAGGATTATTTTATGTTAGAAAATGTATACTATTTGTTTCCGGTTCTCCTCCTCCAAGCCTCTGTTCTGTTTCCACTGAAATAATGATCTTGTGACAGAATTGTGGATTTTAAGGTATGTGTTTTTTCTCTGACATAGCTTCACTTTTCTCTAGTCTTGACTTTCCTTCTTCGGTAAGTTGTTTTTTTTTGCAATTGGTCAAAGCTGCAGATTCTGATTCCACCTAAGATTAAGGGAAGTACTTGAAAGAGATAACCTGGCAACAGCTTTGATTTTGTCAGAGGTGGTATAATGCATCACGTGACTCAGGCAAATAAGCAATTCCTGCCCTGAAGGCTTTGAAAGGCATATAAACAAACAAGATTAGAGAAGAGAATGAAGTATCAAATTTTCAGTGAGCCAGTTGTACACTCCTTCTTCAAGCAAATCCTAGTTGTTTGCAGATTCCCAAAATTGGGAATAACAAAAGCAGGCTCAGAGAGGAAGAAGAAGAATTGGGGGACAAAGCAGGTTAGGTTGAGAGATACTGTGATTGTTCTTTCCTGGGTGGAGGTAGTAGGGCAAAAAACAGTCAAGGTCATCAGTAACAAAACTGTACAGAACTGCAGTCACGTGCTGCTAATTGAGGCATTTGAAGGGTGGCTGAGTCTGTAGTCCCAGGTGGTTAGATGCACCTCTGAACTCCAGACCATGGGGTAAATCAAGGTTACTCTTCGTGCAAAGAAGAGTACTGGCTCTGAGTTTACATTAAACACACCAGGTTTAATGTGATTCGAATTATTCAATTGACTTAAATCATCAAGATACTCAGGCATCTGCCTGAGTATTCAAAGTTATGTGTATGCTTCTGATCAATTTGTGCTTTGGAAGGTGGTCAGGAGAATGAGAAATTTGGAATGACGATTAGGACATGTGAATAAGAAATCATAAGGCAGTCTGTATAGGTACCACCAAGATGGTGTTTTATATTCATGATCAGTTCTTAACATATTTATGCAGTTTTGTCCTTTTGCTGTAAGGGCTGAAAATGAACATGGCATATTTTCAAGTGGCTGTTGGATGTCATAATAATAGCTGTAGTATTCTTGTTTCTTCTGCTGACATTTGTTCAGGGTGAGTTGCGTTCTGAAAAACTTTTGCAACTAGTGTCCTGCCTCGAATTCTTTCATGGAAATGAAAAGACTTGGTTTGGAGTTGCATGATATTTTTATGGGTCACAAGCGTGACCCATAAATTTTAAATCCACTTCTTACATCCAAATTAGTGATGAAAACAACTGCTTTGATTATTTGTTCTGCTGTTTTGCAGAGCTTTCTGATGATTACGTCATATTTATAATTGATTAATGATTATATGCATTTACAGATAACAACTTCCTCTTGTAAAGTGAACAAATAATCTTGTGAATTTATAGAGCACAAGTATTTTTGAAGACTTAGCTCTACTGCACCACTAGTGGAAAGTCAGGCTGTAAGTGATTGCAAATGAATTTGGCACAAGACAGGTGGAAGAATAAATAACAAGAGGAACAGGTAACAACTGGTGCGATAAATTTACTTTGCTTTTCCTTTGCAGTTTTGCTGACACTCATCTGTAGAAACTGTGGGGATGCCTCTCTTCTAGTTAATTTAATTTTGTTGAAGGTGCCTCATTATAGTACTCAAGCTTTTAAGTTCTGAAATGGCAGTGATTAGTTTCTGGAAGTTAGAAGAATTTTGGTCTAATTATAAGTGTGAAATTTGATGTCTTCTGATGTATCTGTTATACTAGATGTTGACTCATATAAATTATGTGTATTTAGTAATTAGACACCTTTAAAGTGAGGGGTTTTTTTAGTGTTGAGGGGAAAATAAACCAGAAGGCATCCAACTAAACAGACTGAGGATCTCACTTTGCATTATTTAGAAGAACACAGTCTCTAAAGATTCATGAGTTGGAGATGAATGATGTAATATTTTCAATAAAAAACTTGTACTCCATCAGTTGAAGTTACTTTTTTAATTGATTGAAAATAATCCTTATAATTTTCATATCTTCATTCTGGTTCAGGGATGTCAGATCAGATTTTCTGTGCTGTAGTGTACAGGTGTGGGCTTTATGATAAAGGAGGAGTATTCTCTCCAGAAAAGTGTGCCTGCAAGAGCTTGTATGTTCATGTTACTAGATGTACGTGTAGTTTGGGCGACAGCAGGCTGATCTTTCAAAATTCCCATATTCAGGTTTTTTGTTCTCTCAGTTGACAAGTTCATTGTTGCAGTTGGAAAACCTTTTGTAAAATTAGTGTTACCCCCAAAAAGTACAAAATCCACTCCGCACTAGATTAGCTGCTTTATTCTAATTGACCCAGATTTTCAATTTTTTTCTATTTTATATTGAATGTCTGTGCTGTGCATGAATTTGACTTCGTGTTAAAAAAATCCAACATAGAGCTACAAAAGGAAATATCTTAATTTATATTTGTAAATCATAGGGTAAAAAGGTGGAAAGAAGATTTTGCAAGAAAGTCCTGGGATAAAAGAAAGTTACAATGATTTCAGCTGTCTATATTTTCTTTTAGGTTGTGATTTGGAGTCGTGGAGAATTCAGAGTCTTTCCACAATGGCAGAAAGGACAGATTATACAAAATCACAAATTTCACTGGCTGAATACAGCCCCGTCAATAAATCAGAAAGGACAGATCCAAGTGAAAAACAGGATGGAGACCAAAATACATTTCAACTTAAGAAAGAAATATCTTTAATAAATGGTATAAGCCTTATAGTAGGCAACATGATTGGTTCAGGTATCTTTGTCTCTCCCAAAGGAGTTCTCATCTACAGCAAATCTTATGGATTGTCTTTAATAATTTGGGCAGTTGGAGGGTTATTTTCAGTCTTTGGAGCTCTCTGCTATGCTGAACTTGGAACCACTATTACAAAATCAGGAGCCAGCTATGCATATATCTTGGAGTCTTTTGGGAGCTTCATTGCCTTTATTCGTTTATGGACATCACTGCTAATTGTTGAACCAACTAGTCAAGCAATTATTGCCATCACGTTTGCTAACTACATAGTCCAGCCTTTCTTCCCTTCTTGTGACCCTCCGTATCTGGCTTGTCGTCTCATAGCAGCTGCTTGTGAATGTAAGTATTCCTTGAAATTTGCTGTCCTTACGTTTTTATCCAGGGTGCATTTTATTAAAACAAGTCAGGATACTCTTGGTGTGGTCTTAGGAACTATTGCAGAATGGCTCTTAGGCTGTAAATTCTGGTGTAATTTGGTTTGCAACAATTTTTCAATGGTTATGTGGTTCAGTTACTACTCTGGTTTCAAAAAAATCTTTCATTCAAGATTATTCTTTATAATTGGGATTAACTGTAACATCAGTATGTGTGGCAAAGCTGTTTTGAAAAGTGGAAATTTTGTATATACATAAAATATTGAAATATTTGTATTCATATAAACAGCTGTGTTCACCAGTGTAGAGGAACAGCTGCCCACACACTTCAAACTAGGACTGTTCTGCTGTATCAAAAGAATGAAGCGGTATGATTGAATTGTGTGTGTCTTATTTAATTTTGGGTGTTTACTATTAAAAGGGTTTGTATACTTATTTTACATTTCCAGTAAACAGTGAAAACTGTATTTCAGCAAGTCTGTAGGACAGTGCTTTGTGATGTACTGATCCATAGCCATGTGCTCTGGAGCCTGTCAGCTGTATTGACATGTTTTCAGTTTGGTAGCTGTGCTGAGGTCATTTTTATCTCCGTAGTATCACGGTATTCTTGGATTATGGGAAAGGAATTAATATATCAGACCTTTTAACTTAATTTTTATTTACTGCTACCTTAAACTCCTGAAACAATCAAGTTTATTTTTTATTTATATGCATATTTAAAGTGTGCAGTACAAGAAAATTCTATGGAGATAAAAAGCACAGTAGTATATAAACACTTTTCACTAGCTACAGAGAAAACTGAGATTTGGGGGAAATACTGTTTCCAATAAAGTTTCAATAATAGAGTGATAATTTGGCTAAGAAAAGTGTGTACCGAATTAGGATTTTGTTAAATAAAGAATACTGAAGATACTGAATCTTATTCAGTATACAGCCGTTGAGTTCAGGCAGAGGTTGTCTGGCTCTCCACTTCAGAAAAAGGTAGTGAATGCAAAAGCAAAATGTGGAAGGTCATTAGAACTGTCTTGGGGAAGTTGATCATATGAGTAAGTTCAGTCAGCATCTACAAAGTATTTGTGAGATCTGAAAGTCTCATGTCAAGTTTCATTGCAATCTTGTGAAATAGGTCTGACTAATTTATTTTGGGATAGAGGACTAAATACACTCAGAATACTCATTACTCTGTAAAAATCCAGACTAGTGTTGTATTAGCTGTGAGGCATATGCTCTTTGGAACCACAGAATAGTTCAGGTTGGAAGGGACCTTGAAGATCATCTCGTGCCAACTCCTTGCCATGGGCAGGGACACCTTCTGCTGTTGGAGGTTGCTCCAAGCCCCATCTAACCTGGCCTTGAATGCTTCTAGGAATGAGGCACCCCCAGCTTCTCTGGACAACCTGTGCCAGTGCTTCATGACCTTCACAGGGAAGAAATTCTTCATGACACCTAATCTATTCCACCTTCTTTCCGGTTAAAGCCATTACCCCTTGTTCTCTCAATACATGCCCTCGTAAAATCGATGTGTTATCTCTTCATAATGCAGTTCAGTAGAACTGGAAAAGAGTACTGAGTCAGCTGTAACCATACTTAACATTGCAGCTACTTCATGAGTGTTGAACTCATCCTCAACGTAACTACAAAGCGTAAAAAAACTTTTTTGAACACTCATTTAACATGTTTGCCCAAAGGAATTTCTAGATAATCTTTCATTTATTAGAAAATAAATTGGTACGTTGAAGTTAATTATTTCATGTAGCAGTTTCTTTAGTTTCAGGGTAATTGCAGAGCTGATGAGGAGTAACATTAGGACAATGGGCATGTGATCAGAGAAGAGAAAGGTCTTCTGTCTGTTGAAACAGTGTTTAAAACATCTGTTTCCTGTTGTTTGGTTGGAACCAGTGTGATTTCAGTACCTGTATATTTGGCTTAGTATAATACTAAGTATAGTCAAGTATTACTATACAAGTAAGCACATATTTAATTACAATTAAAAGCTTTGAAAAATGAGTTAAACTGAGCATTGTTCAAGTAGTCTTTTAATTTTTCTTTTTTTTTCCTTCCCTAGGTCTTTTAACATTTATAAATTGTGCCTACGTTAAGTGGGGCACACGTGTGCAGGATGTATTTACTTACGCTAAAGTCGCTGCTCTTATTGCCATCATCATCACTGGACTTGTTGAAATATTCCAGGGTAAGCTTGTAAAATTAAAGCAAAGGTTTGTGTTTATCAGTTAAACTGAGTGAATGATCTAAAGATTGTAAACTACCTCTCTATATTTTATGAAATGCCTCAGTAAAAAAAGTATAATACAGCCACCTTGAAAATACCAGTAATACCGATGTTAGGCATTATCATAGAACTGAGATAATCAGATAAGGAGATATCCATCCTATCTCAGTTGACTTTGAACTTGGTAAAAGAAGATTGCTCAGCAATATTGTGCCATTTACAGCCTGCAGTACAGAATTGAAAAGGAAGTAAAACCAGCAAAACGCAGAGACAGCAAAATACAGTGGGAGTGGTGAAAGTTATACATTTCTCTAAGGAACGTGCTACTTTACAGTGAGATCAATTGAATTTTTTTTTTTTACAAAATGAATCTGTGGTCTGAAAGTGTCTGAACTTAAAGCACAAGTGCGCTAATAATATGTAGGTAGATTTGTGAAGCTACAGCTCTGGTTTTGCTCAAAGCCTGAGTTCTGTTATAGCTGTTGAGAACTAGAAAGGGTGTGTGTTGGGCATTGTGTCTTCAATTTAAGAGAAATTCTGAACTTAGTTTTGTTCTTTGCCCTTCCTTTGGGAAGAATTTGTTGCTATGTTAGCTTAAGAAAATTATCCTGCTTTCAAAGCTGCCATGAAGAAGGTCTGTCTTTCCCTGGCAATCTAAGGACAACTTATGTCTTTTGTTCTAACTGGTTATTTTTGAAAGTTCATGAGAAAGAAAATTACTGTCAACCAATCAGGAATATGCGTATGTGAGCACCAGTTTTAATCCATAGCACATCTGCCCATCCCTTGTTTCATAGATAGCGAGCTTGTTCACGTCTAATTTCCTTGGCATTGTCTCCTTTTTCTCTTCCTAGCTCAGCAGTTACCCCACGTGTGTCTGTGCCAAGGGAGTAGCAACGTCTGATTGGGATAAAAAGTAGAGAAGAGAAATAAGTAAAGATATTTTAGAGAAATAAGACATTTTAGAAGCTTCAAATATTAGTTTTAATGGAGTCTAAATACTTCAGGATGCATAGTATAGGACATGTTTTAGAGGCACCATAACTTGCCTTTCTATTTTTGGTGTATATATAAATTATATATACACCAAAATAAATTATATATAAATTGTGATTGGTGAACTTGTCTTGACTTGCTTGAAGTCAAAAGATGGCACAAGTTTTCACAAATACTGGTCCAAAAAACATGCATACACTGTTAGGTTACGAAAATTTTACCTTAACAGTAATACTTTGTTCTATGTTAATTTTTCTCAGTTTTCCATTTTTAGTAGCAAAACATCCATGTAGGTGTTTGTATGGGGTTTTCTTGTCATAGTTGTCTAAAGTAATTTGTAATCTTTGTTTTCTGCATAGGCTAAACGTTTGAAAATTTATAAGGATATAGAAGAATAGAGTGGGTTGTTTTCTAAATATGTATGTTATAAACCCTCACACTTAACCTGAGTACTATCATTGCCAGTTTTTTATAGCTTAGTTGAACTTAATGTTCCTGAACTTCTTGTGTCACTGTGGACAAACCAGGTGTTTAATTGTAGAACAATATCATACACACCCAATAATTCTTAATAGTTTTAAATGCCATGCTTATTCTCATGGCTAAAACATGGAGTAGAATTAGAAAAAAAAGGTCTTAATAAGCAGATTTGAAGGAATTAGTGTTTCTGAGGTGTTTTTGTAGTTGTGTGTAATTGTAACACATGGAAAAGTGTTACTTGCTGTATTTTATTATCCCGTCCTTCGTTGCATTTTTTTCCACACAGGACATACAGAGCACTTTAAGAATTCTTTTGAGGGATCGTCTACTAATATTGGTGACATCTCCCTTGCATTGTATTCTGCCTTGTTTTCTTACTCTGGTTGGGATACGCTCAATTATGTAACAGAAGAAATCAAAAACCCAGAAAGGTAAATGATTTGAGCTTTCTAAACGTGGATGTTTCCCAAGTTGCTGAGTTTGTGGCTGTTATTCACTAATAAATAAATATGGAGCTTACACAGAAGTGAGTAGAACTGCTCTACTGGTGAGGCTGTGGATGGCCACTAGCAAAGATTTACTAAATTCCATTAAAAGTGAAAAGAAATTAAAACATAAGAACAAATAAGTGTAGATGATTGCAGGATGCTGTATTCAGTGCTAGATAAGCTTTCAATGCAAGATGTTGTTACTTTTTATTATAATAGGTGTCAATATTGCAGTGGAACAGGTACCTAAGTGTTGTCTGTGTTTACCTGTGCAATCATTCTGATTTCCTAATTAAGAATATTAATTTGCATGAATTTATGCTTTAAAAGTGTGACTGGCTAATCTTGCCCATTAGTGAGTCTGTAAGCAGACACCTTTATGTTAGATTAGAATCCCCTTTGATAATTTTTGCATCCTATTATAAGCAACAGCTCAAATTGCTATAGCTGAATGATAAAGAATGAATGAGATTTTTTTTTAGTCCTCCCAACTGATTTTGACATTTGCAGTTTATTCCCTTCTATGTTGGATGTTGAATTTTATGCTGAGCATTTATCTAACCAGGAAAGTTATCTATTAAAATACTGGGTAAGTACTTTAACTCTAAAAGAACTCTAGCTATTTTTAGTTAGAATGAATTCCAGATTGACAGTTTGTTTCTTTAAATCTTCTTGCAAAGATTTAATACAGCTATTCAGAAGACATACATTTTGTATTTTCATCAGTCATTTGGTCCTTCAATTCATGTTTTTTTCTGCTAACAATCTTCTTTGGGTACCGCAATGCCTTTTCTTCTTTTTAAAGTTAGTATAGTGTTCTCTGTTACCAATTTGATAGCTCTTCTATTCGATAAATTGTTTGGAAAAACAATTTTCCTCACAGGATTATTAGCTGATGAAAATTTCTTCATAATCATTTGCTCTGTCTAGATAGTCATCAGTGCCTAATACAAGCTTCATTCTTGGTAGATGGTAGCTGGTAAAGTGAACTTCAGTTTTCAGCTTTCTGCAATAACAGTTCCTAGGAATAATGAGGTGTTCCAGACTTCTACAAAATTACTACAAGAATTACATGTTTTTCATGTTCGCTTGATTGGTAATGCCTTCTTGCTTGTCCACCCAAAAGTTGCAATCCACAAATTATGTTTGACATCATCTCTTGGCATTAACCTTGGATGATGCAAAGTCCTGAAAATGCTATTTGAGATTTTTGTTACATTATGTAATACTTCCGAATTAAATTCACAGTTTTCTGCTTCTTTTTCTTCTGTGTGCTGGGATTCACAGGTCTCTTACTGTGAGTATGCACCTGAAAGAAGAGTCAGAACTCCCAGTTACTAATTTACTGATTTATATGGAGGATTGTGGGGTATGTTTGTTTTTCTGCTTCCATGGCAGCAGACACAAACAGCTGGACTTCTGGGCCTCAGGAAGTTTTTGAGGAAACTTGCAAAGTTTTGGTCAGACTGATAATTTTTATGCTTCGGGGTTTTGTTTTTTGGATTTTTGTTGTTGTTGTTATTGAAAACAACGTTCACGGCAAGTGCACATCAGTGTCACCCTGCTGTGTTTGATTTCAAACTGGACAAATGTGAGACTAACACTGTCAGTTCTGCTTCCACTTTTGAAAATTTTGAATATTCCTGTGAGATTTGAGGAAAGAATAAGGCTGAGAAAAGCCAAAGGCTAACATTTAAAATCAGTTTCTGTTCTGTAGTTTCTTTCTGTGGAGCTGCACACTCCTGTGTTTATCTGTGAGTTTATCTCACAGTTAACTCTTATCTGCTCACCTCTAAAGGTTAGCAGTGTTTTCCTGTTATTCTTGACTTTTTTTGGTATAGCTTTCTAGACATGTGTTTGCTAGTAAGATACACCACATGCTGGGCCTCATATCTGTTCAGCAATTTTAGATCTGCATCTCTGTTTTGAGGTCCAGTTAGTTTGTTCTCTGCAGTGATGAGTGCAGATGAGAAGAACAGGAGTTTGGTTTAATAAATCTCCCTGTATTAGTTCCAGAAGTAAGGACAGCCCCATTCCCGAGGGAGGAGTGCAGTACCTCAGAGATCTGCGTCTTTGGGCTCTAATTGTGGTAATTAACAAGGACATTAGGAAATAATTTAAAGCATGTAAGTTTGAAGGCTGTTGCTACAGATCTGGAAACCCTGAAGTTAGAGAATTTGAAGAGCACTTGCAGAGAATCCCCTTTTGCACATAATTTAGGTTTTAAGTTGATATAAAAATCAGATTTTTTTCCAGTCTTCTATATTAGAATTTCTAGTTATAAAAGAAATGAAACTCTAATTCAAGAGGTATCTTTTTTGGAATCTTTATGCTGGCTTTATTACTTTTCTATCTATTGTAAAAGATAAAAATAAATAACTAACCTGTTACTAATGGAATTTTTCTTTTTCTGCAGTTGTAGGGTTTGGAGTTTTAGTTTTCTTTTGTCTTACAGGAACTTGCCGCTGGCTATTGCAGTGTCTATGCCAATTGTGACTGTTATCTATATTATGACCAATATAGCTTACTATACAGTGCTGGATAATCATGCTGTTCTCGCTAGTGATGCTGTGGCAGTGGTAAGTTGACCAAGTGTTAGAAACCAGTGTATGTTTGAGATCACTTAAAAAATCATTGGTAAAGGTATGAGTGAAAACCAGATTCAATATTAAGCAACAGCACACTAGGTTCCTTGGCAAGATTCACTCTACTACTTACAGGATAATTAAGGCACAGTAAGCAACAACAAACCCAAATACAATCCAGGCAGTCAAAAGAGAAATGAACTGAGAACTATCTAGGGGTGTGTGTGTGTGACCATGATGAAAGGATACTGAGAGCAAGGACAAAAAGGAATGCAGCTTTAAAGCTTAAGGATGCCCAGACATAACAGTACTTTAACTTAACTTATACCTTAAGCTTCAGTTATGGCTTAATGTTAACAATTTAACAAGCAAATAGTACTTAGTAGCACTTAGGCTAATTTACACCTTCCAAGTCTAACTCAGCAACTTAAGGAGAACAGCACTCAACAGCATTTAACTTAGCTTCTAACTTAACCTTATCACAGGCCTAACTTACTGAGATATCTGATGTACTTGGACATCTAAGAAATCAGTATTTATCCCGGGTTTGTTATAGCGTATGTGCACATTTACACACCTAGACAGAATGGATCAGTGCAAGCATGGCACTTGTGAAAAATTCCCCTCAGAGGTCAGTGAAGTACTCACTTGAGATGCCTTTGCATCTCCCAGCATGCAAAGGGTCAGGCCTCGAGGAGTTACTTAATTCAGACAAATCTAACAGCTAGTACACAGTCCACTGTCTGTCCTGATTTCTGTAAAGCAACACTGGTTTTTCCCTAACAAAATTTGAAAAATGCACTGCTTTGACATCAGTGCAATTCTCCAATCCAGCCTATCCCCTAAGAGCGTTCTGTGCCTGCTCTACTGCTCCTGCCCCTTGTCCCCACAAAGGTTTGGATAGCTGGATGGTGAATGGGATCAGGAAAAGTGACTCACCCTGGGAGACTGGGGAAGTGATTCACTGGGAGCCTGCCCAACCCATCTTCCTGAACACAATAAGTGACAGCAATGCAGCAGCATTAGTGGCCAGATAAAGGAAGAGAGATGAATTCCTGAACCTTCCTGCACTTGTGAAACCCAGGCCTAAATTTTTATAATTTTATATACATTTAATTTAGTTCTTTGAGATTGTTTTTTTTACCAAAAGTGAGTATATATTTTTGAGTCCATATATTCATTTATGTATATATACTTGCTGCGCAGCTCTGCATGAAATTGTAATACTCAGAACTGGACAGATCAGATTTTCCTGTCTATGGGATGCATCTGAACATGGAGGAGAAAAAAGGAAGACTTAAAAATGATGTAAAGTCCTTAATCAATCTAATTGCATACAGGGATACTGAGTGACCAGGAAAAGAAAGAAACAGTATGTTTGTGAGTTCCAAAGTTATTTTAGATATTTTACTTGTTGGGCTAATTTTAGTGGAACTTAAAGAATGTTACAGATTTCTGGAAACCTACACATTTAATTTTTCACTATATCTCAGGTTTGTCAAATACCTGAATTTAAAAGCTAAACTAATGTTGTATCTAAAGGCATTGTTGTTGAGATATGTCATCAGCTGGCAAACAATGCTCTTCTGATTGTCACTACTTCCGTCCCTTTTAGAATGATTAGGTGAAAGTGCAGCTGAAGTTCAATATGTGAGCTGTTGAAGATTCCTTCTCACTGTTATGAACAGTTGCCCAGTTTAATGAAACCAACTTTAAACTTGATCTACTAAGAAATTAGCAAAGTGTGGGGGCCTCTGGAAGGATGTCTGTAGAATGGAGGAGTTGACACTGAGGACCTGACACGGGCATGGAATGTATTTTGCATTATGTGCATGAGGTTGGGTTGCACTAGGGGAGTGCAGCACATGTGCTCTGGTACTTCATCTTCTCTTCTGAAAGGGGAGCTCCTTTTAGTGCTGAAGCTGAACAATGTGTACTGAAAAGCAGTAAGTGCCAGTAATTTGGAGAATTGCTTCAAAAGTGCACTTGCAGTTCAAATTCAAATACTTAATGGGAGGGAGGGGAAGAGCTAATGGCTGTATTTGAAAACCCTCCTATAATACAAAAATGTAAAAATCTTTATGGTGAAATTTCTCTGGGTAGTGGAAGAGAGTTTTATCCTTAGTGGAATCTTTGAGACTTAGAGCATTACATTCAGTGGATGAATGAAGAATTCAGCTATTAAAATGAGTGAGAATTAAGCTATTAAAAAAAATCTGATGTAAATGAGACACTTTCGTCTGCTCAAACATTCCACATGTGATACAAGAATACAGATTACTTATTGCCCTTTATGTAGTTGGTGAAAGCTGGTGAAAATTACATTAATGAATTTTTAAAGAAACATGGTAGTAATATTGCTTTATTTTAGAGTCACTGGTGTAGTTGAGCAGCAGTTACATTTTCCTCCTTGTTATTTTGGAAAGAAATGAGGTAACTTCCTCCTTTTCAGTGGAGAGGCTTTGAGCTGTAAAGGGATGGGGTGGAGCTATTTCCAGTTTAAAAGTTCCGAGTAGAAGAATTATGAGTGTATCTTTCCACATCACCTTCTGTGCTGTTTTTCTTCATGCCTGTGAGGCAAAAGAAATCATACCAAGGGATTATATGGGGAAAAAAAATGATAAAATGTCCACCTTTTTCATCACAATTAGCTTCATGTGGTATAGTCCCAGTGTTGGGGCTAAGCAACTGATTTTTTAAAGCTCTTCTGTTGAAAAAATTTAAGTGATACAGCAACAGCTAGCTTAAAAGTTCTGCAAATGCTCTTGAGATTGTTGCTGATCATGTCAAATCACTCGCTTTTTCAATGATTCCTGTCAGAGTTTCAGTTGACTTCTGTTTTACCTCCTTATGCAAACCATCACAACCTTTGCTATTAAGTTTTATGGATAAGAAAATCACTCTGTACCACAAACACAAGTAAAGAAAAGCAGACATTTTATCTCATCTTTCACTGTCACTGAAAAATGGGGTTTTTTGTTGTTTGAGACTACTGTTTTGTTTTTTGTTTGTAAAAGTGGCAGCTCGCTGCACCAGCACTTTCTGGGCTGTTTTTTTCCCCTGACAGGAAAGATGCTGGCTGCCAGTTCACAGCTTCCTGCTTCCTGTGTTTGGCCATGTCTTTGGGTATAGATTGAGTTCCTACAATAGGTGATATTTGGCAGCTTACTTCTTTTACCTGGAAGGGCTAAAACTGATTGAAGCAAACAGTTGATTGTCCTGCATAGCCAGCTGTCGTCTTTCTTGGAGCTGTACAGCTGTGTCAGTAAACTGGGGATAAAGAGGATGACTTCAGTTGCATCTTTGAATATCATCTCGTGAGTCCAGTGTAGATCAGTCATTTCCCCCTGGTGCTCTTGTACTCTAGAGCAGGCTTGCTTTGCTTTGCCATGCTCCCTCAATGAACTGGAACGTGGGATGCTGTGTGTTTTAGCTGTTTTATTCTTCTTTGGTGTATAGTTTAGTAAACGTAGAGTATGTTTTTTCTAACTGAATTGAGTCAGTAATTTTTAAGTTCTTCTTAGATCTTTTGAGTATTACTTCTTTTCCTTCATTGGCTTCACTGGCTTCTTTTCTGAAGAGGAAAATCTGCTTATCCTTAGCCATCAGTGTCATGTTCCGCTTTGCTTGCACGGGCACTTCCCAGTAAGGTTTCTTTGGATGAAGAGCACATTCCATACCTTACAACTGAAGAACTCTTCATTAGGGGCAGGCAGTTGCTTTTAGAGGGAGAGTTGTAAGTTATTTGCCTTCTTTCTTGGAGCTAGCTATAATTCACTGCCAATGCAACACTCCCGATGCCAACTACATGGAAATTCTCTGGCTTTGGAGTCCAAGCTGAAAAGCTGAGCTGAACTTGAGAATCCTAAATTATATTTTCAATATGAGATAGGGAAGAGACTTAGAAAACACTGAACCCTTGTTCTACAGCTAGCTATGAGAGATGCTAAGAAGAGGATAAACACCTGAGAAGGTTTAGATCAAATATCTTCAGCACCTCCGTGAAAATATAAATGGAACTGTTTTATTGTTGGAGCTGACATTGGATATTTTAATGTGGGCTTGCAGAAGGGACATCTTACGTGCAAGTAGGAATGCAACATATTAATGCAGCAGAGTAGTGCTGATTCTCTTGCCATAAGATTGTATTTGGTGACCTAAAAATGAAGTGGGAATTTTATGCTGGACATTTTACTGCACTGGTACCTTTTTCTCCCAGTAAAGGTGTTGCCAATAATACAAAGAGAGAATTATGTCTGTTTGAGTAGAATTGATCAACGGCATGGTAATTGAAATGAGAATTACAGGAGACACGTTTAAATTGCTTTTTTTTGCACCTTTACAATTTTCTGGGTTTGGTTGATGTGCATTCTTTCCTTTCTTTTGATATATGTGACATTAAATCTAGTTTAGTCAGTAGGGAGAGATGTCATACAGTATCCTGACAATGTAATCTGTGGCAGTGGGAGAAAACTTCTTCTGCTCAGGTGCTTTTTTTCTGCATGTGCAGCTTCCTGATTGCCATAAATCAAGAGTTTGTTTCTGTTAGTCAATAGCAGCTTAGAGTCCTCAGAAGCTCAAAATTAAGAAACTGTAGTTCTGACTGCCAGATCTTCCTGTAATGTGTGAATGTATTTATACTTCACCTCAAGAGCAATGTCAAAGCAGAATTAATTGTGTTTCCAAAATATCAGTCAGATTGCTCATGTATATATATTTATATTAAAATATATATATATATACATAAGAATCTTATTACATCATGCTCTGTATGATTTCCATGGTAAGAATGTCAATAGAACTTAGTCTGGAAAAACTCCTGGGCAATAGGATCTCAAAAAGAATTGCATGAAGAGGCTCCCTAGATGCCTTTTAAACTTTCCTAATAGAAACACCTAATAATCTTTGGGTATTTTTTGGTAGAAGTTTCTTATTCATGTTAGGATACATTCTCTTTGCAATTCTCCATTTGTCCCTCCGATCAATACTGTTGGGTGCTTTGCCAGCCTCACGTGTGCTTGTTGCTCCATATGCTCTCAGTGTAGCCTAACATTTCTTGTGTGCCTCTAAATGCACTTCCAGTGTGCAGCTAAATGTGATGAAACAGTTTGCCTCTTGTGATTTATAATATGAATGTGGGTATTGCTACTCATCTATGTGCCTGAATTACTGGGTGTGAGACAGTATCCTCTATATTCTCTTGTGGCAGCTCTTGATGCTGGAATTTCTGCTGCTTTTAGTTCAACCTGTTTGTACAGAACTATTGTTTGGACCTTTAAAAGGACAAAAAAGTGTTCTTACAAACCATTCATAACTTACCAGCTGATGATCATGAGATCAAACTAACCCTAGACAAAAATAAAATGTAGTTTAATCAGTCATTCATGCCTTGAAACAAAGCTGTAATTCAGTTTTTGACCATTCTTCTGGGAGTAACATTTAGTCAGGATGAAATAAGGGCAGTTCAGCTGAGAAGTGCACGACTGGAAATCCTCTTCCTTCTTCATTATTCCCTGATGATGGTTTGAAAAAAAAAAAAACCTAAAGGGAACAATTCCAGGTGCATGCCCTACAGTGTGCATATATCTATGTATACCTTACATATTCAATGGATGGGAGGGCATAAAAGAACTTTATCTGTAATTGCAAGTGTTACATCAGCAATTCTCTGAATTCTCTGTTTCCAAGCTGTTAGAAGCAGTTGTAATTCAAGTCTGAACTATATGTCTTGTCAGACAATAGCAGAGATGACAATTTAATCTCTTAATCCTTCTCACTCTTTAGAATTTCTCAGAAGAATCCTGAGATGATATCCATCCCCATAGTGGTGGCTTTCTCCTGTTATGGTGGACTAAATGTCTCTGCTTATGGCTGCCTCCAGGTAGGCTCCTCTGTCATCCACCAGATACGTTTGTGACTGTTCTATTCTGTCCTTCATTGCCAGCTCATTTGTTTTTATAAATGCACTTCACAACTCCCAGAAGTAGTAGTAGTTAAAGTAGAATTGGTGAGGAGCTCAGCTCAGAGCCCAGGTTTGGCTCATTTGTGGAGGATCCATGATTGTACAATTGTGGTTTCAGCAGAAAGCAGCCACTAACTCTTCTCCTTTTCCCTCCCCCCTTCCCTTCTTGGTGCAGTGCACTCACTCTGTGTGTGTGCTTGATAACTTGATTTTGTATTGTACTTTTTCTGCCCTGCCTTCTTATGCAAAGTAATCCTCTGATATGCATGCAGTGGGTGTTTATTATGGACACTTTTACTTAGACTTCAGTAACTCTTTTAGCAAGAAACACTGTGGAAATCTTTGGGTCTGTCTTTGTTCACAAGAGACTATAGCTGAGCTTTAGAGAAGACATTTCTTGGCATCTGTTGAAAGGAGAGTATTGAAGGATTTATAAATTTGTACTCAAGTGTCTGAGTAGTAGTAATGAACTTGGCTGATTTTTGTTACAAATGAAGGTGAAATCGTGTCAGAAAACACCTGCCTAAAGGCAGGTGGGTCTTGATGTTCATGTTAAGCTGGTTATTATCAATAGATAGATCAGCCAAACTTTAAGTACCTTTCAACTTAGTTTTGCTGAAAGATTATTTTGCAGGCAGATCTACTTGGCAAACCAAGCTGAATTTTTTTTTTTATGATTCTCAATTAAAATAGTCTTTTGTATTGCCTCACCTCAAGTTTAGCTCTTGAAGTTTCTCCAGCCTTTGCTCTGTCAGGAATCCCAAGCATTGGAAAGAACGTGAGAATTGACAGCGTTTGGTAGAGGTTGTCACTACATTACTCTCTTCTGAAGAGTCTGACTTGTGCAGCTCTAGGGAAATCACTTATTTAGGCTTTGAGCTGGATCAACTATTGATGTAGAATATAACCTGCATCCAGAGTGCATTTTCATCTGTGTATAATTTGTGGGTTTTACAGTTCATATGAAGGATTGTTGTTTTCCAAGATGTGTGAAACAGTATTAGTGTATCCTAGAACAATTGGATACACATTACAGGATGGAAATAGCCTTTGAGTTAGTCCTGCATCTATCATTCACACTGGCCCATTACCAGATTTTCAAAAGGAAATGGAAAATGCTTGCAAAGAACATCTTTGAGGGAAAAAAAAATTTCTCCAAATGATATATTAGCTAATTTGCATCCTTTGGCATTAGACTACATTTGTAGTTTTTTTCTGTCTTCTTTAGCTTCAGCTGTTAACATTACTTATCATCTAAATGCTTATGCTTTAGGCAATTTTACTAAACATCTTAATTCTCTAACGTCTTGTTCTGTATCTTAACTTTATATATTAAAACAAAAAGTCCTCCAGGAGTTTCATGTCTGGTAATTTTGCTTACTGTTTGGCTTCAGAAATCAGCAGTTCAGGTTTAAATATTCCTTTAAAATATTACAACAATTGCTTATTAGAATTTTCATCTTGTCCTCATTCTTGTTCTGGAGGAGTTGTCTTAATTCAATGACTGGATCATAATAAATTACATTCTGCTTCAGGGGACTGGATTTCTCAGAGCTGCATTTAGATGCAATAAGGATCTGAGAGAAGCACTTTGAGTTCCAGGAATTATTTAGCCTTGAGCAGCAGAAATCTCTGATATACAATAATGTCAATTATTAGTTGCAATTTCAGTTAGCTGAAAATATGGTATGCAGAACACAGTTCTTATGGCATGGCCTTCTGCTAAACTGATGTTCTGATTTCAGCATGAAATAGAATATGTACATGGACTAGTTCTTCTATACTATTCTCATGTTATTTTTTATAATATCTATAGGAATCTGTGTGCATTTTTCCACCCCTGTGAAAGCTCCTTTTTGAGGGAAGCTGTGCTAAGCTGGATAAACTAAAAGAGCTCAGGAAGAGAGGTGCCTTTCTGAGAACTAGGATGGCAGAGTTGACAAATTGACTTTGAGCCTTTAGGCAAGGTTCCATTGAAGTGATTATGTGGTTTTGCATTGTCCTTTAGCAGCAGGAAATCCTGTCTGCCTTTGAGGCTCAACTAAATTACACAAGAGGATGGAATACATTCTACATTTTAGTGTTAATGATGGTACACAGCAGAATTGGATTCTGACCCATAACCTTGATAATGTGCTGGACAAAGCATTTCTTCAGTGCAGACAAAGAACAGGAAACTAGCTGGCCAAGCTTTGGTTTATGTTAGTGATTTTTTTCGGCATCCTGTGGCTTAAAGATTGACATTATATACAGGGGTTTGTCTCATGAAAATCAAAGGCTTTTTTGACCTACAAAAACATTTAGAAAACAGATCATAGTGCACTCCTATTGATGATCTGGTTCCTGGAGTAATTAAATCAAAATTTGACCACTGTTAAATAGAGATAACTTCATATGGTTAAGGCCAGTTCTGAGTGTTTATCACCTTTGATTGAGCTCCTTAGCTCATAAATGTTCTGATGAAGACCAGTGCGTTGAAGGGGAGGTCAAAGGCAAGGTGTTTAAAAATACTCAAATATTAAAAACTGAAGAAAAAATTTATATTAAACAAACTTGCAGAAAACTGAATGACTATCTGTGCTTTTTGTGTCTGAGGTTCTTGAAATTTATAAAGCAGGAGAGAGATGAGAAAGTGATATAGAGAAAGTTTAATAAAAAGTTTAGATTACTGCTACTTGTTACGGTATAGAATGTTCAAATCTTTGTTTGAACACTGCTTATACATGAGTATGTGCCTTTCTGTTCCCTTAGATAGTGACTTCCTGGTGTCTAATGTAGACAGGATTCTTTTGCTACCATGACTGTTAGTTTGCTTCTGTAAAAGAAATCACGGAAGTGATTTAGTGATGTGTAGGTAGAACTGGGATGGGTAGGAAGGCATCCACCCCATCCTCTGAACACAGCGTGAGGGGATTTCTGCCTAACTTCACACTAATGTCCAGATATGCACAATGCTCAGACCAAGACAAGAGGTAGAAAACCTGTCAGTCTGCATGAATTAAATCTCTTCACATTTCAAATGTATTGTCTGATACTTCCAGTCGTTCTCCCTTTTTTCTCCATTCGGGAGGTTGAACAGAATAGACCAGGAGAGTATATTGCAAATTATTACCCATTTTTGTTTCAGATGCAAGATTGTTGGCAATCAGTGGCTCTTACCACTGCTGTGAAACTTCGATGCTCCTGCCTTACTGGTTTCAGAGCTCTACCATGGTCAGTCACCACAGTTGCTTGCAGTATTGTCTAGCAACATCAACTTTTGAGCAAGTGTTAAGATCACTTGCTCTGTCATTTGCCAGGTTGTGAGAGTAGAGCCCAGAGGCCTTGCCAGTGGAGCTAAAGGAAAAGATGTTGCTTAGGAAACTGCAAAAAGAGGAAAATAAAGTAGATTTCTAGAATAGTATCTATAAACAGTAGGTGTGATACTGGCTATGGTTATTCACTGAAATATGGCACTTCCTTGTTCAGTAATGTTCACTTGTGTTCTGTAGGTCAGTTAGATAATAAAATATATTAGAATTAGGAAGAAAATTGTCAGAACATTTTGTTTATGAGCATGATTTTTGTGAGCAGAAAACCTGACTTCAGATGCTTGGCTAAAGAAGTTTGTGCTTATTTAGAATCCATAAATAAATAAAGCTGTGTGATTCTTTGTGCTGCATTATGGACTGTCCTTACTATGTTACTGTTTTTCCATACAAGCGTATTACAGAAGCTCTGATGTCATTGTTTGACATAGTCTTCTTTTCAGATACTCATGTTTCCTTTTCTTTTCTCTTTCATCAGGCATTTGCTGACCAGGTATTTGGTATGTTCAGCTGGACAATTCCCATTGCTGTAGCCTTTTCTTGTTTTGGTGGACTTAATGCTTCAATTCTAGCATCATCAAGGTAGTGCATATCTCTTTCAGTTTGACAAATGTTCATAAGTCTTTTTACATGTTACTGTTATGCTGATCTGTTATGAGAGAGGCAAAAATACTTTTTTAACTGAACCTATAATGAATAGCCACAATAAAACAACAGATCTAAATAAACCTCTGTGTGTGTGTGTGTACATACACCCTTAACACTGCCTTGTTTACCCAAAGCATTCCTGAGTGTATGCAGAGCATAATTATAAGATCAAATTAATTTTGTCTGTGTGGTGAGTCCTCAGGCATTTTGATTGTTTGCATTACCTTCCATTTTACTTGATAGAATAATTCTAGCAAGTTTTGTTTTCAAATGTATTTATCTAAAACTTACTGACATTTTAAAATCAGTATTTTAAAACTTTGTACTTGGAAAAACCCTTAAAAACTTGCTACTGCTGTGAAGCTGCAATCAGAAAGCTTAGGATGCTATGTAGAACCTTTTCTTTGAGCACTGATTGCAGATGTAACTAGCAGAAGTTTTAAAGAGATTTATTCGAGCATTTTAATATTCTTCCTATCCATGGAGTGAATTTGCAATGCCTCTATTGAGAAGAAATATGGTCATTTGGTGAAACAGTCAATATAGAACAGTTGGTAATAAAATTCTTTTTTGAGCATGTGGTTGAGTGACATCATATTAAGGACCTGGCAATCTCTTCTGGTTGGCATTGAAAACTATTCTTCCCTAGGGTGGAATGTTTTCAGTGCTAGCTTTTAGAATTTTAGTGAAACAACAGAAATTTGTTTCAGTTACTGTAGATGTTGTCTATTTTACCAGTATTTTTTAAAATAAATGGTTGTTAACAACATGTTTCTAAAAGCTTATCTATCTTTCGACGAGTGTTGTACTATGAAGATGTAAATACATCTTTATAAGGGTTGAATCCAGGTTCCAGTCTAAAGGGCAGAAATTCAGTGTTGTAAGTATTTATTTTGACTGGTGTTATACTTTGATTTTCTGTAATATATTCTTGCTTGCCTGTGGTCTCAACATATATTTTACTGCTTTTTTTCAGGCTGTTTTTTGTAGGATCTCGGGAAGGTCACCTTCCTGATCTGTTGTCTATGATCCACATAGAGAGGTTCACACCTGTGCCAGCACTGCTCTTCAATGCAAGTTGTTATTGCTTTTCTTTTCAACTGATTAGATGGGACACACAGCTTCCCTCAAAATGGAGCTTCAACACAGGGCTAGAAAAATGTACACAAATACATATATATAAAAAATAACATGAGAAAAGTATGAAAGAACTAGTCCAAGTACGTATTCTATTTCGTGCTGAAACCAGAACATCAGTTTAGCAGAAGGCCATGCCATAAGAACTGTGTTCTGCATACCGTGGATTACAACAGACTGCATTTTCAGCCAACTGAAACTGCAACTAATAATTGACATATTGTATATAAAAGATTTCTGCTGCTCAAGACCAAATAATTCTTGGAACCCAAAGTGCTTCTCTCAGATCCTTTTTGCATCTAAATGCAGCTCTGAGAAATCCAGTCCCCTGAAGCAGAATGTAATTTATTATGATTCAGTCATTGAATTAAGACAACTTCTTCAGGACAAGAATATGAATTATTTAAAGGAAAACTTAAAATAATTCACAAGAGAGAAAATACACTGTTGTCAAGGTGATTGCTGAGAGAGTGATTTTTTGAGGCATAAAATTATGCCAAACACCAAGGAATATAAGATGTTGCTTAAAGGCAAAAACCAGCATAAACAGTAAGTTTCAAGCATTTGGGTTTAGATTCTTACTCTTGGATTTTTTTTTTTCTGATAGTGTTTTATGACTCTTATTTACCTGGCTGTGGAAGATGTATTTCAACTAATTAATTACTTCAGCTTCAGTTACTGGTTTTTTGTTGGTCTGTCTATTGCTGGGCAGTTATATCTACGTTGGAAAGAACCAGATCGGCCAAGACCTCTTAAGGTAATACTTATTACCCAATTGTTTAAAATCCCTGCCTTCCATATAATATAAAATATTGTCTAAAATCTGGAGCATACATGTTAAGTCTAAAGGTTACAGATTGATCAGGACAGAAAGCATGGTTTCCATTTGGTGTACCATGAAAGTTAGGTTGTCTGCTAGGCAAGAACAAAAGATGGTTGTGTCAGTATACTCTACTATTATATGCTAGTTCAGTAAGTACCCCTTCTGTCTGCCCACTGGAGAATGTCTCAATAGCCTAACATAGTTGCCCTTTTATCTAGCAGCAGAAATCTCTGGTGGATAGTGCTCAAGTTAAGTAACTCTGTGGACCACATTTAGCTCTGCTGATATCTGATCCTCTAATAACCTTCTCATACTTTAAGTTGATACTCTACTCAAAAAAGTCAGTAATTCTTGTTTCCCAAGTTTTACTGGTTTTGTCTAAAAATACTTCATGCCACTATGCACTTTCTGTCAGCACAGCAGAGCTACCATACATGATTACTTTTGCAATTTTTAGCAACAATTCTGTTACAAATAATTCTGCCATTTGCTTATGGTCCTAAATAGCAAGATATGCGAGAGGAAGAGCAGAAAATTTCAAAGTGGGTTTCAGAGAGAAAAGTCTGTATCATAACGTTTGTAACTATAGACAATGAATATTTCACTAATGTTGTGTTCTGTTTTTTCTGTCTGCAGCTGAGTCTGGCTTTCCCAGTAATATTCTGTGTGTGCACAATATTTCTGGTGGTAGTGCCACTCTATAGTGACTTTGTAAATTCAGTGATTGGAATTGCCATCGCTTTATCTGGAATTCCATTCTTTTTCTTGGGAGTCTATTTACCTGCATCAAGGAGACCTCAATTTATTAACAAGCTTATAGGTAAGTTTCTTTGTTAGCTGGAGATGTTAGAAAAGAGGAAAAGTAAATAGTGACTCTTGTCTATTGATGGAAAGGGTTGTGGTGGGCTGACCCCAGCTGAGTGCCCAGGGAGCTTCTTGGCTCACCAGCACCCCCAGCAGCACGAGGGACAGAGCAGGAAGAACAAAGGTGGCAAGACCCGTTGGTCAAGTCAAAGAAAGTTTAGTAAGTGAAGAGGGGAAGCAGCCCTGCTGCTACAAGAGCAATCAGTCACACATCTCACAGGCAGTCCAGTCCCAAGCAGCAGCTGTGTGGGAAGACGCTCCCACAGGCAAACACTGCTTGCTCAACTTGCTATTGCTATTGCTGAGCATGACATCAGATAGCAAGAAATAGCCCTTTGCATAGTTTGGGTGAGCTGTTCTGGCCATCTTCCGGCCAAACTTCCTGCCCTCTCCCATCCTGCTGGCTGCAGGAAGAGCAGAGGAAGAGGAAAGAAAAGAAGTCTTGATACTATGCACTGTTCACCAATAGCCAAAACATCAGAAAAAAAATCTTTATTTTAACCAAGACTGATGACTGTAAAAAGTGTGAACATTCTTGGTAGCACAACTGTCCAGCTTTACCAAAACAGTCATTTGAAGATAGATAGCTTTTATGTCAGTAAAGAATGAAATTTTGCCTTCTGTTCAATTACAGCAGTTAAATTACACACATTTAAACTTTTGTCCATCGGTGCTCTGTTGTTACTATGTGAGACAGCCATGATGAGGGATGTGGTAATGAAGGTTTATAGCATAACCTCACCCTGAAAGCAGGATGTGGTGCTGCAGTAGTAGAATATATGTAAATACTCAGTAATCTTGTAGCTTTCCCAGTGTGCTATGAGTTTTACTTTTTTTATTCCACCAATTCTATGCTCTTAATTACAGAGAAAAAAGATTTTATTTCAGTTACTTGGCAGGGTGCTGAAGAAGCAAAACACCCTAGGATATCAACAGAACAGTTTAAGATACTATCTGTTAAAAAAAAAGAGTGGGACACAGTTATTTTACTAACTTTTATTGTTTGTTTCCCTAAAAAGAAGTGAGACAGCATTCCTGACAGCTTTCATTAGTTAGATGTATTTTGTAATTAGAGTTGAGATGGGTGGCTCTTGTTCTAACCTATCTCCAATTTCTCTGCAGGTGCAGTCACACGAAACATGCAGCTGCTCTGTTGCTGTGTTTTAACAGAGCTGGACCCAAATGAAGAAAAAAAGTTAGAAATCAAATCCAACTAAAGTTTAAAGCCATTACAAGAAGCAGGAGGGAGGATAAAGCAATTACACAAATGAAAGGGGAGAGCTGGAACTGGAAAACACAGAAAAACTGTTTTCAGTGGTCTTTCAGAAATGCTGAAAATGTTCTTACTTTGGAGATGGATTCCAACATGGATCATGCCCTTGTGTCATTCTCCCAAATTGTGGCATGTTTTCAGGACAGGTTTTCATTGGATAATGATTACCTACTCATTACTCACTCACACAAACTGTGTGTCAATACTGTTTCTACTTCAGAATTGGTACGAAAATGGTAAGAGCGAATGGATCAAATTAGATTTCTGCAGAACCAGGTGGTGAAGTAATGCATTATTAAGTTAGACTAAAACCCACTTTGACTCCAAATACCAAGCCATTTGCACTTGAATTCTGATGGATGTTTGCATGAAATGATTTGCTGCAGTATCTGTTCTTATCCTAGAAGAAAACTGGTCACAACAAACTACTTCATTCATTTTATTGCCCCTAATGATAAATTAAGTTCTGCTCCACTATTTATAGACTGAACCAACCTTTCTCCCTTAAAGATTTTATTCTTTATGCTACATGGAAATGTATCTTGACTGTGCCAAGGATTTAATCAGCAAAGCACCTTGGCACTAAAGATTTGATCAATGATTGTTGATTTTTTTCTTGTTAACTTGTTAGTACTTTGTCAATTTCTGTTAGGTTTTATGAAACTTCCAAAATTAAAATGAAGCCTGTAAGAATTTGTCTGTGAACTGTTTCAGTGAAGACACAGTAGCTGAGTTACCTCAGCAGTCAGAAAATTCCCTTTATAAATTTCATTGCTGTTCACTAGAAAATGACCATCTAGAAGCCTCCAAAAACCACTTTTTTTTTCCTTCTATAGCAGAATTTCTGTGGCAGATACTAGATCTTGACAGCTAAACAGCAGGGAGAAAAACTAGAAATAAAAAAGAGAACTAAAAGGTACAACTGCAGCACAGACATGCAAATTCATAGTCTATGCAATTCTAAAGATGTAAGCCTAAAATCAGGAGTTTTAATACTGAATTTTGGTGCAGCAAAAGGCAACAAGAAGCCAGCCTATCTGTCTGCCAAAGTGAGATGTACTTAAAAAACATACCTGAGACAACCTGAGTTTGGCCACATGGATGGTTTAGTGCATTTAAGTTGAACTAAATCTTGTAATTACAAGATTATGGCTGAAGCAATACACACTTCAAAGGGTGCACCACAGTTGCATCAGTGACTTGAATAATGGTGGGGATATTTGGATTTTTGCACTGCCATGTTAACCTTTCTCTGAAGAAAACAAAAATGCCTTGCCTCCACTTCCTTGCTATTACCAGTAAAAACTGATTGGCCTAAGTACTGCTGCAGCCTCCAGTTTATAAACTACATTGGCCAGCTAAGAGCTAATCCTATTAGGTAAATAGGAGAATGCTGAAATACTTTGTGTGTCCAAACAAGTACAATGGAATTGTTTAAAGATGTACAGATGCAAGTTAAAATGGTGACCTGGGTGCAGCTGTACCAACTTCTGTGTTTAAATGAGTAAAAAAAACACTTGGTAAAAAAAATTTATTTACAATTAAATCACATTGTTCTACTTCAACAGTAAAATTACTGGGGAGAGTAATGGACAGGTCAAGGCATTTCATATGCTTAAACACTTGTGAAGAAAGCCACTTGACACTTAGGAACAAATGAAATATAAAGCAGTAGGATAGGGTGCTTTTTTACAGGACTTCCACTTGCCATCAGGGCAGACACATCAATCTTCTTGTGAAACCTGACACATTAGTCAGGACCAGAAGGGCTGCTGCCAACACAGTACCTCCATATCTGTACATTTGCTACAGGTACAAACTCTTGGGCATGCAGCTTTGGGAAAACAAAAATAAATAAAAGGTTCCTTCAAAACCTCAACACATGCAATGGGCAGAAAATTCTATTTTAAAGCATGGAGCATCTTTTGCTTGGAAAAAAAATTGTGTTGTCAAGTGGCCATAGTCACACCCATCTGTTTAATATCCACCAGCTGAAGTTGGCTGCTTGCAAAGTACATTCTCCTACAGCAGCAGATGTTCACCTTCAGCAGGCATTTCATCTCCAAAAGCAGGCTGTTAGTCAGAACCCAAGTCTTCAATCTCATCATACCCAAATTCCTGCAAAACTTCCTGTCGGTATTTGTCCCACGTTCTTCTCTTGTAACATTGGTCCTCATCACTGAAGCTCTCTTCAGAGTCTGCAGAGAAAGCATCAACACTTCTAGATTATCCTTTCTTTAAAATTTAAGTTAATCAGACTAGTTTAAGCTTTGTGAGAATCTAATGAAGTCTGACCAACTTCTGTATGAGCTGGTTTGAGTTGTGCTTGAAGTACTCTGGGGTAGGGACTTCAGAAGGCAGAGGCAGAAGGACATGGACTTAAGTCATGGATTCCTTCTCTAAGCAGGCAAACTCCTGCAATTGCAGCAGCCTCAATTTGACTACTCAATTTTGTCTTTTTAAAAACACTGATTTCTCTTCTAGTTCCAAGAAAGATAATCTTCCTCTACACAGATTTCACCATTGTGAGAGCAGAATGCTGCTCCAGCAGTGCTCAGTTAAGTTGTTTTTAGGGACAGCATGTAAAGAAGACAGGATCCATGCAGACCAGGAAAGCAAACAGCATTTATGACAGGTGTACCTTTTTCTCCATCTTCCTCTGGTAAGAATTCATCTTCTTCAGGATAATCATTACGCCAGTTATTTTCATCATTTTCATCATCTTCATCTTCATATACTTCCTCTGGACCAGGATCATCATTTACCTGCATGTCAACACAAAACATAATGCTGAGTGTCTGTATTTACAGTGAATATTAATTCATCCACCTGTGCAATACTGTACAGATCAGAAAGAGCCAGGAAATACTGATGGCAGAAGGAATTCTGCAGTGACACAGGGCACACTGCAGAAGAATTTGAGTTGTCACTGCATTCACCATAACACTTCAAATCTGCTTTAGGTGAAAAATCAGTGAAGTCACACGTACATGTTCCACTCCAGCATTTCAATGTTAATGTCTAACTTAAACCTACTGACTTCAGCAGTAGTGTAATAGATTAAGAAAGAGAGAAGGTAGTTTCAGGCTCCCAAAACACAAGTCTGTTGATCACAGGAACTATACAACACAAGACTAAACCTTACATTAAGCTTCCTAACTCCACAATCACTGAAGAACAATTTATTATGAAAAAAAAATCTCATATGAAGATTAAAAGTCAGGTCCTCAAATACTGAAAAAGTTGAGTGTTCCCCCCTTGCTCTTCTCTTTATTCAGTCATATTTACAATGACATTTTAATAGCTGCCTCCTAATCACAAGACATAAATTACTCGAGTTTATGTACCAAAATTTAACTGGCAGTTCGAAACCATACAGATTCTTCTCATTACATGAGCACCATCCCTTCCATTTTGTCATATGATATCCTGGGATCAACAGTAACCTGCAGGAATATAGGACTAGCAGTTAAAAAAGGCCTAATAGAAATCAGTGAGTATATATGTATTCTATCATAAAGGACCTTTCTTGGCATGGCAGCTTTTAAACATCTTATTTTTGTGATCTTTCTATTTGAGAAAGATAATTTTTTCCACACCCTTACCCATTCATATTCTTCTCTATAGGGCTGTACAGAAAGGATATTTTCAATCCAGTCAGGGGCTGATGTTTCCTTATAGTAGATGTCATAAACATACTCATCTTCTTTGTCACCATGTTCTTTTTTACTGTTTTCAGAAACATTTAAACGCTCACGGATCATCTCTACTGCATTGCAGAGAATTGCATCTGGATCAGTCTTCTGCTGAGAAAAAATTTAAAAATGCCTATTACCACTAAAGTCATGCAAAGTCTTATTTCCAGCCAACAGTTTTCAAATGAAAAGAGAACTTATACATCAGACCAGGGCAAAGAAAAAATAGGGTGGTACAAATCCTTCCTTGAGCACCAGCTCTGCACACTGTATGTTTCAACATTAGTGCACTTAGGATCCTCAGGAAACATTCCAACTTGCAATCTAGTTAAAGCTCCTATTAAATAGTGGAATACTTACAGAGCAAGCAAACTCCCACAGCAGTGTGCCCACATGTACCACTTAACAGCAATACCAAAGTACTTCACACAAAGTTCATAGCTGACCTGTGGGTTTGCAGTGGTTCCACTAGAATCTCCCACTGTCTCCTCTTCTTGTACAATATCAAACAGCTGGAATTTCCCCCAGCAGTCGGAACTCTTATCGAGATCACCACTCTCCTCTGGTGAAGCATCTTGCTGTGCTCCAGCCTCTGAGCTGTCCCTGCAGGGTGCAGCCTGGCCGGGCTGTGTCAGTGCAGCTGTGTCAGTGCATTGGGGCCGATGGCTGGATATCACTCGGTACCGGTGCTCCTTCCTTTTCGCCTGCTTGGCAGAACGGAGCTCCTGAAGGATCCGCTGAGTGCTTCCCAAAGAGGGGCGCAGGCTTTGAGCTGCCTTCTCTCGTGTGATGGCATCTTTAACATACTTCTGAACTGGTTCACTCTGGGAAAAGGGTGGAGGAATATAAGGATAACATCAACAGAGCAAGTCATACTTTCTTGGAAAAGGGATGGAGAACTGCAGTGCCAATACTCCTAACAACATTCAAGTAACTTCTACTATTACTTTAAGCAACATAACAATCATAATATTCTCTTGTTATGGGGGGAGGAAAGCACAAGATATTTAAGTCCTAAGACTGTTTCAATTTGATTTTTAAACAACTTTGTGGTACAGAATAGCTCTCCAAACAAAAACACATGCCTTTGGAAGTCTGCAACGGACCTAAATTTAGGGCATAATATACTTTACAGTGTCCTAAGAGCATTTCTTAAGATAGACCAGTTCTACTCAATATAAAAGGATGGATGGCAATGGTAGTTGTTATCCTTGTAGAGCTGAACTTCAGCATCTCACACAGCATAAATTCAAGCTTCACTCATAGACTGTTCTGTAGTTTACAAGTGAAGAACAGTCTCTAAGTGTAGAAAAGCGAGTGCTGAGCACGGCTTGCCCCGGAGGTCACCGTGTGCTGTGGCCCGTAGCTCGTTCGTGCCCTGTCACAGCGCGGGAGGAGCAGCACTCGATTCCCGGGACGGGACGGCGCTGCCGGGGCCGGGGCACTCTCCAGACCACCGCATCCACAGGGGAGCCTGAAAGACCCCCGAGGAGCAGCCAGAGAGAGCCGCTCCAGGAGCATCGGCCGGCCCACTCCGCCCCGCCCGGCCTGCCCCGGTACCTTGGAGGACACGGTGGCCACCAGCTTGAAGAGGTCTGTCTCCACGGGCTCGGCGCGGCGCCGCTTGCAGGCCAGGAGCAGCGCCTCGGCCGGCTCGGGGCCGCCGCGCTTNGGACGGGAGGAGCGGCCGCACGGCACCGCCCCCGCGCGGGGAGCGCCGGGCCGGCGGATCGGGCCCGACTGCGGCCGCGGGGAGGGCAGACCGGGCTCGGGGAGTGCCCGCCTTGCTCGGGGAAGGCACACGCGGTGTCGGGAAAGGTACATGCGCCTTGCGGAGCTGCAGGCCTGGAGCTCTGAGGAGGGACGAGCCCGCGGCTTCTGGGGCCCGATGCGCTGGTTCCGGGCAGGGCATGGCAGAGAACATTCTGGCCGTGCCCCATCGTAGCCCGTTCCTGAGGCAGGGAAGGTCCGGGCCTGGGGCCGTCCCGGTGCGGGGTTTGCAGGTCCTCCCTCGGGCAGGCTGTGGGGGCTCCGGGAGAGGGGCCGCCGCCGGCCCCACGTGTTCGCTCACGGGATGTTCTTCCATGAGGATTTACTGCTGTCTTGGTTTCTTTTTTGCGCTGAGTTCTGCACTGACTTCTCAGGGCTTACACCTAGATGATCTTCAGAGTCCCCTTTCAGTCTAGGACTAGGTGACAGATTTTAGCTTAAAACGTCTTTATGAAAAAAGCATAAAGCGGTCACCAGTACTTCTGGGCAAGGCAGGTGTAGTGGGGGAAATGTACAGGAGCTAAAGTAATACTTGTGTTTACTAAAGTTTTATGGTTGGTTTGGGTTTTTTTCACAGCCGATATTTGCTGCATTGTATTGAAGGCAAAGCAAAGCTGCACACAATCCATAAATAATACAATACGAATTAAGATTGATCATGAAGACCTTTTGTGGAAGAGCCAATCCAACCACTGGTTCGATGGAGTGGTTAGAAGAGGGTGAGGACTATGACTACCACCAGGAGATTGCAAGGTATGCTTGGAAAAGTACCTTGTTCTGTAAAAGGACACTGAAAAGTTAATAAATCCAGCTTTTTTTTGATGGCAGTTTGGGGGTCTGTCTTTGTAGAGGTTCCAAGGGCATGAGATGAACAGACTGTAGAATAGTCTAAATGTCAGTAAATGTGCCTAGTGGTGTCCAGAGCAGAGCTGTCAATGTAGAATTTTGTAAACCATTCTCCAAGTAGTTTCCCTCTAATTTTCTTTAGTTTTCTGTGAGGCCAGTCCTGACAGTGACTGAGCTGGGATAAAATGCATTGACTAAATTTCTTTTAAATGCCAGTGCAACATATAACTGCCAGTTGTCTGTTCCTGTTCTAGCTTTTTAAGACCTTATTATGATAGCTAGAGAAGGTGGGAAGATATATTTTGGGATATTTTTGAGTAGTGTAACCCATAAAGAAATAGGAACCAAAGAAGTTTAAGTCTTGGTAAAAAATATGTCATTAGTAGTGTGTCTTTCATTGCTCTATATGACTCTATGTCTGTCTCAGGTGCTACTTCACAACTGTTTGTCCTTAGGTCTGTACCTTGGGTCCATTGCTCTGGAGAGGGTTTGTGCCAGTGGTTCATGAGTTGATTTATATGCTGATGGCCAGATCACTGAAAGTACATTATTCTTTAGATTTGAGAAACGCTTTAGGTCCTCAAAGAGTATGTCAGTTGTTTGTGCATTTATGGGCTACAGGGACCAGTTGCTTTGCAGAATGGAATATTTTAACTGGAATATCTTTTACTGCAGGTCACGCTATGCAGATATGCTTCACGATAAGGACAGAGTAAGTATAGAAGCAAAACCCTTTTGAAGGGTGGGAAAAGAGCAATTGCGCTTCTCTTGAAGAGCTGTCACTGTGTGGTTTCTCTGAAAGATTAAATGATCACATTTTTGTACTCCCTAAGGTACCAGACCTGCTCTTAGATCAACAGATGCCTTCTTACATCTGATTTTAGTGTTCTGTTGCTTACTGCAGAGCATTTTTATATTCAGTAGCCGATTTTGTGGTTCTATGTTTGACATTTTTGACAGAGAGCTCATTAGATGGACATTTCAGAGACTGTAAAAGTGAAGCTGGCCTTCTTAGTTTTTATAGGAATGTAATCAAGTCCATTCTTCTGTGATATTTCTACCATATGAACAGGCATGATGAAGTCAGGAGTGAATAGTTCAAATATTCATTTTTCTCTAGCCATTAAGTCAGCCTTCCATCAATAACATTTTGAAATATTTCTGTGGTGCTTCCACAATGAGTCTTAAATTCATATTGAATTAAAACATGTCAGTGGGGTCAGGCATTTAATAAGCTGTGTAGAGGCAGCAGGTTGTGTCTGAGTGATTAAAACAACTACTGGAATTATATGTATCAAAGTTGTTGACTAGAATTGTTCAGAAAGGGATCCAGCAGACCTTCCAAATGTATAATGTTCAAAGGTTGTGTATTCCTTGGAAAGGCTTGATAAACCATTTGGAAAGGAATGTCTTACAGTAGGATGTTACAAAGGAAATATAAGCATATATATCCATCTGTATCTTGTGCCTGACAGCATTTTTTTTTTCCTGATGTGCTTATAGCTCCATTTAATGGCCTGTAAGCAAAACTCAGGATTTACACTGGTTAGTTCTCATGTATGAACCTTTTTCAGTAGATGAAGAGAGGAATCTAAACCAAGATACTTCAGCTCTTGTACTGCCATAGGGAGAATGTGACTGTTTGAGTGGTCCTGTGGGGTAAAATTAATCAGAAAACCTGTAGTACCTCCCATGGATCTAATTATTATTTGCTCAGGAAAATGTATTACATTTGGAAATCATACATAATGTTATGAATAGCTGATTGACCATTGGTTATATGAACATTGTGATAAATATTGATGTACTTTAAATAGACTGATCCTGCCAGATACAGTTGTTATTGCTGAAGATGGCTTTGGTGTGAGCTGTTTGGCATAAAGAGTGTCTGTAGGCCTTTTTCAGATTATAAACTCACAATCAAAGAATGCAAGATTTCTGCACAAAAATTAAAACCATAAATGGATAAAAGGTTGCTGATTTTTTGTTTTCTCTTTTCCACAGAATGTGAAATACTACCAAGGTATTCGTGCTGCAGTGAGCAGAGTAAAAGAGAGAGGTGAGAAAGCAATTGTGCTGGACATAGGGACTGGCACAGGACTCCTGTCCATGATGGCAGCTTCAGCTGGGGCAGATTTCTGCTATGCCATTGAGGTGAGCGTTTCTTAGGGGTTGCACATTTCAACACATTCTTTGTGATGCTCTTATTTTCAGGCTGTGTACTATCTCTGTTACTTTTGTTCTGAATGAAACAAATTCTCTTCACAATTACACTGTTAGTACAGCAGGTTTTTGGCATACTTCAGTGACTGTTTCAGTGCTGGTTGTTTTGGTTTCATTGACACAGTGTCTTGATCACATGTAAGTCTTTAGGGGCTTCTGTTGATGTATGTATATGTATATATCTTTATTTTTACAAAGAAATTAGTTTGTTTAACATAAACTCTACAATATTAAGGTGTATTCTTGTGTTTCAAAAATTAGATTGGAGTAGGTTTTGGAGGCAGCTGATTAATGGTGGAGCTCTGAATCTTTCAAGTGAGGCTTGTTGTCTTGTTTCATGTTCCTTGAAATATAGGAAAAGATGCAGAAGATACTAATTTTTTTCAGAACTAAGTATATTGCATTTTGTGTTGGTGCCCTTCCATGTTTGAAAGCCAACTTGAGGGGTACCATTTTGTTATACTCTTGCTGTTCACAGGTGTTTAAGCCCATGGCTAATGCTGCTGTGAAAATAGTGGAGAAAAATGGTTTTTCAGACAAGATCAAAGTAATCAACAAGCATTCCACTGAAGTCACAGTTGGCCCAGGTGAGAACAATAGGCTAGACTTAAAAAAATTGGCAAGTACCCAAAAACCATGAAGGAATATGTCATCACCTTATTTATTATATATTTTTAAATTAAAACAAATGCTTTGAGACCACTGAGGGAGCTGGGGGGGTTCAGCTTGGGAAAGAGGAAGCTCACAGGAGACTGAAAGGAGGTTGTAGCCAGGTGAGAGCTGGCCTCTTCTCTGAGGTGACAAGTGAGAGGATGACAGGAAATGGCCTCAAGTTGTGCCAGGGAGGGTTTGGTTTGGAGATTAGGATTTTTTTATTTTTTTTTCACAGAAGGGGTTGTAAAGCATTGAAAGGACTGCCTAGGGAAAGGGTGGAGTCACCATCCCTGGAAGTGTTCAAAAACATGTGGATATGGCATTTGTGGACATGGTTTAGAGGTGAACATGGTGATGCTGCTAGGTTAGTGGTTGGGCTTGATCTTAAAGGTCTTCTCCAGGATTCTGTGATACTTTACATTCTAGAAAGCAACACTGGAAATCTACTTTGAAAGAAAGTGTTCTGGCAATATCTCAGTAGCCATTTGTATTTCAAATGGAAAATATTTTCCAGTCTTCAGCAGACTCTCTAACAGGAATAAGTTTTTTAATTGCTTGTGTATTCAGGATAGCATCTTCTTGAAAGACTTACATAAAGATTTAACATTACAATATTAATTTGTGTCTTTTAGATGGAGATATGCAGTGTCGGGCAAACATCCTGGTAACAGAATTGTTTGATACAGAGCTGATTGGAGAAGGAGCTTTACCAACCTATGAGCATGCACACAAATATCTTGTACAGGTAAGAAAATAGGAAATATGTCACATCTATCAGTGGAGAAATTCTTCTGCCTTTTTTTGAAGTAGAAGTTATACAGAACTTAGGCTTCTGTATCCCTTGGTAAATACACCATCACCTCTGCTAGATTCTTATTGAGTCAATAATTTACTAGATTCATTCCTAGAATAAAGCTATTTAAGTTCATATTGTAAATCACAGGCTCTAAAATTACATGTAGTTGCTTTGTGTTGAAACCAATAACTAGGTGGTTAACAAATGTCTTTCAGAAAGGCATCCAGTTCTGAATTGAAGCTCTCCTTAGTAACAACTTTGTCCCAAGTCCCAATTTTAAAAATTCTCCTAAATTTGATGAGCTCCACCTCCCAGGCATTGGTTCATTTTTGGTTGTTTCTTTTTTCCTATTGTGCTCTTACTGCTGTATATGTGTTTTGCATGTGAAAATATTTTAAATGCTATATTAAAATAATATCCTTTTTTTTTTGACTTATAATATGTGGGTATAATTCTAGGGCTTTTTCTTTTACATTTTCTAATATTTTCCCTTCATTAAAATGTGGATGACAGAACTTTAGGTTTCCAGGTTTCCATTCACCAGTTTAAAAGACATCGTATGAAGACAATAGCACTCTATAATTTTGTACTCCACTCCATATAGAACTCTAAATTGAAATGAGTCTTATTTCTGTAAAAGCATTGTTTTTGGACTTCATGATTGGCTCTTTGTTCATAATGGGATTTTTAGGGCAAGTTTTATGTTTTCCACTCTCTAAACATGGATACAAAGTTGTCCTTGCATAAATATTTGAGCCATTATTTTTCTTATTTTCTCATTGCAATCAGCAACTCTCTTTTACTGTTGATAGCTTAGTAGTTTTCTGCCTTGAGAAGCTCAGGCTAGATCCCTTATTTCAGAACAAGAATAGAAATGCAAGTTTCACTGAGGCTAGTAAACTGATATTGTTGCATGCTTAATGAAGTAATCTGACCTTGCTGAACCACACTGGACAGGATAGATACATGTATTCTATTTCACAGAGAGACAAATTGCTCTGATGTTACAAAAGTCTCTGAAATAACTTGTATTTTAGGTTTCAAAGCTCCCAGTCCAACTTTTCTTTAAATGAGTTTGCATTTCCATTGATTTAATTCCCATTCATGTTAATAAGTCAGACTTGTTGAATGTGTTTGCCTTTGTTTTGAACACTCAGGAAGGATGTGAGGCAGTGCCTCACAGGGCCACAGTATATGTCCAGTTAGTGGAATCCAGAAGAATGTGGTCCTGGAAGAAACTGTTTCCCATTCATGTTGAAGCAGAGGATGGTGAAAAAATTCTTGTTCCGCCTTCAGAAATGGAGAACTGTCCAGGTGTTCCTTCTGTTTGTGATATCCAGCTGAACCAGATGCCTTCAAGTGACTTCAGTACCCTTAGTGATGTGGTGACAATGTTCAGGTAAGGGAGACGTTGTTTTGTTCAAAACAACGTTATCCTGTTACGCCTTTCATATATGCTATGCATTCAGCTTAAGAAACTGGTGCAAATTTCTGAAGAATTCTTTTTACAATTTTCTTTCTATTATTTCTTTCTACAATTTTCATGCTTCCCTGCAGTGTGGATTTCAGTAAGCCAGTGCAGAGTGCTTCTACCTACTATAGAGTGCAGCTGGAGCCTGTGAAATCTGGCAAGGCACAAATTGTACTTTCCTGGTGGGATATTGACATGGACCCTTCTGGGATGATAAATTGCACAATGGCTCCCTACTGGGTAAAACCCACTTCTGCTTTGCAGGTAAAATACTGAGCCTTCAGATACCTTTGTCAGATGACTGAGCAACTCTTTGGAGTACTGGGGGATTTAAGCAGCTCTGCCTTAAGTTGCTTAGGAACTTTGCTAGTATTGAATGCATTTGAAGAAGCTAAATAAGCAATTGTAGAAATTTTAGCTGTGACATATGCAGATTTTAGATTTTCTTTAATGTTAAATGTTAAGAGTAATCTTTTATGTAAAGCTTAAAGACTGAAGCTGTCTTCCAGATATTGTTATTTCTTCTATGTTCAAGAAATAAAGATTTCCAGATTTTTTTCTTAACTAGTCTCTATCCCTGGTTAAAATATTAGTCTGTGGTTTGCTTCCATGTAGTTTTTCTATTAAATTTCCAAAAAGTGTTATGTTCATGGCAGTATATTTGTACTCTCATAAAAAAAAAAAGAGGCTGGTGTAGGAAAGTTCTGGATTGATATGAATACAGACATTAATGATATGAATACAGATATGAATACAACGACAGAAATACTGTCACTATTAAGTCAGATTCCTGTGTTTTTGTGTGAATATATTTACCAGCAGGATGAACTTAGTCAAAAGGAAGTTACAAAATTATTTTGTCTGCACTTAGCATGTTTGAGAATAAAATTTGAAATTATCGGATTGGAGGTGTTCAGTCAGCCTAGAATGACTGATCAGTGTAGGATGTTTGTAGTGAAAAACCAGCTTTTTGAAACACAAAATAGTTGTGCTGTGATCAGAGTGACACTAAGTGACATAATTCTAGCTGCATGAGGCTGTCAGTTCGATACAGGTTTCCAACACAAGTGAACTATGGAGGAGAAACAGCATTAATAAATGCAAAGCAATTTTGAGTTGTTTTTCATTTGTTTGAAATAGAAGCTTGGTCAGTGAGCAAGCCAATGGGCTTGGGCTTATTCTGTTGCAAGAAATCGATATTATTCAATATGTGATATTGGTCTTTATTCAGCCTTGCTAACTTGAACAAGATTCTTTAAATTAATCATGTGTTTTCAAAGTTGTGCCCATTCTTCCTAACTGATTTCCTGCTATTTGTTCACGTTCCATTTGCTATTTATGAGTGAGTTCCTAAGATTTTGTGTATCAACCCTTTTCAGTGGAGAGATCACTGGATGCAATGTGTTTATTTTCTTCCACGTGAGGAGCCAGTTCTGCAGGGGGAGAAGTTGTACCTGACTGCCTGTCGTGACGAGTACTCTGTGTGGTACAACCTGCAGAAAGCCAGGTAACAATCTGTGTGTGACAAGGACTGCTGTCTTTCTCCAAGCTGGAGTATTTGCTGCTCTTAGAGCATCTCCTTTTGTAGAAGAGCAACATAAGAACCTAAGTAGTAGAAAAATATTAAAGGCTGCTTCATGGGCAATGCACAGGTGGAAAATACACATTATGCATAAAAATTCAGTTGGACTGCAAGCTCCTACCTCTGACAAAGAAGCATAAAACACTCATGATTGATTGCTGGAAATCCTAAAATAGAGCACAGCTGAAGTGGCATACAGGTAAAGAAGTGAAATAATTGCCATTCCGTTTCCATTTTCTGTTTTCCTTGTCAGCACTGTCTTTTTGAGATTACTGCCTTTTGCTCAGATTAAAAAGAGCTTAATCATGTTGGTTGTAATAACAATAGCAGCAAACATTCTTAAAACCAGTGCTAGCTTTAAAATGTCTGATTTTGCTGTGCCTTTTTTACTTAGGAATCCAAAATCCAAACAAATAACTGTTTGCTGAAAGGGCAAAGCCTAAAGTACCTAACCATCACAATTAGTGGGAAAGTAGGGTATGGTTCTTGGTTTTGTCTTTTAAAGAAGGTAAAAGTTCTTTTTGACCTCTCTTCATTTGGAAATGCAAAGTTACAGAAATGTCTCTGGAGAAGCAGTAACATCAAAAAAAGGACAGCAGAGTTTGTATTCATTACTGTGCATATCAGCCAAAATGCATAGATGGGCCTGTTTGCAAAAACGTGTTACCAGTGCTGTAGTGATACTACATTGAAATTTTTTACAGAGAAGGGGAGAATAAAGCAGATGAAGAGGAGCATAAAGCAGATGTTCGTGTGGAGAGCCCTGTCTGTAGGTGTCGTGCTCATCTGCTTTGGAACAGGCCCCGCTTTGGGGAGCTGAATGATCAGACCCGAACACGCCAATACATCAAGTCCTTGAGGAAAGTGAGTGCTTGTTGCCTGCAGGTTTTATTGGCTTCTCTGATGGATGCATGTACTGGTTCATTTGCACTACTTATTTGTGGAATTTGTCCCCTGCAGAGGTCTTTCCTCACAAAGTATATTTTTGTTCCATCAGCAGATGGAAGTTATACTTTTGTCTTGAAAACTTCAGTATTAAATTTTTAAATGGTAACCAGCCATTTTTTGCATAGAATTTGTAGCAGCTCTGTGTATTCCAGTTTTGCACAGAATTTGTAGCAGCTCTGTATGTTTGTTAGGTATAGTACTGGAAGTTGAATAAAGACATCCAATACATTTTTGAGCAAACTTTTTCAGACCTAAGCCAAGGGCATTTACATGAGATTTTTTTTTTTTTTACCATTATTTGATATGAAAGTGTATAACGTGTGGAAAACTTTTCCCTCTGGAATAAGAATAACAGTGACTATTTGTTTCCTCTAGGTTCTGAAAACGGATAGTGTTTGCCTTTGTATCAGTGATGGCAGTCTGCTGCCTGTGCTGGCTCACTATCTTGGAGCAAAGCAGGTACAGTACTTTGTCGTGTTTTTCAGATCTTTGCATTTTAGCTTGGTATTCTTTCTCTCATGTAGTTTATTTCAAGCTCATTATTTAACTATTTGCAGTGCCTCTTCAGGCACAAGTGAGGAATAGGCTCACATTGTGTTGAAGGGGAGGTTAAATTCGTCTCTGATCGAGGTGGAGTCTAGGAAGATAATAATTACCAGATTTGACATTTACCAGTGTGTAGTTTTGAGGGAAGGTGCTGTTCCTCATTCCCCACTGCTTCCTGTTTGCCATCTTGTATCTTGTATTTTTGAAAACACTCTTTCTATGGAACTAAATGTCTGGCTGGATGTTTTTCTTTTATGTTTGCAATTCCACAATTACATTTATTACCTAGTCTTGAGTGGAAGATCTGTAAGAGCCAAGTAGGAAGCAGCGAGAGTACTGAGTCTGTGTAACTGAGAGCTGAGAGCTGCCTGGCTGTCTCACATATATAAATGCCCTGCTTGACAGGGGGCTCTTTTAACTAAAATCTGAGTTGAACCGAATATCTGGGAATGTGTAATGTAGTATAATCTGGAGGGATGTAGCATATTGTCTAACAATTCATCAGTTTTGGATAAAAACTAATTTTTTTTCTTACTGCAAAAGGATTCTGAGCACTTTCCAGCTGGTACAGTCAGGTCATGTTAAGCAGTACTTACAGTTTGGCACACTGGTAATATGTGTGCATTTGTTCATGAGTAAATATATGCTTAGAACAAATGTTAAATTGCTGTGTGAAACTTAAAAATGGAAAATAAATATTTGCATTCTGTTGAGTGGGTTTTTTTCTTGGATAGCTGTGAAAACAGAATTATTTAGCCTTTAGTTTTGGTAGGTGTTTTGTTGTTAAAAAAGTTTATTATAGTGAGCTCTGGAGTAGATGCATGGTTCTTACAAACTGTGCTCACTAGGACATCAAAAACATTCCTTCATTCTTCAGTTACATATTCATTTAATTAAAAACTGTGAAGCCAGTTTGCCTAACTGTGTATTTTCATTAGGTGTTTACGTTAGAAAACTCTGGTGTGTCCTGTTCTGTCATGGAAAAAGTGAGTATTCCATTTTCTGTTAAAGCTGGGTCTCTCCTTGCAGATGCCTCTTGGCTTGTCTGCTGGAGCTGCTGCTCTTGCCGTGGTGATGAAAGCCAGGCTGTTTGTTTCTGAGGATTAGTGAGAGCTTCCCAAAGTTTGCACCAGTCTTACCTGGCAAGCAGCATCCAGCAGTTCTGTCTTGCAGCTGAGACAGGTTGGGAGTGCCTGCTCTGCTGTATGCTCTGCCTTGGGGAAGGGCACAGAAGGCTCTTCCAGGGGAATGGAGGCTGTTCAGGAGAGGCAGTTGGTGCCTAAGAAGTGACTGGAAGCAGCTTCCTGGAGTCATCCTTGGGCTGTGGCTCCTTTAGTTGACATTGTGTATTTGAAAGAGATTTGGCTCAGCCTGTGGCTCAGAAGTGCAAAACCAGCAGTGATGGGCAAATGAGGGCTCAAACCTGGTCTCAAAGAAAAGCCACATATGCAGTGTATACATGGGTGAAGAGAGTCTTACCTTTCTTGATCATCCTTCTCATATGCTTCAAAGTACAAATGAAAGAAAGTGAGGCAACTTTTATGTTATCTGCCTTTTTATAGAAATAATTTAAAGAATACTGAGGGCACATGCTTTAGTTCCTTAGGTGTGACACGTTGGCTCTAGGTGCATGCAGCCTTCAAGAATAGACTTGTATCATCCTCCTGAGTTATGGCAGGCAGTTTTATTACATTTCTTTTGTCTGCTGGGTTTTTTTTTCTAATTTGTTTTCAATAAAATTATTAATTTGGTCTCAACTGTGGCTTTTGATAAAGACAGTGTGTTGCTTTTTGATTTTAGTTTTTTAAAGCAAATCATCTTGAAGACAAAATTAAAATAATAGAAGCACGTCCTGAGTTGCTGAAGCCTTCTCATTTGGAAGGTAAAAAGGTATGTTACGTTATACTGAATTTCAGGGGTTGGTAAGGAGCAGAAGGTAAAAATTAATCGTAACCACAATGAATTCTGTTATATCCCAATTCATATAAAATGTAATGAGTAAATGGTTCACACCATGTGGCATAAAACTAAAGGAGACTAAAGACTGTGAGAAGGTTGTTGCTTTGTTTTTGAAGGGTCTGACTTTCCCTGCTGTATAATTGACCCAGTAGTTAAGGCAGTTTAACTGGTTCTGCAAGGCTGTAGCTCTTTCACAGGACACTCAACAAGATTGCAATCTATTTGGAAGTAATAACAGACTTCAAAACTTCAGAATTCTATAACTCATTACAAAGCCTTCTGAACTCAAACTGCAGTATTTTCTCATAAACTTCATTGTGGGAAAATTCAATATAAAATGTGGTAACTAAACCCACAGAACAATGTCCAGTATGTTGTACATGCAGTGTACAGTAATTAAATCCCTAGGGAGCAGTAGAAGTTTTTATCTAGATTATTTCACTTAATATATTGCACTGGCAGCTATTGGAAAACCTAAACAGCCTGTGTTGTGAGTTGTTCTTTATTGTAATGCTTTTTATCTCTTCCCTCTTTGCCAAGGTTTCTGTCCTTGTGGGAGAGCCGTTTTTCATGACGAGTTTGTTGCCGTGGCACAACCTGTATTTCTGGTATGCCAGGACAGCTGTGAGCCCTCACCTTGCCAGCAATGTCACAGTCCTACCTCAGTCTGCTTCTTTACATATGATGATTGTGGAGTTCCAGGTGAGATTGGTCAGCTATCTACACAAATCCACTTGAAACTGAGTACTCTACAACTTTATTGCATCTTAATACTGTCCAATGTGTTCTATACTTCTGAGAGGGGAATATTGGTATCTTGAAGGGTGAATTTTGCTGTTTCAGCCATCTCTTGTCAGCAAATCAGCTCAAGTAATTTTGCTGTTTGAAAGGGCTGCATGTTTTAAGATATTTGTTTAGATTAGAGATTGGTGAAGCATGTGACAGTTGTAGTTATTTATAAAATTAGATATTTTATCGTATATATAATATACAAATATATGTATAAAGCAGATACTCTGCAACATACCAGCTTTTGAAATGAGGCTTTATAAGACTGTAGGCAAGATTCCTGATTGCATGTGGATTTTTTTAAACTGCCTGAAGCCGTGCACAGTTCTGAATATGAGCACATCCTAAAAATACTTTGAAAAGTCATTTTTCAGATATTGTACAAAGTTATAAGCGTAGTTCATGTATTGAGGACTTTGTAACAAAAGATTGTGAAGTGCTCACCTACCATGAAAATGGAAATTAAGTACTTTCATTATTAATACGCAAAGTCCAGTAGCTTAAGTGAGGAAACTCTGTAGTCTGGCATTGTATAAATAAACGTACATACTTTAAATAAAAACATCTATAATCTAAGGAATTTTCACTTAAACACAGCCTTCAGTTTATCTGTTAAAAATACCAGGTATTTTTTGGAGATTTTTCTCCCCTCTGGCTCACCAGCTGTGTAGTTTTTGTGTCTGAGCCTTCTCTCCCTTAACAGTTTCCTTATTTGAATGCTCTTTAACTTTGTTCTCTTACTTCTGCCTTTGATTTGTGCATGTGAAAATAGATTTGTTCTTTTTCCCCTCTGGGGCTAATCAACTGTGATGCACATTTTTTCAGTTTTCTGCAAAAATGTAGAGTAAATAATGTAAATCTGGATCCTGTGATAGGGAGCAGATATTTAAAGTAATCAGCAGTAATCAGATTGAAGTAAGCAGTAAATTTTAATTCCATGCTCTCTTATCTAGCGGTTTTAATTCCCTAGAACTCAAAGCATTTTCTGAGGAAGTAAGCATTATTCTCTTCATGTTCTGGATGTGGAAACCAAAGCATGCAGAGTGATGACTGAAGATTATTCAGCAATCAGCAGAATGTAGAGTAACATTCATGTCACCTAAGCCTCAGATTTACACTTTCATATACAGGGTTTGTTCAGAGATGATTCCACATAAAATTTTTGGTAGAACATTTAAATTGTCTTTTGTTCTAGTAAGAGACCATTAATGAGGGCTAAGAAAAGGCAAATGTTTAACTGAGTCAGTCTGTGCAGTGGGTTGCTAAAGGCAATGAGAGGCATGGTATGAAGTGGCTAAAATGATCTCACTCCACTTTGTGGGGTTGAAGGGAAGTGTGGTTCTCTGGTAGATTGTGAGATGTTTGCTACTACTGGGAGCACTTACCTGTGCTGGATAGTGAAAGTGGAGGGGCTGTAAGGGTTACATCTTGGCAAATCCATACCTACAGAAAAATAAACTACACACAGAAATTGTAAGAAATATTCTTCAGAGGAGTTGAAAACAGTAATTAAAGAATTAACTAACTTGAAAAAAACTTTTCCTAGAATTATCTTCTGATTCTTGCAGTAGCTGTAATGGTTTAGCAGTATATACATAGTATCTGGCTTGCTATCAAATGTCTGAGCCACAGCTAAAATTATTTCAAGATTTCCTGTTTCCTTTAATAAAGCCAAACAAAATCCTGTTGTTTTTTATAGGACTTATGGAGAATCCGGAGTCCATGTGGCACCTGCGAAGGTTTTGATGTCCAGACTATGGATGATATGATTAAAGTAAGAAAAATAGTTTCAGCACAAGTCTTGGCAAAACAAACAACAAAAAAATTCAGTTTGGCTTAATGAAGCATTTAGTGACTGTTGAAAAACTTCTGTCTTAGGCAGTGCACCATTGTTTGAGATTTATTTGTATAAGTTTCTAGAGCTCTGCTCTTGATGAATTGTGGAGGAGTACAGGCAATTATAGAGTGGAATTCATCTCGAAGGAGAAGAAAATTTCAATGCATTGTATTGTGAAAGTGCCAATTTCTGTTTCAGGGCTGAGGGCACAGCATGTGGTTTCATGCATGTAGGACATTTTCTCCCTTGTGCCTAAGAAGTGCAGTCATGCCCTCTTGCAGCTTTATTGCTTAAATACTCTGGGTTTGCATTTCTGTTGTTTTCAGTTAATTTTATTCCTTCCTTTCTTCAGAATTCTCTGAATTTTAGGGAATCCAAGGAAGCAGAACCTCACCCACTGTGGGAATATCCCTGCAAGTCACTCTCAGACCCACTGGAAGTTTTGACATTTGACTTCACAAAGACTGTACCACAGCACTGTCTGAGCACAGAGGGCTCTGTAAAGCTCCTAAGGTCAGTTTTCTCGCTGCAATAGATATTCTTATCATCCATTTCTTTACCTCCTGTTCAAGCTCTTTAGAGGAGTTGAGTTTAGAGCTCCTCTAAATGTATTACACTTAACTGGTGCAAATGTACTTGGCACTTTTTAATAATGTGACCTAAGATTGTGGGAGTTGCTCTGACACAAGCTTCCTATGGGTATTCACAGTAGGCTGTAACAATAATACAATAATGTTAGATATTATTGGATTAGATAATAGCCTCTGTTTAAAAAAATAACATTTTAGTAGTTTTCACCATGATTTAAAATTTAAATAGATTAATTTATGGTTTAGAGAAAATAAAACATTATCTGGATGTTTTTAATGTTTCTGTTTGTTGCCTACTGCTGAGTTCTTGCAGAAAAACTTCTACTTAGCTTGTCAAATTATTGTGTTTAATAATTAATAAATGATTATGTTTAACAGCTTTAAAATTATTGTGTTATAGCTTTTAATGTATATGCTATTCTTCCTTTTAACTATAATCCTGGCAGTCTTTATATTTTGCCACATCTTCTGAGATACTTTCCACTGTAACCGTGGATTGTACTTAATTCTGATCAAACTTGAAATGCTGATAAGAATTAAAAAATGAGAAAGTTTTATTTTTTAACTTTGAGCTTACATAGCTCAAACACTGCTGTGTTTCTCATTAAACAAAAATCAAGCTTTCATAGACTCCAGAGCCATCTGTGTGGGGTCTCTGTGCCTTTGCAGCAGTTGTGTTTGCAGGCAGCATGGTGGCACGGCCTCTGCTTCTTGTGGAGCAGGCACTTGAAGTGACACGGTGTGTGTGGTAAATATTTCCTCTAAATTCAGAGTCAATGTAAGGGGAAGTTCTCAGTGTATGCTGTGTAATTCATGCCATGTTACTCAGTGCTGGTTAAGTGGCTGTGCTGCTGAGCAGATGTAGTTATGACATGTTCTCTTCCTTGCCTTTTTTTAGGTTTCATATCCGCAAATACTTTAAAGTTTCTGCTCCCAATTACCATCTCAGTCAGCTGTTCAGCTTTCTTTCAAGGAAGGAAGTTGTTTATGCTTTTTCAGCTCTCACTCAAACACTAGTGCAGTATTTAAGCTGCCAGGATTGTGTAAAGTAACAGGTTTTATCCTGCATCTCTCCCCAGGAAAGGAAAGAGCCATGGAGCAGTTCTGTGGATGGAATATCATCTTGCTGCTGATATCTCTGTTAGTACAGGGCTGATGCAACTGCCAGATGAAAAGGTACCTCTTCAATCTCATTTATTATGCCAAAATATGTAGGAGTGCAGTGGGTCTCTGCTGGCCATGCTTGGCTTGTGTAGTACCCCTTCTAACACTGTTTGAATACTGTGTCATCAGACTTACTAAAAATATCTGTTCACGTTTTTGGGGGGAGCAGGGGATGTACCTTAAAATGGGAGAGTCTGATTTGCATCCTCATGCTCCCTAGTTTGGAATAAAATTCAGAGTTTAGATGGGATGCTAGGTCAAAGCAGAGTTATTTCATACAAATAACCTCATGTCAGCTTAACAAAAGCAAAAATTTGGAGGGGAGGGAGTAAGTATTTTTAGTATTTTGTCTCAGTATTCTTTGATCAAATCCATTTTTAAGTGAGTGACTTCAGTCTGTGGTGTAGCAGATGGTATTTCAAGTTATGTGGTCCATAGTGGAGTGGAGGGTAGTGTAAATGTTGATAATTGTGTGCTCAGCTGGGAACAAGAGCTCTTACTGCATTGTTACTGTATAATAATAATATTGTAGATTTTGACTGCTTTCACTTTTAACTCTCTCCTGTAGGGAAACTGTGAATGGAATCCCCACTGCAAGCAAGCTGTTTATTTCTTCAGTTCTGTTATTGAATCAGAAATTCAGTCAGACCCTACTGCTGTCACATATGCTATAAATTTTGACACAAAGACAGGAGAGATTGCCATGGATTTTAAGCTATTATAAAATACTTTCCTCTTGCTCATATTCCTAAATTATAATAAACATACAGTATTTTTTTTGTACAGCAGAGGGTTTCTTTCATTCTGTTCGGAGAGCAAACTGTTCTTTAACGTGCTTCTAACCTTTTTGGGTTTGTTTTCAAAATGTAGTTAGTGAGGTAGAGAGGAACTATCTCTTATAGATATTCTTGTCAGGATTTATATACACATACACACATGCTTTTCATCATCTCTTTCAGGGTTTTACATAGTGTTAAGTCAACAAAACAGTTGATTTGACAATAGCAGCTGTTGATTGCATGGCATATCATTGGATGAGGACACCAGGCCTTACACTGATATTAGAGAAAGTGAGTAAAACATCTATTTCTAGGCTGTGCTCTTGCCACCATTAAATGGGAAATAATCTCCAGACTGCACAAAAAGAAATCCTAAGTCAAGCTACATAAGTATATTAGCACACTTAATAGGGAGAAGGAAACAGCTTAGCTGTTTTCAGTCTTGTCTAAGTTGTGGCTGGTTCTATGCTGCAATGGCCAGTGAGTTAAACTGTGGTGCACTGATGTTCTGCTGCAGCTGGTGTTCTGAGGTGCTGCATTTCTGAAGAGTCCCTTGCCAAAAAGTGACCAAAATGCTGTGACTAGAAATTAGAAAATGTACATGTTCAAATTGTTGGAAGTGACAAACTGATGGTACTCTGACCAGAAACAAAAGAAAAAGAGTCATGGACAAAAAGCAAGTGTTTGTGAGATACATAATATTCAATATATGATTAAAAACGTGGCCTTGAATGCATTTTATCAGCGGTGTAATAACACCTGCCAGTTTGGCTAAGTTGTAAGGTGCTCTGCAGTTGCACATGTCCACTACTGAGGTTTCCTTAGTTGCTCTCCAGATCACATTGGCTGCAGTGGCATTTTGTGAAATGAGTTCTGTTTAGATGCACAATCAATTGGTGTATCTGTTTTGTATGTGTGACCTATTAAAGTTTTGATAGAAAATCAATGTCCTGCCAGTCCCAAATTATGTCAGCCATCCACAGGGATAACAGTTACCAAAGCTACTCCTATTTCCTCTGAGAAGCAGCTTTAGCAAAGGGAAAGGACTATCATAAAGAAGCCACGAGGCAGAAGGAGCCTCCCATACTCTGCTGTCCTGGTCACCATGATACATCATTCTTGTGAGTAAAAATTCTTCCTCTTTTTTTTTTTTTCCTAATGGTGTGATCATATTTATAGACCCACAAGATTCCTAAATTTTTAGAATCATTTTCCTGATGAACAGAAACCCTGCAGCTCCTGCTGAGGTCTGTGAATTTCACTTTTCAAAACTGCACTTTTAAGATGCTTAGCTTTAGTCTGTCATCTCTTACAGACTTTTCTGGAATATATAGGTTGCTGTTCATAAAACAATTGTTTTAGGTTTGATACACTGTGCCTAGCCCACAGAAAGTATGGTAGCAAATCTGTTTGTTCTGTGTTGTACACAGTACAGTTGTAAAGGGAACAGTAATATGACCAAGCCTTGAAAGTAGTAGAGGCTTGGCTCTTTATTTTTTTAAAGGGGCACAGGCACAGTTGTGCCAGGCTGAGAAGGGCTGGTGTTGTACAGCTGTTCTTCTCCTGGCTGTGTCTTGTAACTCCTGTGTCTGGCCTGACATAGAAAGCATGAGCTGCTGTTCTTGTTCTGCAGTAGGAATAGCTTCTGAAAGGGCATTTAACTGCACAAGTCATTCTGGATCCAGCAAAAGAGTACAGTGTTCTATCAGGAACACAGAACTAGTTAGCAATATATTAGAATTTATATGTTTGAAAAAATAAGACATAGGAAAAAACCACAACCAAATTCACAGTGTTATATTGTGTAGTATTAACTTTCTCAGAGATAACTGTGTATGGATGTGCCTGAATCGTACTTCCTAAGAAAAAATAAACCATAAATTTGTTAAAATACCAAAGGGAAGAAGTCCACACTGATGGGAATTTGTATTTTGTTACATATGTTGAAGTTAAATGGTCCCTGCAGTGGATATTAGGGATTGTGACTGAGGGGTGTCCTTGTTAAACCCATTTTGTGTTTGAGATCTGGGATTGTAGAGGTTCTCAGGGGTGGCTGCAGTGGAAGGAAAAGGCAGAAGGTGGATGCAGTAGCAGCCATCTGCAGAACTGTGTTCCCAGGGCTGAGCTGTGTGCATATAAGGAAGAACATCAATTTCAGTACATCTGGAGCAGAAATTGCATTGCTGCTATCAAAAAAACCCCCAAAACAACCAAACCCAGAAAGACCCACTCCACCACTGGAAGGATAGAATGCTGAGCATATTTTAGCACCTGTGGGTTCCTTAGAGGAGCAAAATCTCATGGATATGCTCAAGAAACATCATGCATGTTCTAATTTACTGTGAGTGTTGCTAACATCACTAATGCTTGCTGGTTTGGCTTATGCATTTAGACAAGCACTGCAGCTGCTTTAAGGATTTGGTTAAAATTGCTGAGAGCTGTTAAGTTGAGGCAAGCCCTTACCACGAGTGTGTGTAATAAGGACTATTTATTGTACGTATCAGTCTTCCTTGACTTACATGAATTCTTCAGGTTGGGCTTAAAAACCTAATGTGATCTGTAAATTGTGTGGAAAACAGCTGCTTACAGGGAGACACTGGCCATTCCTTACACATGTGTGCAAGAACAAAATAAAAGACTGCTTCTATCTCTATCCTCTTCCAAAGGGCATTTTACTGCAGGCACGCACTTTGGAGAGGAAAACCACTTTATCAAAAAACCACATTACCCAGGAGCAGCAGTCAGCCGCCCATTTGTTCCCAGACCTGACAGAAGCATTGCAGTGATGTTCTGAGTTGGAAGAGCTGCTGGCTATGGGCATCTTAATAAGCAGAGCAAGAATCTTATTTTCTCTAGGAAGGAACCTATTCGGGGCTGCCACCACAGGCAATTTTTTTTTCTAAATGACAACAGCTTTGATTGCGACTAGGCCTGCAGGCACAGATGCACATTCTAATAGAAACAGGGTCTTGTGCCAGCACTGAACTAACAGGATTACAGTTCACATATTGCAATAGAGCCAGTGTATAGCTGGGCAGCTTCTTTAATGCAAGACACAGGTTTTAGTCAGGTATTAAAAGTCACAATAAACTGCCAAGTGTTGTAGTTCACATTTAACTTCCCGGTTTTGGCTTTAGTGCAGAAGTAACTTCTGTAATTCTGAATTGCAGTGAAATTTTACTAAGGTGTGGTGGTTACCATAGCACAGCTCCACAAGAGGGTGCTGAGAACCCACTTCTAAATTTCTAGCACATTATAAATCAGGAAAATGCAGAGACTTGCAATGCAGCTGTCTGGTGCAAATCACACTGGTGATGTTTTGAGATACATTGTACATACATGCATGGAAGTGGAAAACTAGTGCAAAGAGTGGCAACTGCTAGTAAATCTAATCCAGACCTGTACCCACTGTTAAAGCAGGCAGGCAACAAACTGCCTCATGTTGAATACAGAGTGAATAGCACTCCTTGGACAGTGAAGTTGTCATGGCCCCGGTGAAGGACAAGTCTTGCATTTTAAAGGCTGTTTTCTAAATCACAGCAGCTGCAAGATTTGTTCCTTTATTTGCAGAACTGATACCTTTTGTCTGAAAGCTGGCCAGTTCAAGGACTGACATCCTGGAGCTTGCTTTTCTCCTTCATTAGTCCCTTTGAAATTGCTCTATGTGGGCTTCCTGCATTTAACAAGATAGAGGATGCAGTTCAGGACTAATTCATTTAGTCACTCATCTTTTGTATTCTATTTGTAGTTACAGCTGGTTGTTACAGGGGGGAAGAGACTATTAGAGCTTCCTAGTGTTGGATTTTTCCAGTGATGATTGTGAGCTGAATACAATGGGTGCTTGTGTTGTCATTCTACCTTATTGACTCTGATAGCATTGCAAAATGTTAATTTGGCTTGGTACTTAATCACTGTAATACTTCACATTTCCAGGCATTTAGTGCAGATTAGTGATTAAGATGCTTCTCAGAGAGGTATGTGTTGTCATCTCTATTTTTCAGATGGGAAAAAAAACTAAGTGTGGTTTGTGTGGGTGTGTGAGTGTTTCATCTGCCCCAGGCTCACTATAAGATTAGAGCCTCGGAGCTAAAAATGACTTGCTCAAGGCCATGCAGAATAGACTAATCCCTTGACTCCCTAGCTCTGCTTTAATCATTTGTTTTCTTAGCACAGTGTGATTTCAGATACAGCCTTACGAGGTTTGACCGAGATGCAGCAGATAAAGATTCAGAGGCAGTAAATCCTTGGATAGCTCAGTAATTAAAATCATCTGGATTTTAATGCACATGTAAAATGTATTTATATTATATAGAAGTTACATATTTAATATAAATATATATATATATATTTACAAACCCATAGAGCATTGGTTTTATTTTCAAAAGCTGTCATGAAGATGACCCACATTTTCTTCCCCCCAGTAGGATTCTGTCTAGGATTTGAGAGCCCTGAAGCTGCCTCTTTTGTGGACAAGGGCAGTAATGAATGAATGAATGAAAGCTGATGATCTTCTCTGTGCCAAGGGAAAGCCCTGCAGGTGCAGGTCTGGCTGCTCTTCACAGAGCTGTGGGCACAATCCCAGGGTATCTTGGCCTCAAGTTACTCAAGACTGGCCGTGTACCCTCTGGTTCTCCCTCAGGGTTTTGCTGAAGTGCAGCTGCATGACAAGCTGCAGCAGCCCCTTTGCTGTGGATTGTGCCTCTCACTCCTGTCATTTTCCACAGCCTTTGCTCTCTCTTGCCTCACACATCACTCCCTTGGGGAAGTGATGTCCTTGTGCTTTGGGAGAAGGAGTGGGTGCTGCAGGTTACTGAGTGTGCTGCTGCTTCTGCAGGGTGGTGGATCTTGCTGTATCTGTCCTCACTTAAGGCGCCTTCTGGCTCCCTGTTAGGGTATCCAAGAAACCAATTACTCACACTCCTGACAATCAGCAAATAAATCAAGCTGCAGGGATGAATGAGGTGGGAGGGAGACAAACAGCCTTCACTGCAGCACTCCAGAATGCCGTGTCCCTGCTCAGCTGCAGTGTTTCTAGGAATGGTTGGGGGAGCTGTACAGTGGATCTGCATGTCTCATCTCATGCCTGCCTGACAGGCACAGCAAAGTCCCTTGTGCCCTGGCTAGAGAGGTGGTAGAGGATGAGGCACCCTCACATGGGCTGGAAAGGCTGGGAGTGCGTCCAGAATCGGGAATGAAGCGGCTGCTCCGCAGGACTGGGCCCAGGGGGACACTTGGCCAGGGATGTCCTCAGCTGCCATCGTGCCCCTTCCTGCCAGGCTTCTGAGGGGCTGAACTGCAGGAGGGGATGGACACACTCTCCTTACCCCTCCCTGTGCGTCCCAGCATCCTGGGCTGTGTCCTACCCAAAATAAGGTGTGTCAGCTCCTGCTGCCAGCCCACAGGGACAGAGCAGCTGGGTGAGAGGCTTGCTGTGTTTTGTGAGCAACTGTGGGACTTGAGAAACCAAAGTTCATGTGTTGTATTTGTATCTGTGTGACTTCCAGCCTGAAGGAACCAAGAACACACAGGGGTAATGAACTGGTGTGAAGAGAATATTCAGACCATATAATTTTGCTGGCTGTTTTGCCACATGTGTGTCTTGGCATGCTGGGACATGGTACTGAGGGCCAAGGCAGTGGCTTTAATGTTGACTCTCATGCTCCTGCTGCTTTAAATCAGCGCTGGAGTTTTATGTTTCTTACCTCCTGAGCTGATGCTGTTTAAGAGTTTTCCATAATGCTTCTCATTTCCTGCTTCTATTGGGGAACAGTGATCTTTAGATTCCAGCTCAAGTAGTTTCATTCTGTCAGTGGAGTTTAGGTGATGGGCCCTCAAGTTGACATTGCTTCTTCTTGAGCCTTGGCCTTGCTTAAAATCAGGACCTTATTGGTGGCCCTGTGTTGAAAACTGCTGGCATGTTGCATTATGTTGGCTTAGTATGTGTTCCTGTTTTGTATGAAACTTAGGGAAGCTGCATCTCTTCTTCATGCATTAAATAAATTTCTTTATAGATTTTGTGGAATCACAGAATTTGATTCAGGGACTTAGATTCCTGCCCTGCTCTGGCCCTTCACTTTTTGCTAATACTGACTACTGCTCAACAAAAACTAGCAGTTCCTTCTGTGTTGCATGGCAAAATAAATGAACTGTGAAGTCAACTTCTATGTTAAATGTTAAATGTTAGGTTTTTATCTTTTCTTGCATTATCTTGGCACATACACTGCAATATACATGAAAAAAACCTCTTCAAAAAGGGAAGGAGGAAGAGAAATATGTAGGAAAGACTGTCTTCATATTTCAATACAAAACAGTCTCTATGTTGTAGCAGGTTGCTCTGCCCCACAGGTTTCATGGGTTTGTGCTGACAAAACATTCAACTTTTGTGTGTTTTCCTTTGTGCTTGTCACAGACATGAGACACTTCAAGGCCAGTCTCATCTCTGTGGTGCTGCTGGTCTGAGGGGTTTGTTTCATGGTCACAGAGGACATGGATGAAGCAGCAGGGCAGAGGCATGGGCAGCATCTCCTTTCCAAAAGGGGCACCAGCATCTCAGACCATCCCAGCAGTGCTTCCCAAAGCAGGTTAGTGCCCAGGCTGAGCTCCTGGTGCCCTGCTGGGGCTGTGTGAATGTGCAGAAATGGTTGGCAGTGTGTTCCTTGTTCGAGTGGCAGCACAGGTATCAGTGGGAGGTTTTGGTGAGGATGTGATGTGGCCCTTTCAGGTGCTGTTTATCCCACTGTCTTTGAGGGCACCCTTAATGGCAGATGGGTCCTCATTTAGAATGGTGCCATTTTTGTTCTGTCCCTGTGCCAGTCAGGCAGGCCCTGAATAAATACTGGGATTTTCTCACAGGAGATCAGCTGTTCAGGTTGATGCAGTGCCTTACATCCAGTGCCAGCTTCCTGCTGCTTTCTTGGATGCTGCTGCCTATATCCTTTTGCTTGCAGGGAGAATATTCCACTTGTGTCCCTGCCTCTAGCTGGGAATGAGATACACTGCTCCATTTTTTACCTCCCCTGGAAGCTGAGAGCTGACTCTTTTTGAGACAGTCTGTATTTGCTTTCCCTGGGTTGGCTGGGCAACAGCTAATCAAATAATTACATTTTAAATAAGATTTAAGAAAAAATACATGTCTAAAAATAAAGGCAAGGTGTAGTCATGCTTGTCACCAACAGAACTAGTCAGCAGTGTGTGTTCTGGGGAATGTTTCCTGAGCAATTAAGGGCCATTTAATCTTTCTTAATGTACTTAACTTTTTATATTGCATTTTAAAAATCTTTTTAGATGTTCTCCTATCTTTGCAGTATGTCTGCAGATCCAGTATCTCCTCCCATTCCTTTTCCTTCCATTCCCCCTGCCTCCTGTGCTTTTAGTACAGTCTTCTTTTTCAGTCTTCTCACACAGAACCTTGACAGGCAGCTGTTCATACTTCAAGAGTTTCTGCTTGTAAGCTCCAGTTCTGTCCACGTATAAAACATGAGTAAAAATAGCAGTGTTGGGGTTTTCTAAATAATAAACTGAAGGTCCCAAACAGATAATTATGCTTCCCTTATAAATAAGCATAACCCAGAAGCAGAAGAAATTCTGTACTTTTCCCCTGTCCTCAAACCAAACAGGGGACCGAGTGGGAGCTTCTGGGTTGTTCTGTATCATCCCTTCCTGCAGCTCAGCTCAAGCATACAATCTCTGTGGAAATACATTCAGCTCTGTTTTAAAAGCATTGGGGTTTCAGAGAGGATTTTTTTTATTGTTTATCTTGCATTCCATTATGGTCATTTGGAAGCTGGTTTTGAACTTTCCTGGTCTTGTGGTCAGAAACCTTCTTCTAATTGTCAGCCCAGGAATCCAGGCCTGGACAAGGGCCTCTTATACTGGGTGTGGAGCCACTGCCCAGCCCTTGACCAGACTCAGCATTTCTTTCTGCCACTGTATAATAAATGCTACATTTACAGCTTCTAATTTGCTCTGACTTTGGAACAGAGCTTTGAAACATGGTGAGGTTTCTGCAGGGAGGTGAAAGGACACTCGAGGTCAGCTGTGGGCAAGAGGATCTCACCAGGTGAGCCCTGTGGGTTCAAAAGTGGCACAGAGTTTCAGGAACACCTATAATGAAGTGGCTGCAACATGAAGTCCTTTTTATGTGCTTATTGTGGCACACAAGACAAGTTTAGTTAAAAGTCTGAGTTTGCTGTAGCTATAAAAACTTAGTTGGGAAATGTGGAAAAGAGGAATTAAATGTAACCAAGGAATAACAGAAAATAGTTTCAAATACTTGTTTCATAACAGTCTGATTTTAGGGCTGAGATAATGGGCTAGTTTTGCATTCTGAGAATTACTTTGTCTTGAGTGATACACCTTTCATTAGAAATATATTTAGCATAGTGCTTGGCACCATGCTAGGCCCAGTATTTTTGTTTGGTTGGTGTTCTGTAGACATTGCAGCTTTAAATGTGGATAAATATTCAGCTGGATTTTGCTGGGTGTTCAAAATTCTGAATTGGTCTTTAGGTATTTAAGAACTTGTTACAAAGAAGGTAACAATTGTACCTAGGTAGGTCTGAAAAGATAGTGAGGACATTACTCACAGTGTAGCAGGGCTGGGTGCTCAAATGGAGAATCCTCTGCTCATTTAGAAGTTCATGAAGCTCTTTAATGAGAAGAAAGGCACCTAGTTACTTTTGATGTGGAAAAATGTCCTCTTCCCCTCCTCATGCTCATCTCTTTCTGTTCATTTCTGTTCATGTGGTGGGATCAGATACACTGGAGAATTTCAGGTTCTGAACTCCCACATCCCACTACCAAGGTGTTCAGAGGCTTCTGAGCAGACACTGCGGCATGTGATGCTGTGGCAGCATTGGAAACTCCTTCCATTTTTGGATCCACAGAATCCCAGAATGACTTTGGTTGGATTGTAGGACCTTAAAGACCGTCAACTTCCAGCCCCTCTGTCATGGGCAGGATGTCATTTATTGGATTAGATTACTCAGGTTCTCATCCAACATAGCCTGGAACACTTCCAGGAATGGGATATCTCTGAATCTACATTCTTATAATTACAGTAGTATTGTTGTGGGATAAAGCAGTCCTTAGCACAGCTGCATACTGAACTCTGAGTCGTCCTGCTCAGCATCTGTGGGTTCCAGGTCACAGCTGTGGGGTCTGTCCCCATCCCTGCAGACTCTGTCCTTTGCAGGCAGCTCTGGTTCCCTGCTCTGACACTGCAGCGTCTTGGCCACCATCCTCCGTTTGGGCTTATTAAGGCAGAAGGATTTATATCAGTTAGTAGCTAATACAGTGTTTAATGTGTGTATCTGTGAGGCAAATTCCATTTTAGCTGGGTGGAAAGCAGTCAGGGATATCAATATTCCCAATATTCCTGTCCTAATGACAGCCCAGCATTCAGGAGCACATTAAGGTCTCTATTGAGCTCAGCACGCTGACGCATCTTGTTGCTGGGATTTGGAAGGCTCAGATCATTTGCAAATAGGAATGGGACTTTGAAGGCTTTTGGTTGCTTTGGACACAAACTGCTGTGTCTTGAGGAGCTTTAGCAGAGCTTGGCACAAACCCTGGTGTATCAGCTGTAGTGTAACAGTGAAAGCTGTGTGGAGCTTTGGGCTTTTGTTGCAGTGTTTACAAAGGATATTCTGACACACCTGGCTACCAAATACGGTGGCACTTGAAGCACTTTGAAGTTATTCTGCTGGATTTGGTTTTGGAGACATCAAAGGTTTACTTACAAAAGGGGAAGAGAGGGTTTGTCAGTGGTGGGCACTCTGTGAGTTGGGGAGATGCTCCTGTGGGAGCAGCATAAGGTGAAGCAGCAGCTTACAGACACTTCCAGAGGGGCAGAGTAAGCAGGTGCTGTTTTCTAGGAATTCCACCATTCACAGACAGGGGAGCCAGCTGAAAGCTGGAGTGTTAATAGGAACACGTGGAAAATGCCCCTTTATTTTGTGGTTATATTCAATTGTCTCATCCTTTAAAGCACACAGCAAAGCTGTACCATTTTTCTGTTATAGTTAATCTCCTTTTCTGATTAGTTGTCCATTCAGATGTGATGCTTGGTACCACAGGGGAGGTATCTGGCTGAGCACAACTTCAGCAGCTCATGTGATCTGTAATAGTATGAAATGTTTATCAGACTCAGGAAGGAGTTTTGAGGATGTTTAGGGAGGAGAAATATACATCCTGAGTTAAATGTTGATTGAGATTCCATCTTTTTGTGTACTCATTTGTGTTCTCATTTTTCCTCCTCTCATTTTCTTCTAATCTTTCCTTCAATTAACGCATATTTCTTCCTGTCCACATTTAATGGTTGTAAGGGGCAGTGGTTAAATCTACCATTATGTAAAACATGAGAAATGGGATTGTTGTTCTCCTGCCAGTCTTCCTAGCAAGCCTCAGACACTGATTTCACAAGTGGCTTTTTGGAGGCTTCCCTAAATGTCAGAGAAAGTATGGAAGAAAATGGGCACACAGATTTTGGAGTGGTAAATGGGAAATCTGGAATAATCTTCTGAAAGGTCGTGAAAATGTAGATGAGCTACTTAATTTTGCTGCAACAAGAATTGCTACACCAAAGTACTAAAAAGGGCTACAAGAATAATGGTTTTAGCAGCATTCTGAGCAGGAATTTGAGTGGGATAAGGAGGTTTGTGGTTTTAATAATTGTGCTTTGCCAAGAGAGTCTGTAAAAGAGCCAAAGAGGCAGATGGCAGAGCTGTTACAATGCTGACCCACAGGCAGCTGTGGGCATGAGTTCATCATGAGCTACACTGCAACTCCTGGCACAGGCAGCAGGAAGGAGCTGCAGTTTTCTGTACTTGTTCTTATAACTGCAGTTTGCAATATGCAAATATCCAAGAAATTACCGTGTTTTTAACTTATAGTTCCTTAGCACTTCACAGAAGGGAGCCCACTCATGAGCTGTTCACATAATAACCAACTGCAGCAATGGGAAAATAGGTCAGGTATTGCAAGAGAGGCAGTCTAGGAATCTACCACTGGAAAATCAAGTCTGTCCAAGTATAATGCAGTAGTAGCATCAGAATGCAGACAAAAATCACCTGTGCAGCAATGGAGAAAGCTGCAGAAATCCACCTTTGATGTCTTGTCTCACAGGATGGGGTGGTGCCTTCCTGAGGCAATGACAAGAAACTTGTGCACTGTCCTTTTTCTTACTCATTTGCATTCCACTGCTTTCATCCTTTCTTCTTGTGGAAAACATAAATTCTGCAGGGAGAGGTTCCCTACTGGCTTTTATAGGATCATTCAGGAATACTAAACGAGTTAAATGGATTCTTTTCTCTTGACATTGTTCTGTTAAATCAACAATTGTACACGGGGTGTGATGTGTGTTTTTATCTTTGACTGAACAGCACAGAGATGAAAACCTGCTCTCCCTAAGCTCAGGGGCCAGACCATCGTTGTGGTGCCCAGCTGTGCTCCTGCATCCTGCCTTGTTCTGCAGTCTGGGGCCAGGCTCCAGTGCAGAGCCTTGTCCTTAAAACAGGGACTTGATGTGAGATGCACGGGGAGGGCTCTGCAGGGAGGCTGCACACCTGGAAAACTGCTCAGGGTGTCTGTGCAGGGGCTCTTTGGGCAGCGGAGGGGGAGTTGAAAGGACTCATTTCTTTCATCCTGTGTTTTCTGCAAGTTCACTAGAACAGGTGTAGCACAGTGAGCTGTACCTGACCCACCCACCAGACTGTGATCTGGAGTCAGGTCTCTGTTGGTGACATCAGACTCCACATCACAAAACCAGAGAAAGTGACTGCACAGAATCATTTGAGCCTTGAAATTTTATTATCTTGTTTGCATCAACCAGTTATTCCTTTCAGCACCAATAAAAGACAAAAACCCCTCCATATTGTTTAAAATACCTTGTTTTTATCAGGTCTGTGATTGTGGTTCTCTTGCAGGTAAAGAAACCAATGAAAATATTTAAATTTTTCCTTTTTTTTTTAAATACATTTATAACAAAATGTCAGAAGGTGTGTGCTTACCATATAAAAACATTAGGTTCCAGAAGGATACAATACCGAAAAATCATTGAAATAAAAAAAGATTATTCTTATTACAGGACTTCTAAACCTCAGCAATAATACAAGTCTTTAAAAGCATCAAGATTATATTTAAAACAAAATGGCATGAAAAAGTGAGACCTTCAGTAACAATTTGACCCTCATAATGGATAAAATTGGGAGGTTTTCAAAGTGCTTGAATTGTATTTCTGTTCTCATCCTGTAGTGCCAGGAGGAGGCAAAACCACTTCATTTCTGAGCTGATGATATGTGCTGACACTGCTGTGCTGCTGTGTGATCCAGAGTAGCTCACACACCAAATGGGACAGTCAGATGGGCCTCATCTGGACCACCAAACAAAGGCCATTAAAAAAAAATAAAAATCCTTTTTGGAATTGTATGTTCCTTAAATCTTAACTGTCTTTCCCAACAAATGGGCCTGAGGGTCTAGCCAGACTAACTGAGAGTGTTTCTGGGATAAAACTTTCTCCTGATACTGGCACAAGGCAGGTAAACTCCTCCTGCAGCCAGCAGGACACACCTTCTCGGGCTGCAGGCTTCTCCTGGAGGCAGGCTCTGGTAGTTTCTGTTTGGGTGCTTTAGGCAGCTTCTACCAAGTGTCCAGGCTGGGATGGAATAAAACTCAGCACCACTGGAATGAGTTAAATGCCTCTTCCCCCAGCATGAGGCTGGATGTCACCTCCCTGGTACTCAGTGGCTCCATCTCTAGGGTGTATTTTTGAAGTGATCTAAAGTTACCAACTTTGTCGGGACCTGACATCTTCAAACATCTGGAAATGCTTGGTTTTCAACTGTCCTCTTTGGGCCTTTTGTTCACTTGTTCTAGAAGTGCTGTTGTAAAATGCAAACTGAACATGAGAAACAGAAGACATTATCTAGTTTTTGTAAAAAGATGACACTTCAGCATCCCTGGTGAGGGGCAGGTAATAAACCAAGCACAGTCTTACCAGTCATTTCTTGAAGATGCCTGAAATCCCAGTACAAAGTGGGATAAGCATAGCAGAATAAGCTAACTTGATTTCTTATATATAACATTCTACTTATAAATTGGGTCATGCTATCCATAAGCAAAGTAGGATTGACATCTGAAAAACCTTTCCAGGATTTGATGTCCTGGGTGTGGTCTCTTCACCCCAGCCCCACCCCCCTTTTTTTTTTTTTTTTAATGTAAATATTCCATTCTATAGTGTCTGCCTAAGGCCTATGATGATTGATGTTGTGCCAGTACAGGCATTCTCTGTGGGCTGTTGGATGGAGCTGTGGTGGCTGGAGTGGTGTAGGCTAAAATCATTTTTCTCCCGGGGGTCACTGTCGTGGAAGGGGAAGCTCACTGCTACAGACACTCCCTGAGCCCTGCCAGCATTGCCAAGGCATCAGAAGGCACAGGATCAATGCAAGAAACCAAGGAGCATCTGTACAGTGGTGCCACAATGCTGAACCTCCCAGCATCACTCCCTTGCAAAGTCACATCCCTAAGACAGTAAATTAGAAAGAACTACTTACACTGGTTAAATGTGTGTGTATTGTGTAAGAGAACATTTTACAACTAGCCAGTTCTTGAGCACTGAGGAACTAGGAACATCAAAATCTAAAACAGTTTGCTTCAAATTTGAAGAAACATTTTTCAGCATATCTCAAAAAGTTGAGGAAAGTGGCTGATTTTTCAGTCAGCACGAAGCCACAGAACAAATTTTAAAGTAATTTAGACCATGTTAGTTTTACTGTAAATAATGTAACATTGTTTGGCAGTAGTTTTATGTTTGTATCCCACACAGTGTCAAATTCAGCTCCTGCAACTGATACTTGGTGAAGTTGATATCAAATTGTAATTTACATTGTTAGGAAAACTATTAAAAATACTGTACCTTGTAGTTAGTCTTACTACTGAGAAATAGCTGCTGGACAGCACACAAATTGCTACTGGTACTGTTTGGGTTTTTTAGAAAAGATTAATAAAATACAAGCAAGGTAGAAAACAGGATTAAAAAGCATTGGTTTGGGTACAAGTTTTTCTGAATTGAGTGGAGCAATAAGAAACCTGAAAAACACATTGCACATATGTGCACCCTCTGTATAAAGACAGACATACAAAGTGGGAAACTGGTGGTGCACTGGGGTAGTACACTAAAGTCTCTGATTCTGTAAACTTGAATTCCTAATTTTATAAAAAGGGGAACTGAGTCTGGTTCCATTTTTGAGTCCCCATGGGTTACACTTCAGACTACCCCAGGGTTTGGCACAGAACACTTTTAAGAGGCAGTCTCTGCTGAAGGAACTCCAGGACTGGAAAACGAGGCATAAGATGTGTCAAGACCAGGTGCAGCGGGAGAGGGGGAGCAGTGGCCTTGCTGCCTCCTTTGCAATCAGCCAATACTGTCAGTCCTGTACTCTCATGACTATTACGAGTTTTGCTGTTTGCAAAATCAGATCTAAGCACGAGTTCTGTTGTTTACTGTAGCTAACTAAGCAAGTACCAGAGGCTGTGCAGACTGAGATTTCTAATTTAGATCTATTCTGATTTAGCTCAAGCTGATTCACAGCAGGTGGAAACTAACCAAAAAAAGAGCGTCCTCAGGAGTTTGTGGGCAGCATAACTAAAACGGGTTATTTAATGGAGTACATCTAATATTGGGTTAACTCTTCTTAACACAGGGAATCTGTAATACAAGAGGAAATAACACTAAAATTGAGATAGGCAGAAGAAACTAAGTGATGGTTAAAACAGAAGGGGTCTCTATGTTCTCCCAACAACACAAATCCTCTGAAATTAAATCCCTAAAAAATGCCAAGTCTCGTTATGGACATGATTCTCAGTTTTTCATTATTTTTGTTGACATTACAGAGGCTAGGTAGGTCAGGTCATGGGGACAAGATGGCAGAGGGGACCCCACATATGATGAGCTTTAGTGAAAAGAACCCATGAATCAGATGGCAAGACCCCCATTCAAGTCTGCGAATGCATAACAAATGGAGAATCATGTCTCACAGACATCAAAACAGCCTCTGTTCCTGGGAAGCAGTTACCTGAGGCCAAGAGTCACAGTTCTATTCTCTACTCTCCTGCTGGCCATGTTCCACTTCCCTTTTAAGTGTACTGATTCCTTTAGAAAATTGTCAGGTTATTCTGCCTTATCATTCATACACCATTCTACACCTTCCCCCCCTCAAATATCACTTATGTTTATTTTTACTCTATATCTAGCATGCATTTTACAATTCATTTCCCACATTTCCCACTTACCCTTTCTAGCTAAGGCAGAATGTTGGCTCTGGTGTTACCAATGGTACTACAGGAATCTATTCACTCTACTGTAACATACATATCCCATACCATAATTCAGAACTGTCCCACACATGGGAAAGAAAGACATTACAGGGAAACTATTTCTTCTTAAGGGAATAAGTTGCATTTAGAAAGCTGAAGGCCTGATTCTGGAGTCATCATTCAGACAAAACAGTTCATAATTTCAGTGGGAACACAGCTGGAATAAGGGTGGAACTGTGTTCTCGAAGTCTCAATTCCAAACCTTTTAATTATCCTTAAATCAGACAGGAAGATACTGGTCTGCAAATTGAAGAGAGTTGTTTGGTTTAAGGTGTACCTGTACTGCCAGAAGGGTTTCCAGTCCCAGTCCCCTTTGGCTGGGCCTGCTTTGTGCCCTCCCTTCCCTGCTGCCGTTGCCAGGGTTCTCTGCCCGGTTTCTCTCCGGTGCATGCAGTGCGGGCGCATGCGGCTGCTGCAAGCACGAACTACAACTGTCACAGGCTAAAGAAAGAGAAAAAAGCTGCAGCTTCGTAGTTAGACAAAGAAATGATGCAAAAAACCATTGAGCGGCACTAACTCACAGACTAAGTACAAACTAAATTGTGCTATATATTAGTATAAAAACATGTTTTAGTAAGAATGGCACTGGTTCAGAAGGAATTAGGACTTCCATCTTGGTTCCGTTCGGTCCACAGTGAGAGCATTGTAGTACAGGCCTGCCCTGTTGCCTGAGCCACTTGTGACGGTGGCTTTTGGCCACAGCCCCTTCCATTTCTTCCCTTTTTAGATCCACATTGTTGGTACTTTCTGGGAGTAGCCCAGGTCAGGTCTGGTCATCTTTCCTAACGTGGCGCCAGAATAGTTCATTCTTATCCTCTGATATTTTTGAAATATCATTCATGTTTCCCTCTTCTAATCTCTCAGAGCTGGTCAGCTTTAAGGATCATCCTCTCCCGTAGACACCACAAGACGCATTGCTACTGGTAGGTGGTCTGTCATGCCTGCCAGCTGGGTAATAAAGCTGAACTCTTCCACCTCCTGCAGAAGGAGAACAAAAGTAAGATCAGGAGCTGAAAAATCTGTCTGTCATTCCACACATCAGAACTCAGCCTCTTTGAACTACCTGAGTGTATTATAGAGGTGTGGGAACCAGCCTGGTTTGGCTGGGCTAATGGGGAGCTGCCACTGAAGGCATGGCAGTGTGCTGCAGAGGATGAAGTTGTTTATTTCAATAATATTTATATTATGAGCCGCTGGTAGCATGCAGCTGAGCTGGTCTGGATGCAATCTGTTGCACCTTTTCTTTCCATTTACAGTAACGTCTGTGTTGTTCCAGACAGACCCATCTGCAGTGCTCAGTAGGTGATCCATGTGCAGGCTATGGTAAATAGATGTGAATGAGTTCCTTATTTTCATCATGGAACTCTGTACGAGGCAAGGCCCTACACCAAGGAAGCAGCCTGCACCCTACAAGTTCTCCCTCTGGGTAGCTCATGTCAGCTCCTGCCAGCTCCTGCCCACACATTGCAGAGTTGTAACTTGGGTAGGTTTATATAGGCATAGAAGAACATCCAGACACTTGAAAAGATTAAAAAATATTCAGACTGCAGGCATGGGGAAAGCATCAGGCAAAATAGTTAGGCAAAAGCTTAAAAGGAGTGAAATCAAGGTTGGTTGGTTGTTTTAGAAGAGCAGTCAGTACCCTACCAGTGCTGCTGCTGGAATCCTCAAACTCAACTTTGTTATGTAGTAGCTTTACAAACATGGTACCTGCATGCAGAAGTGGAAGATAGCAAAGCAGCAGGTCCTCCCAGGAGTATGAGTGTTAATTCAAGCAGAACAGGCTGCAGAGCCACTCAGAGAAGTGTGCTGTGCAAGTTACAGCCTTTTTGGCAGCTCTGAAACTCACCACTTTCCATTCCAGGTAGAGACCTTCTTCTGTATAGAGCATGTAGTCAATCCTCCTCCCGTTTCCCTTCAGTGATGCCTTCCTTCCCTTCTGACTGGAACTGTGGTTCTTGCTGGTGGGATACACTAAGTATCCTTTCCTTCCTTCTTCACTTTCCAGCACTCTATTTCATTAAAGAAAGAAAGAAAGCAAGTATAATGTTTAAAGGTTTGCTCATCTTGGCCATTTTCACGTTACTCAAGTTTCTCTCCAAATCCCTGGAAAAGATAATCCCAGTCCCAAAGGACTGTCAAACCTGTAAAGCACATCTTTCTCCAAATGTGATTTCCAGTGTGAGGCTGCTCTAACTGCTGACAGTGCTCTTAAAGTCTCATGGCAGGCTTGGTATCACTGGTGCTGTCTTAGAGCTCCCTTGAAGCCAGGAGAACAAACACTGAGGGGAACCTGCTATCAAGTAATACAAGGCAGCTCAGAGCCTCTCTGCTGACTTCCAAAGTTGCTGAAATTGGCAGAGGAGGAAGTTGTTTCCGGGATTGCTTTAGTACGAACGTGAGCAGTTTGATACAAACCTCTCCATTCTGATCTGACCAACTCCTGAAATTACAACATCCAGCTTTACAGTTGATTAGGTCTCAGTAGTGTTATAATCTCTAAGTTTGGGTCAATTGATACATTTGAGGTGCACTTTATGTGCTGCAGCAGATAACAATGACAAAACTCTGATCATGTAGTGATTTCATCAGAACTTTTCCTAACCCCCCTTTGGACTTAGGAAGGTATTGAAGGTTCTGAGAGCTTATTGTGATCAGTTTATGAAAGTAAAGTTTATGTGTTGCTTTGTTCTAATAACTCACATTAAATTAGCTTATTGTCTGCACCCTATTTTGATTATCCAAAGAGCTCTTGCAAATGATTCACTTCCTTAGATTGTTTTTTCTAGGTTCAAGCAATCAAGTCCTTTGATGGTATTGACCTCTTTCAAAAATTGTATTTATATTTAGCAAAGCTAATTAAGTAACAAAATAGAAGAAAGTGCTGATTAGGTCTGCAGCACTACTGCAAAAAAAAAAATCTTATTTGCATTAATTTAAAACATGAATTTGTTTCAGCTTCAGTTATGTCTTTTAAAAAGTCTGTGAGTTCTGGGTGTTCACTTAAACTGCACAAGTGCTCATGGAAGGGAAATATTAATTTCAAATACATGAGGGAAGCAAATTGTAAATGTGCATGCCTGTGCTGCTGTGAGAACTTGCACCTCTCTGTGCACAGGGGTTTGCTGTTTGTCCCTCCAGGAAGGTGACACAAGCACAGGACTGGCTCTGCTGTGCTGGCACTTAAACGCTGACAGTTGGAGGGAACATTTCTAATCATGACTGAGTTGCACAACTAAACCTCAGTTCTATCAGAATAACCGTCTTGGTTCATAGGATGCAAAGAAAGGGAGAATAAAATAATTGGAACTTTGTTTTTCCCTGCCAAGGTTTTAGTCCCAAATACCCCAGAGCTGGAGTGTGAAAGCCCCATCCCTCTGTTGTTGGTTGTGTGGTGCTGACCCAGCTGCAGCGAGCAAAGGAGCACCAAGAGCAGTGACTGGAAGGGAGCCAGAAAGCAAAACTCCCTCATCCCTCGAGGGACCCTCTGTCGTTCTGGCCAGAAGCACCTGAGCTAAGGAAGACACAGCTTTAGTCCAGAACTGTGAGCCCCTGTCCAGCAGAGGAGATTGGAAAAAATTGCATTTAAATTTTTTCTTAGCTGTGCTGGAATGTGCTCTCCTAAGCCTGGCTCTGGTCAGGGTTCAGAGGTAAAAATGGCCTTATTCCAGTGCTTAACTTAAAGATGACAATCATCTCTGTGAGATGGGATTATTTGTGTGCATTTCTTGAAGCCTTTCTGAGCAGAAGTTTGTGTGGCTTCCAGGACTATGGCAGGGCCCAGGTTGTTACATCTAGCTAATTAATTATTTGATAATTATAAATGACTTTCTCATTATTTGTACCAAGTCTGTTGTTCTAGTCCAATGTTTTAGGTACACTGTGCTTAACACAAAAGAGATGGCTAAGAACGATTTGTTCTGCTGCTTTTATGGCCTATTTATTTTAGTAATGTGAAACACTTAATTTTATTTAAAAACCAGAGAAGAGTGCTGATGAAGAAATAATTCTCTGGATTGCTGACATTGCCAATTTAAATGTCTGTAAAGCTTTATCAAAGTTTATAATTGAAAAATTTGAGAATGGATCAGTTCTAGGAAGTACCCTGTTTGCTGTGTATATGAACAATATTTGTTAGCTAGATAGTGCCCCACAGCCACTGTACTATTTAATATTTAAATGCCTTTAAAGCCCAGATTCCATTAATTGCTTTAAATTTCCCTGAATTTCTTTGCCAATTCCCTGTTTGCCAGTCCTTTGCAGAGACAGCAGGCCAGGCTCCCTTGGCCTCTCATGGAAACCGTGGCCATGAGCCCCTGCACAGGATGCACCCCTGCAGAGCCCTGGCTCCCTGCAGAGCTGCACAAAGAGCCAGGGGCAATTGCAGTCTCATACAGGGTTATTTCATCACTGCTAAAGAACTATAACACACTGCAGAAAATTGAAAGCCACACTTAGCAGGCAAGAAGGCTCATGTGTATTCTGTTCCCAGCACTCAGGGCTGTTTTCCAGTTGTCACATCCAGAGGTGTTGTGCATACCCAGAGGCAGAAGACGTAGTATTCTTAATTTGTTATTGATTATTTGATGGCTCCCTATTTAATCAGTCATGTGTTTGTCAGTGGAATGTAACTGCTGAACACGAGTAACTCTTCAGGGAATAAAAGATAATACCCTAAAAGGAAATTTGTGACGCATTGTCTGAAAAGGCCACTTTAAAACACAGGGTTTGTTTGGGTTTTGTTTCTTTTGTTTGTGTTTGGTTTGGTTTTCTTAGGGGACAAAGGGGGTAAGGTTTTGTTTTGGTCATTTTTTTTTTTTTTAATGCTCCAAGCCTGCTCATATAGATTTGCATTAGCAAATTTGATTGTAGGGCCAAATTACCTTATTTTTGCTTTCCAGAAATCCCTTTCACATGTACTGAAGTTATGTTTTTAACATGTGAATAGAAATGTCTGGAAATTTTGTAATTTCTCAAATGTGCAAAGCAGGATTTGCTGTAAAAAATTTATTTTGGATGTAAAGTGAAGCCAAATCTGGTGTCTAGAATACAATTTCTTTGTTCAAAACTGAAAGAAAACTTCAGGGTTTTCAGGTTCAGAACTAAAACGTGGAAAGGTTAGGAATTGCATACTTCTGTAGGTTATCTGGAGTGCACACTTCTTCATCATATAAACCTTCAGGATCCAACAGGGTACCTGTGAACAGAAAGGGAGATGTGAGTGTCCCAGCAGAGCTCCTGGGATGTGCCTCTTGGGCAGCTTGCAAAGGCACAGGTGTGGGGGAGAAAGGACTGCTCTGAGAGCACAGCGTGTTCACTTCTCTCTCCAGACCTCCCTGCTGCCTGACACCTTGCAAATGTCTCCACATTTCCACTTTCTCAGCCCCCATGACTCTAATTTGTTTTTCTCCTACCACAGAGTAAAGCCTCATTGTTGAAAGGTTCTACTTATCTTTAGTATCTTCACAGTTATTAAAGCTCCTCTGGAAAAAATATTAATTCCTGTTCTAAAACTTCAGCAGGTTCAACTGAGTCTCACCAGGTATTAATATTTCAGAGTTCCAGCATCTTTTATAATGCAAACCTTACAAATTCTAAGAGCTGATTTGCTTTGTTACACCCTCACTGACAGTATTTATTGAGCAAATGGAACACTCTGAGCAGAAGCTGCATGCACAAAGTACAGAAACAATAACTTGGCTACCTTCCCCCCCAAGTAATCCAGAGATTATTTTAAGGTAGAATATATGGGGAAGGCATCCAGGTAGCTTGATGCATGACTTCTAGAATGTGGACTGCAGTTCAAGATCTCTGTTTGATTCTTAATTATCACTCCACAAGATATTGTTAAGATCTATCAAATTTATGGTATAGAAATACTGCTTCTAAATAATTGTCCTCCACCAAATTCTCCCAGCTGAAGCTGCTTAGAGCTGCTGTGGGTGACAGACAGGGAGGTGTTCCCCCACTGAGAGCTAGAGAAGGTCTTACCAATTGCCCAGGGCTTGTCCTCCCCAGGACCAACTCGACACGGGTCTTTGTAGTGTGTAAACAGAGAATGCTGTTGCTCCAGCTTGTCCTCTGCAGGGAAAGAACAACCCCAAGAAAAGGCACATCAGCTCCTGGTTGTGAACCTGGGCACAGTTATGTGCTCTGCCACAAGAGCAGCACCAAGCCCTCGTTTCTCCTCAGTAGGAGAATCCCAAATACATGGGTTTGCTTTGAGTCACTTCAGCCATAGCTTTACTGCACAGCAGGATTTTGCCTCGGTCAGAAATCCCAGCAAATGCAGGCTGCTATTTCCTGGGCTTTCTTATAAAGTCTTTTCTATGGAAGATATTTTTGGTAGTTTCAGCTCTAAGCTGAAGTGAAAGTTTTCCAGTGCATCTCCTCCCTCTGCTGTTGCCATTGTTTGCTTATTCAGTACAAAACTCTTGTTGAGATAGAACACCCAGAGGAGAGCTGGGCTGGCTTCCCAGTGGCAAAGGAAATGCCTGTTTGTGGGCACATTTACATATCTCAGTAAGTTTGAAGATAAAACCTTACGCTTTCTTTGCTTCAGAAGAATCCACTGCCTGAATGTTTTCCAAGCTATAACAGATATGAGAAAGGACAGGCAATTGATAATTTGCTTGGGATGTTATTTACAGCATTAAAGCCATTCTAAACATAATCAGCATGACCTATCAAACTTTAGATTAAATTCTTCCTAGTTCCTACTGTGCTCCTTGCATTGAAAGCATAGAGCAAATCAAGATCCTAGGATCACTTGGTAAGATATCTCACAAAACTGCACATACCAGCATTTCAGACCCTGAGCAAACCAGCAAGATCCTGTTCTGTCCTTATCAACACAATCCCCACAGCCAGGAAACAAACTGGAACTTGAAAATGCCAACGGCAACAATTCCACTATTACATGGCAAAGAAACTGCAAACAGCTCCTGAAAACGTCCTCACAGCACTTACACCTTTTACAAGGCTAGAACATCTTAGCAACACTTGAAGGCTCTCTCTTGGGAAATTATTTACCTGACTTTGGAGCTGCTGCTGGTGCTGTTGTGTTATTTGTCACTGTCTGTGCCAAGAGCACGGGTGAAAATGGGAAATAAAGTCCAAAACAAAACTCTGAACTGTGAGCTGTGTCTCTTAACAGAGCCCAGCTCACACACCAGGGATCACATCAAATCTCCTCGTGTAAAACACTGCTCTTGCCAAGGAAGAAGCTGCCAATCTCTCACTGAACAAAAAGCTGGAGTGAAGCAGTGCTGCGCTCACAGCTGTCGGCTCCTTTGCCAATTTGTTATTCAGAGTCTTTAGCAGAGCTGACTGACAGTTCATCTGTCTCATTACATCTTTCCAGCCAGCTCTCAGTCTTGAGAACATTCCCAGAACTGCAAGGAGATTGAAAAACTGCTTTTCAGGGAATCCTGGAGTTGTGGCAGATGATTGGAGGACTGACCCTCCCTAAGTTCTGCCATGTGGGCAACACAGAGAATTGCTCTTTCTGTCTGAGCAGCCAATTGGTTTATTTAATGTTTACGGAAAAGTAGAAGATTAAATTTTTGCCATTTTTCATTTCTCCAAATTTTCCCTTGTCGTATCATATGTCTACAGAATCTCCCTCAAAATCAAGATAGACTGAAAAACATTAATTTACAGCTGTAGGGCTGACCATGACAAGTCACAGCTGATGACATGAAACTTTGCCCATCTGACTGGAAGGCTTTTTTTTTCTTATGCTAAAATGTTTAAAAACATCATAGACTTTTACACAAGTCAGTCCAAAGCAACATGACAGTGAGTAACTTTCTGATAACATTCCTACTGAGTGTGAATTCCCTGTACAAATGTTGCCATAATGTTCTGTAAAGCTGGAGGGGAACACTGAGTTGCAGAAAATTTGTCATAAGCATAAGGTCACTCATGGACCTAAAGATCTTTGAAAATTGTACTGTCAATATAACTAAGAATAGAAGCTTGATATTCACTGAAACATTAATTAGCTGTTGTATCAGTCTGTGGAGTGGGAAAGGATACAGAAAATCACAGAGAATTACAGGAAGCTGATTATTGCTCTAAAAAAACTTAAAATACTCAATTAACCTATAATGCTAACAAATGTTCCTAAAACAATGAGTAATGTAAAAAGGGAGTAGAGAACTTTAAAACATTGCTTTAATCTTGCTTAGTATGTATGGAAAGAAAGAAATCTGAAAATAAAAATAATAAATAGCCAGCTTAATTCCAGTTTCCAAGCTGGGTGCATTTTAAAGGAGAGGTTGATGTAAATAAGTGTCAGAGATAGCAAAGATAAAAATTTTTATAATTTTCAATTCTCTTTAGCAGTAGTTGCAATTCTTACAACTATTTGCAAAAGCAAACTTTTATTTTTACTTTTTCATTAAAAAGACAGCTCAGAATTGCATTAATTAAGCTCTGTGCTTCTTGTGCAAGATCTTGGGTAGAGTGCCAACACTTCCCAGGTGGAGAGTCCTGACCATATGTTCTGCCTCACAGCTTCACTCCCATCTCCCTCTCGTGCTGCAGAGCCCATTCACTCTCCATTTGTGATCTGACTGGGCAGACTCCCATTTTCGTTTGCAGCAGCTTGTTTATTTCCTTGATGGACACCTTTGCCTCCAGGCCACTCCATCCAGCCAACAATAGTGCAAGTGAAATGGCCAAATCACAGCAGATGTTTTTCTATTTGTGTCCCCAGTTTCTGCCTCCCTTGCCTGGCACGGTTGCAGCCTCCCCGTCCTGTGTGGCAGCTTGGGCAGCTGAAGAGCTGTTATTCCCTCAAAAACTCCTGTATTCCCTCAAAAACTCACTACCAATGCTGCATTATTCTTCACCCTAAGATGTATTTGTCTGACTACATTCTGTAGCATTCTGTAGCCACTTACTGCTCCCCTCCACTCGGACCATTCCGAGTTCACTTTGGAGCCTGAGTTGTGATGGATTTACTCTTTGTACATGTGAGCTAGGAATGAGTGAGAGAAGGGCTGGACTTTGGGCTGGTGGTCTTTTCTACCAAACTTTGCTAAAATCCTCCATTTCAAGTGTCTGATACACGTAATGAGATTAGAGATAAT